>PTEX01000167.1:166131-339692 GCA_003342815.1 Eudromia elegans | reverse complement strand
AGGAACTTGAGGAAGAATTTCTTAACAGTGAGGGTGACAGAGCCCTGGAACAGGCTGCCCAGAGAGGTGGTGGAGTCTCCTTCTCTGGAGATCTTCAAAACCCGCCTGGACATCACCCTGTGCCACATGCTCTAGGGGACCCCGCGTGTGCAGGGGGGTTGGACTAGATGACCTCTACAGGTCCCTTCCAACCCTAGCCATTCTATGATTCTATGATTAAATACACAACTTCAGCAAAAATGCTGAAGCTAATTTACTTACCTAAAGTGGCTCACTTTGCATAGGAAAGATTTGCTATAAAAATTACATATTAACTTTTACTGTCTTCATTTCACAAATGTTATCAGGATAGCTAAGATATACATCTAAGAAAGCAATTAAGCAACTAGGTAAGTGATCAGCTGGAGCAGGAGGGGGGCTCTTTCAGGAGCTGTTCCAATAGGAAAAGGGCACTACTGCAATCATTGCATCCTGACCAGTTTCTCACTGGCACAACCAGTTTCTCACTGGCAGTCAGCTGGATTTGCACAAGACGACAAAAGCAAAGGTGAGTTTAGATTCTGGAAATTAGGAAAGTTTTACTTAATTTTACATTTTCAGGAGCAGCAGAAGGGATATGCCATTGCAACAGGTCCAGCTATTCAATCACAGATGAGAAAATAAACTGCTTAATTTTCAAAAGCTTTCTTTATTAACTTTGTTCTCACTGAAGTCAGTTGGAACTGCTAACAAATTTCAGCAAGAGGATAGTCAGATCAGCCCTGAGCAATTTTAGTTATTAGATGAACAACCTCTGCCATTTTAGTCATGGTTCAGGACAGATTATATTCACATACACACAGATGTTTCTTGCTTTCTTTTTCATTCCTCATATGAATGCACTCACATTTGAAATTGAAATTTTAAGTACTCATGTGACTTCTACCAATATCAGTTTTTCCCACTCAAGAAAAACAAAAACATGAACTGTACAACACTAACTCAATCATTTTGTAGATTGTTCAGAAAATGCTATTATTATGTTTCAGAAATCCTGTCTTCCAGGTTATACATATATATTTGTCCCATAACACTACTCATACCTCTACAATTTAGAAAATACCTTTTCACTATCACAGAAAAATATATCTGCTGTTAAACCAAGTGCAATGCAAACTAAGCTCTCCAGAAATGTAAGCAGTTATGTGTATGAGTACACACAACTGCTGGGGTAAGACAGACTGTCAGAACAGCATCCATCCTGCCCACCCATCAACTTGTGGAACAAGACAACTCCTCTTGGCCACACTTTTCTGCCCCATGTCATTCTGTTCACATGGTCTCTGTCCGTCTCTGCTTCTCCCTCTCCCCTGGCACTGTTACCCTCTGACAAGTCACTCAGAACTGCTGCTCTGCTCATTGAGCTAAGTGCTAAACCACCAGATTCCCATATGACACAAGTGTGACCTCCTACATTCATGGCATCTCCAGTTTTGTGGTTACTCCTTCATGTGTAAAGTGCAAAAGTCAGCAAACAAGTAGACTTGGACAAGACTTCCACACACAGTTCTTTTTTCAGACAGCACAATGCTCTCTCACACACACAAGTACACAGACACACAGAGGTGCATGCATATATCCTCACCACATACACACAGACTTTAGAAATCTATAGGCATTTCCCTCTCCTGGCTCTCTTGTTGGGCTCAGGTCTCATTCAGATAAGTACTTTCTCAGTATCTAACACTTTTTTCAAAACAGTTGCTTGTCCTTGAGAAGCTGCACAATCAACTCCCTTCCTCATATCTTTCACTCCTCATTTTCAGCTTTCTTTAAAATGGTTTCTGTAATTTACAATCCCCAGCAATCTTTGCCAGCTGCTGTCTTTATTGGAATGAGGGACACAAATTGTCTCCAGCACAGGAGCACAAAAGCAACCAGGATGCATGCATTTTACACACAGATTATCCAAGTTTTCATTTTCCAATAAATCTATTCCGTCCACAGTTTCTAACAGTTATCTTTGCTTTGCAAAGAAAACAGTTCAATGAACATTAGTCCCCTGAGTGTGTGTGCCCACGCTTGGGTGTTGCCTGACTAAACTGCCCAGACAACAGCATTCTGCACTAGAAGGGGAGTAAATGGAAGTAGTTTCCAAGTTTCTCCAAGACAGCCAGGGTCATTAAACCTTCTCCATTGACTTCCCGACGTTAGGCGCAAGCAAGCATTTATTTTGCCTCTGTGGGGCAAATCCAAATGTGCATTTGTGAATTGCAGGAAGAGCCACCTAGCATAACATCTTTAACACAATTTGAGCTCTCATGGAGCTCAATTCATTTTAATCACACAGAAAGTGATAAGGATAAAATCTGGTCATTTGCAGCTCCCTGCTTGAGACATACAGTATTTTCACCATCATCCTTCCCTAATGTATCAGCAGATGCATAACCCTCCATATCCCATAGAAACTGCATTAGGCAGGCAAAAATGCATTCACTGCAATATCTTCCCTGTTAGTGGAAAGAAGACTACGGGAATTCAGACTTTTAAATTCCTGATTTTAGACAAAATTGTGGAGTGTCCTTCTTCAGAGATCTTCCAAACCTGCCTGGATGCTACCATGTGCCCCACGCTCTGGGTGTGCCTGCTTGAGCAAGGGGGTTGGACTAGATGATCTTTAGAGATCCCTTCCAACCTCAACCATTCTGTGATTCTGTGACATTGTCTATATCCTGTTAAAGCCAGCAAAAGGAAGAGAATCAACAGCCTATCTCTAAATAGATTATAATCTTTGATTAATATTGGGCAGAACCTTTAGAGGGCAGAGCCTAAGTTTAATATAGGTCTTCGAAATTAGAATTGCACAGCAAGATTAAAAAGGGGTAGGGTATGATAATAAAAGAACTAAGAACATCTTAGAARATTTTATATATATATATGTATATATATATAAAAGAGTAAAACATCAATTTCAGTGTTAGTGTTAGGATTTCAGAGGTCAGTATCTCCCAGCATATATACTCAGAAGTTTATTACTGAAAAACAATTGGAGCCTAAAGTGCTATACAGAGGTTTTCGGACTCTAGACACCTAGTTGGTAGGTAGATTACACACTGTATTACAGAAGAGTAAAATAGGCAGAGAAGTAGATCTTCTCAGCTAGGGTGAAACCATATTAAATAAAAGCTGCTTTAAAGAACATATGAAGTACTTCACTGAGAAATTACTATTGATGAAAATCAAGTATCTAATTATAATCAAGTAGCAACAAGTTAAGCTGTCACAAAAGAGTCAAAGTGAGATATATACCAAAACTTGCAGGCTTTCCTTCTGGATTCAATATCCATGTGCCTGCAGTAACTTCCAAACTACGAAGGAAGAAAGAACTGAAAGTAAAGCAGCATGAAATCAGAATATATTCTTAAAACTGCATGTGGCCATGCTTTGTCATCAGTTGAAGACGTCTTACTGAGATCTAGGGATCTTTAAAACTATTCTACAACATGCACTTTAAACATTGATTTTCATTATGGACCCAATCTTGTAAGGTGCTATGTGCCCTTGGTTGTCACCTGACATTCACCAATTACTACGTCACACTTGATTAATCAAAAGCCTCTGAAAAAGTCAAAAATTTCTTTAGGATGAGAAAGAGGAAATAAAGGAAAAAAGCAAAGTGTAATTGGAAAATGGTGTCGTTTCTGATGCACTGAGCACTAGCACTTTCTTTCACTTCACTGCACTGATGAAGTGACCTAACAGAGAGGAAGAGACTACAACTCTTGCAGCTGCAGGTTCCATAATATGCAGTCACTCATTTCCTTCTCAGAGCACTACACTGACAACAATATCTYAGATAATATAGCAAAGTATCTTCTCTATCTTTCAAAATAATCAACTGCTACTAACAAATACACTTGCATTCCAATATGATCCAATGGAAAACAAATCTCAGAAAGCTAATGCCCACTAAAAAAAAAGTACAGTATAACAGATTTTCAAGGGTTGCAGTCATCACTAGATCACTAAATCTGACCTCCTATTTAACACAATCCTTAAAGTATCATACAATTTTCCCTGTGTTAAGTCATAATACTACTACTGACTGCACATCTGTTCCACGCACTCAGAATTGTTCTTCCTAGATATAGACAAAAATACAGAAAAGGTGAATATTAGAGATTTTAGTCTAGAATAGTAGAAACTCCTCCTCTACAGAGGAGCACAATTTGTTTAGTACAATTTGTAGGTAATTATTTTGCAGCCAGCACTAATGAGACCACTTGCTATTGTAGCCCATGCAATTTCTCCCCAAAGTTGTACCCAACAGTGACTGTGAGTCCCAGGGATACAAGGATTTTAGTTGTAGCTCACAATTCTTACGTAGCACCAGGGTTTGTTTCACTCAGGGGAAACAGTGGAATTGCCATAGCTTGTGGATGCACATTTAAGCTTAAAGTAGCAGATAGGTCAGTCCAACTAACAATGTATTACACTATTTATTATACCAACAGAATTATCTGTCTATAATTGTTCATGTGCCGCACTGACAGGACGAAAGCAGAAGAGGATGAGCAATGGCAGAAGAACAAAGTTTACAAAAAGCCTGAGAGTATATGGCCTTACAATTAACACTGGGCACCATTAATGTGTGAATATTTTTGGATGGACAATTTTTATTGCTTACTGAAAGGAGTATTTTTCCATCCTTCTTATTCCTCTCCAAGTTTTGACACTAGTTTAACTCAGAAATTCAAGACTGGTAATTTTTTAAGTAGTTAGGCTTCTTATCTAACTGACTTCATAATCACTGACTGCAAATACCCACACTGCTTAGTGGCCGAGAAAGGGAGGAACCAAATGTTAAAAAAAGAAGTTATCACGTATGGTCTTCAGTAAGAAAATCTGTAATCATTCAACTGTAAATTTGAAGGATGTAAGACAAGTTTTTCCCAGGACCATGCAGATAGTAAATGATAGTGTTTTGCATGTTGCATTTCTTCAAGCACCTCTCTCGCACTTGATACTTGATGCTGATAGATGACCATTAAATCTATCAATATGAAAGGTATATATGATTTATGAAGCCAATTCAAAAATCTACAGTTAGAACCTGGAACCTAATTATTAAGTTACTATTTTTTAATGAATTTTATTTATTAGTAAAGTATATCTTCAGGAATAAGAGTTATCAAGACAGACTTTAAATCAGTTTGAGACCATGACTACTGATAAAGGGTAAACCTGAAAACCCCTCAACTGCATTAAAGATTTCTGAAAAAAACATGAAAATAAAAATTAAAAAAACCCACAAACAAAAAGATGTAAAAGCTTTTTCAAATAGCTTCAGAATGCAGCATAACCCAACTTTTCTAATACCTTCACCATAAGCAGTGTCGAAAGCTAACTTTCCCTTTTAGTATGACAGGTAGAATTGTCACTTAGACCACCAAAGCCATTAAAACAGTTTTTAAAAAGTATTTTGTTAGATTCTGTAACACTAGCATCCTAGATAATTTTTCAGTGCCTTTTCAATCAAGAACATCTGGTTAAAATTGCACTATCTGACCTTTCGATTAATGGCCCTGCCTCTTGCCTGTCATACTAATACAGAGGTTGGGAAATTTTTAGGATTCATCTGGAAGTGATATAATTTCTGCCTTTGTCTTTCGTTTCTGGACGTTAATGGCTTTTTGTCAGTCCTCTTCACTCACTGTATGACACATAGCAATTCTAGCTAAGTTGTCCATTAACTTCAAGCACTATGACAAGAACAAAGCAACTTCTTTAAGAAGTTGCATTGAGCTGTATAGATTAAATTTCTACAAATCCTTTGCTTATAAGGTGCTGCTTTCAACTGTGACTAATGTTTATCTGAGTGCAACAGATTACTAACTAAAACAGGCTGCTTAAATATCAAAAGGGTCACACAGTCTGTAGATTCAGTGTTTTGGTCTTCCTGTTTTGTTTCTCTCTGTTCTATCTCCTCCCCCACCACCTGAGCAAAAACTGTGAAAAACAAATCAACAAGCAGAAAGCCACAATAGTTTGGCTGAAGTCTAAGGCCTCCATGTAGTACTAAATGCTATTTCCTTAAGATCATGTAGTATATACTGCTCTATAGAACACACAAATGGAAATTAATAGATTCATTTCTATGCAGATTTTCAGGTTCAAAGTTATAAACTATATGGGAAAATAGATTCTGTTGGGAAAACAAACACATACAGTCCTTTAAATTTTTAAAAATATTTTTTATGTTTAAATATTTATCATTTGAGGTACAAATAAAACATCTGTAACACCTTATAAAAATAACTGTATTGGATGGCTTTTAAAAATACGTTCAACTGTACAATATTTTACTCATTGGTACCAACTGGACATCTGGCCATGCTTGCAGTAAGGCTGTAGCATTTCAATTCCAGTTTTATTCCACACACTCTTAATACTTGGACCAATTATGCCTATGAAATTATACTTGTAGCCATGCTTTTCTGTGTTCCCCCACTGATACGAGGTCTACCTTAAGTCACAAATACGGGCACAAAACCTAAAAACAAAGGAGGTGCCAGGGGTACATTAATCTATCTGAAATTACATTTTGCATAGGTGGTTTTTTTTTTTTTGGACCCAAAGGTTTGTATTACCTGATATTTCCAGAACTCCTCCTTTGGTTTCTCACCTCAGCCTTGATCAAGAATAATGCAGCAGCTATGCTCCTGTCTTCTATCCATGCTTCTCTTCCATTCCCAAATGTTTAAAAAAAATTCAAGACCTCACTTCAACTAAGCCCTGCAAGACAATGAATAAAACAAGTTTTGGTCATAATACAAAACATTGGAAAAAAAAATCATTTTTATGACCAGAATTATCCAGTCATAGCAGAGGACACTGCAGCTTCCAAAGAAAGAGAAGACAACTTTCTTAAGTCTCTAAAACTCTACACTAAGTCCCAAACCATGAAACCTGTTATGCTTGAACTTGAATGTCTCTCCACTTCTTCACTACATTGTGCTGCATACTCTTTCTTGTCAACCCTTCATCTGCCACCCTTCTCTCAGAGGGTAACAGTATATTAGTGTAATGCCAGATTTGTTCAGCAGCAAACAATCACCTTGCTATGATACACATTTCAGGACACCTTCAGTGCCAAGAACTTCCCTACTCCCCCAGCAATGTCCTTTCTATCTCCACCTCTTAAAATTAAAAATAAAAAGAAACAAAAAGGTCCAAAACATCCAGGCAACTTTAACAATTGAGAAGGAACTGTTCAGATGAGTGAGAACCAAGAGAAAGAACCTACTTTCCCTGACTCCAGGACCTCTCTGTTAATCTCAATCCAACAGATGAAAATAATTTGCTCAGCTCAACAAGGTTGAGGTGCAGAGAACAAGGTTGGGGATGGAAGGGGATAGCGGAGTGTTTTTTTGTGGCAAATGATAGCTGTGAAAAACAAAGCTACCACACACCTGATGCACCACAAGCAGTCAAGGTACTCAACTTCATCCTGGCTGATAACAGCAGGTAGAAAATTCTCCAAAAACTTTTATTTCAGTTACTTGGCATTATAGATATCATCTTCTAGGTAAATCTAGACTCACTGACTCAGATATCAAAATAAACATTGAAATAGCCTTGTATAACCTGCTTAAAAGGTACGTGACTTCATTCTAATGTCCAGGGCAGTCTTGTCAGATGTCCTTTAGGATTTTGTTTGCCTGTTAGGCCGCAGAGCCATACTGCTTTTGTGACCCAGGTTGAAAAGAGCCAGTCACCTGAAGCTCCCACACACAGGTAGGGCAGGCAAAAGGGAACCTGCACCAAGTTCCGGGTGGCTGCAGTGGCTTTATGGATTCCTAGGGCTCAGCTCTTATGAGATCAATCCAGGAAGAGCTACTTGAAGCACCTGCTGACACAACGTTCTCCAGGCCTCTCCCTCTGTTCCCCACACAAGCAGTCTGCCCACTCAGGCAGCTCACTACCAGCTGAGTAAGGCTTAGCCTGCACATGGCTGCATGTCCATAGATCTGGCCCATGTGTTGGCCACATTTACTTTAGACTGCTTAAGAAAGCCTAAAAATTAATGCCCTATTAACCACACATAGCCCTACCAGTTGCAAAAGGCCCTGACTTGGCACTATTTGTCCAACAACTCTTTTGTTGAAAATGCAGTGACATAGACTTCCAGTCTGAATCCCAGAGGAAACAGCGACATAAGCATCTGAGACTGCACGAGCTTATGAGGCCCCCGTTTCCTAATTGTGGGATAGAATCAACCCTGTGTTGTCTTTGGAGTGGTGTGGCTGTGCCCCGCATGGTAACAATTTCACACGCACAATGCAGCTGTGCAATGTCAGCTTTGTCCTCTGGTGCAAAATCATTTCTCTCCAATGTGTGCATCATAAGACCCATAACACCAAGACATCTGAAAAGGCTGATTCTTTGTCACTTTCCCAGGTTCTGCAGACTTGTAGCATTCATTTAAAAACTTTAATTCAAGCGTCTGTCCTGTACACAGAATTCACAACAGAGACATCTGTTTGATGATACAACTTCCCCACTTCAGGCAAGCGGGCACCGAGCTCCAAGGCACTGACAAGAGATTGCACCAAAGACAATTTTGTCGTCTTCTACATCTAATAGAGCAATTGTGCTAAAAGGCTCCTCTTTGGTTTGCTGAATGTAACTAGACAATTTTCATTTAAGACATAGACACATATTTCAAGCAAAAAGATGCCTGATTTTTAAGATTAGTTTCATATTTAAATGTGTTAAAGACTTCCAGACAAGCAAGCGTGTGTGTCCATGGCAGGGGGTTGGTTTGAAAAATGCAAGGAGCTACAAAGCATTTTCGAAAGCAAAATGCTTTCATGTCACCTTTGAAGAGTATATATTTATATATGTGTATGTCCATACAGACATACACATTGAAATTAAAGCCACTTGCTCTCATCAGCTTTGCTGCAGCTCTGCCTGATATCATAATTGAGGAAATGTAATAGATGAAAATCACAATAGCTGAGATGTATGACTCATGTACACATGATTTTGGTGAGTGAGTCAGGGAGAAATAGAAAGGTGAAATATAATGTAATGACAGAAATCAGTTTTTATGTGAAAAATCAGATGATGGATTTATATGGCACAAAAGCATTATCCAAAAATCACTCTGTAACATGAGAAGTTGGCTATTTTATAGGCTGAAAGAGAAGTTTGCAGTGATAGACATTGCTAGTAAATGCACAGAGGAGTAAAAAGACAAAGAAAGAGAAAAACAGGCCTTAAATCAGTATATACAACAGCTGATGACAGAATTTGCTCGGTTACATTAACTGGCAGGTTTTAGCTAAAAGAAATGTTGGATAAAATAAAGTAGAAACAGAATTTCTTAAGACAATTTCCAGGACTAATAAAAACCAACATAGGAGCACATACTGATACCAGATTCAAAGGAACCAGCATTAGCTGTATGGACAATGAAGTCTCATGCTCTACCGATGTTCAACATTTCATGTTAAATGCTCCTAACTATGTAGTTTATCATTAAATGTGAGACTCATAAAAAGCTGAATGGAACAACTGTAACGTTGTCTCTAATCTAATTGTGGCTAAACAGAGAACTGATAACCCTTCCTGCTGATTATACAGTGTCTGTATAAATTAAAGAATTATAATTATGTCAGAAACTACACATTAAGGAAACTCATTTTAATATACTGTGAAGTACATTGGTCTTACTTATTAATCAATATATGTAAAAACTTTGCTTATACTTGTTTTGCTTCCAGCATGCTGTGTATATTAACCTGTCCAACTTTACATACTAACCAATTGTGATTATTAAATCCATGTAATTTATCAGATTGAAAAAATATTAAACTCAAGCAACACCTTTCCATATGGCCAATTAGTGAAGTCATAAAATGCAGCAAATATACGATGCTGTATTGAACATCTGTGCTGGTTATCCTATGGGAATTGTTAATAAAGGACCAAATAGCATATTGATGTTAATTCTGTGTTACCGGGACTTTAAATAAAAAACTAAAATAAATAGCATCCATTAAACTGATCATACTGTTGTAACTCAAATTGTGTTTATTATGCTAATGGAACATGAAATTAAGAAAAAGACCTTTATGCCAGTGGAATTAATTAATGAGCTTTATGAAGGCATTGGGATGTAATTTATTTCTAGATAAGTAAGTCTAATTTGCAGTTCCATGGGTCTCTGCAATGCTGATTGTAATAGTTATTCCTGCAGATGTGCTGCTCACAGCATGTCTTTCCATTAGAACTGAACACCTCATTATATAAACTGTACCTAATTAAACATAAGACAGTGGTGACTTGTTAAACTGGCCTTTTTAAGTCAGTAGCTGCCTAAGCTAATAATACCATACACAAGATTTATATCATCCACCATATAATACTGATATTAAAAAATACTGCCCAAGGGATTGATAAATAATTTACCAGAATGTAACAGGCACACTTCAGATTCTGCAACAGAGGGTAAAGACTACCAGTCTATAAAAATCAAATGAATTCAAGTCTATTTGGAGTCCTTAATAATTATGAAAGTTTTTTGTTTTGTTTTGTAACTATGTTCTTCTTAATGGATTACTAGAAAAAAGTGAGTATGACTCCTTTGCTATGTTCTTTCTCCCTATCTGAGTATTTTGCTTACAAGATGGTATTATTGCTGTATTTGAACACTATTAGACATGTTCAGGTTCATTTTCGTTTCAGGCAAACCTAAACAAGAACCCCCTAAAACCAGATCCAGCTATTTCTTGAACTTTGAAAGTTGGATTTTGAGACTACTCTAGGTCACGTCTGTCTTTCCACCAAGATGGAGATGTATCACATATTCCAGTACAGCAGCCCATTCCCAGGAGATCTGCCTAGTTCAGCCAGAAAATCTAACTGTCAGAAACCATACTGAGAACATGATGTCGATTCTCTCAGGGGAGAAGACAGGAATATTCAGAAACAATACAGGAACAGATACTGCACTAATAGGGCCTGACCCTGGAAGCTCTCACGTCACGTGCACGCTTCCTGGCAAGATCTGCTTTGTGCTGCTCCTCTGACTGCACAGATCCTGCCATTTCATTCACGGGCACCCACTGCGGCTGCTCTCCTGCATGGAGCACTGGCAGCTCCCAACCGCAAGTAGTGGCTCCTGCTGCACCCGCTGTCAACTCTGGCTCGTTCCTGGAGCGGGGTGTTCCATGGGAAGCCACATGCTCAGCCCTGCCTGGTGCTGCCACTACTATACTCAGCCAGGAAGAAAAGACGACTCAAATCCTAATCATCTTCTTACATCAAGTAATCAACTTCAGCACATGCTTAAATGTAGTCAAAGACTTAAGGCTGTCAGCACAGTACCAAGACAAATTCAAAAGGATCTTGAAATGTTTGCCTGGTCAGGACTTCAGCTTGCCCACCATATCCACTCTTGCGCAATCTTTTTTAACGCACTGAAGCTAGAAAACCTGCAGAAGAGTGACAGTATTGCTCCAGAACCATCACTCCAATTCCTTTCAAGTTCAGGGGCAAAAGATTCAGATTTGCTCTGTGCTGCCTTCCTCATCTTACTGAGATCTAACGAAAAGACTGTTTTAAATCAAACACTACCTTATGTCTGTTTTCAATAAGCTGTGAAAATCCAATCACAACCTTTCCTGTGGGCAACTAGTAGGACAGCAACCCCCTGTCACTCTCGCAGCATTAGCATGTGCAGTGTCATACTGCACTTCCAAGGGTTCTTACAAAAGGCAGTTTGATGGTGGCCGCCCTCTTGCCAGAATCCTAGGATCACTCTGAAGTGTAGTCTGAAACATATGAACTATCTGCAAATAGGACATTCATTTTTTAAAAACAGTGAAAGAATAATGGAAGGAGGAACATGCTCATATTATTTCTAGTTCATTCTCTTGCCAAAATTTGGGGTTTGCAGCACGACAAGGTCACAACTATTGATCAACAGAAAAATCTGACAAGTTTGTCAATTGCTAAGTTACAACACTAAAATCTTTCCAATTTTAAGAACATTTTCATGATTTGCAAGGTCAGTTTCTATTCCCACGTGTCCCACTGTAAAGAGCACTAATGCAATAGACGGAGTAGGATTCAGACAGCTGGTTCTGCTCCCATCAGTGAGGGAAATTCCCACTGATTTCAACATAAGCAGAATATGGCCCTTCCTGTATGTATTAAATAAAACAGCCATTCCTATCATAATATTTGCTGGTTGTTGATGGAACAAAGGAGTTAAGACAATCTGATAAAAGTCAGAGAGGAAAGCATATTATGATCTAGACTATCTCCATTATAAGACATAAAAAAAACCCCTCTTTTGTGTATACATAATACTGCATTGCAATGAAAGTTGACCTGCTTTCTAAAGGACATTTATTTTTTTAAAGTGTGATCCTGCTGCAATTTTCAATGCCATATATTTCTACAACATTTCTCAAGATTAGATATGCCTGCAAACTACCGTATAAATGCAGCAGAATTTTATCTTATCCCTTCTTGGCTGCCAGCTATAAAGCAAGTTTTTTGATATTATTTTCTGTATAAGCATGAATCACCAAGACTCTTTTAGAATTTTTTTTTAAGACAGACATAATTATTTTTGTCATTAACAACAGGAAGTACCACTGCTAATCCAAGTTGCCTTTCTTCTTTCCCTGGGGGTTCCACAGAGAAACACCCTAGAATACATTTTAAAAGCATCTTTAGTTAGATTGCCCCAACTTCAGCACCATATTCTTACAGCACTAAAGTGCAAAGCAATAAAAAAAATGGACAGAAGGAAGCATAACCCCACAATGAAGGAGATCTCCCAGTCACTAAGTCAAAAGTAGTTTCTGCATGTCCAGTAGGGCTTCATGGAGTAGAGACTTGGGCTGTTCCCATGCAGATGTCCGCACAAGACATAGACTATTTCTAGCACAGTCAGATGACATTGCTTTCAAGACCCAGAACACATTACACTGAATTAAAATGTAATGCTTTAGGAACTGTATTAAAGTAGTACTTAATGACTTCAGCTACACATATTTGGTGTGCTTTGGAGAGTTTAAACTTCACTGGGAATAACTTACACAGGGTAGGAAAAGAAAAAGAAATGCTGTTGAATGGATGAACGGGGAGTTGAGTCAGAAGGTTTTCACAAAAAGCTGTCCAGTGCTACTTGCTGACTATGCTGTGCGAGGGAAGCCCTGGTTGACTAGATCCCAAAAAACATCTCTTGTTGCCAAACACCTCCAAGGATGCTGTCCCCATCAGTTACAGGAACATACCTCATAAGAGCCAATGTAAGTAGTGCTAGCAATGTTATTCTTCTTCACAATCACAAGCTTAACATATAAATTAAGGCAAAGGCAGTTAATAGAAGAAGGTAAAAGGGGAAAAAAAAAAAAGAAAAAAAGAAGCTGCAAGAATGCCTTTGATTCATCCCTTCTGTGCATACTGAGCCAGACTTGCAGCTAATGCATAGTTTCATTTTGCCATTCATACCTGTCTAGTGATGATATTCTCTACAACTGGCATGTTTAGCAGCAGAATTTAAAAATAAACTCTGTTTTAGTACTTTCCAAGCCCCTACAGAAGCATGTAACATGGTGAAGAGTAAAAGAGCTGCCCCAACCATGTCACAACTCACTCTATCCACCATGAGCTGAAGATTTGCTCCAGTCCCCAAGATAAGTGTCAGACTTAATGCTTGAGGCCTAACACAAAAGCTCAGTTAAAAATAGAAATTCATGCACAAATTCTGACCTTCTGTGAGAAAAGAATATTTAGTTTTATTGAATTCCCACCAAAACTGTTAATTTCATTATACTTTTTCTGACTTACTGCAGATTCACAACTTTGGAATAATCACATTTGCAGCTCTGCAAATTTTGCTGCTGCTTAAGGAACATAGCAAATCTGGCTGCCACAACTGTGGTGCTTTTGTCTTCAAAATTGCATCACTTATGTATTTAAAAATACATATGATATTTATAAAGCCTACTCAAAACATTACCAAATTGTCCCATTTTCATGTTTGCATGACAATTTATATGTTTTCCATATGGACAAGTGTTGACAATATGATACAAGTTTAGTATCAACAAACTGTGGTTTCTCTTTATTGTCTTGGCACCAAAAATCTACACTTGCATAAAAATTACTCTCCGATATTTTCCAGGGGTGAACTTTCACTAAGGCACTATTAAGTGCTTGCCCTCTCTCTCATTCTATTCAAAAATGAGCCAGGAATTTTTGCTACCTACCTCACCATCGTATGTGAGAGCATTATAAAACTACTGTAAAAAGCAGTGAATAGTCAGACAGTGCAGAATTTTTGAGCCAAGTGCTTGGTACTCTGTGAGTGCCATAGAAAGGCTCAGGGCTGGGGGCCTCACTCTATCCGTGGGCAAAGAAAAGACACCCCTCCTACACTGTCCTATTTCTGTTTTCTCCTTCCCTCAAGGCAGGAACAGTTAATGCCTGCAAGCATTAGCTGTGCTAAAGGACGAAGGCTAAAAAAATTGACAGGAAATACTTTTCCTTAAGAGTTCCCAAAGACTCCAGTGTGGCACTGAAAAGAGCTATTATTCCTGTACTCCAACAGCACATGTACTTCAGCCATCCCCATCCAGGTACTGCCTTCCTCTCCCATCCTTACTGTAGAGCTGTCCTTGTCCTTCTACCTTTCTCTTTCTCCAATTACTGCAGTCCTAATGTAGAGAAAGCTCTCCCTGACCTGAAGCTCCTGGATAGGCAGTCAGATGAGCCAGCTTTCTCTTCATTTAATCTAGCTCCTACACATCCTTCACAACATGACAGGTATGTCAAATGAGCCAGCTGCCTGGCCACTGACAGCAGTTTCTGGGGCAAAAGAGAATCAATTGATGAAGAGGAGATTCTTGGAGGGAGTCAGGAAGACAGGAAGCCGTAAGTATTATCATGAGTGCCCTGCTGAAAGCTGACAGCTTAATGGGTATGATACCACTGTTTATTTTACGTACCTCAAGTTTTGGTCTTGAATAACACACTTACTACTGAGAAGTTGAAGTGGGAAATAGATTTTGCCAGTTAATAACATAGGCTAACAGTATGGGTACCAGGCATTTCCTCAGTCACAGTTTAAAATTTGTTATAACTTCCCAAAAGGTGAGCGTTGGTGAAAGTTGCTCTGCTGATAGAACAAAACCAAAATAATTCATCCTCAGCAAAAGCAGCTTGTATCATACCCAAACCTTGCTCCAGACAACCTGTCTCTAGGATGGGGATGGTTACTGGGCAATGTTTAAGATTTAAAAGATAGCCAACTCGCATATTCTCTCAATGAGCTTCCTATTAACAAACTATCACAGAGATAATCAGACATGAGCTTCTTCCCATTAGGGGAAAGCAGCACATCCATCAGCTCTTTTCTTCATGGGGGCACACCTCTGAACATATATGTGTGTATATATACATGTATACATATGAACATATATGTGTATACATACATGTATACATGTATGTATACACATATATATGCATATATGTGTATATATGTGTATATATGTACATATACGTGTGTGTATATATATAATAATAATACACATAATAATTAGGACAAATTCTCTGCTAGCATATATTCCCATCCTTTGCAAAACTACCAAAGCTAGTAGTGTTGAATAGGCTGTAAATCAATCTGATATTTGCACATAGTGTTGAATCTCTCTCACCAATTAAGCATGGTTGTGGATAAGCTCTGGATTCAAAAGCTCACCTGATGGAACTTTTGGCAGAGAGCTCAATGTTCTCCATTAAGAAGTACTATATGGAGTTGTAAGCTATATTCTGTACTGCTTCATTTATTATCTAAGTAGAGCCTTGATTAAACACCTGTCTGTTTCCCTTATTTGTCAACGGTTTGTATGTCAAGGAACTGATTGCACAGTAACAGAGAGAAAGTTTGCAGACTGTTGAGTCCTGTAAAATATAATGGAATTAATGAAATTAGGTAAACTTCCTGGAAGTTGCAGAGTGGACTCCCTAGCAATCACCACCTAATGTCTAAAAATGGAACAAAATTGCTCATTTATTCATGGAGTCATTTCTCATCAGGGTAGTGATGGTTCATATGGCATTGAAATCTAATAAAATACAGAGCTTTATTTTGAGCTTTCATTTCGATTTGTTCATGATCAGCGTAACATAATAGTGACCAAAATCACTAATATTAAAAAAAATGTGTTGCAATAAGAGAAAGAGTACAGACTGTACACTGTTGGGCAGATACTTCCCTAAGGGATTTCTTTTTAAAGAAAATTAACAAGAATTCTCTTAACAAGCAGAAGGAAAAGGGAGAGAAGAATTTTTGCCTTTTCTCCAGGCCCAATTAGGTGTGCCAACTCTCCCAGGGTAACGTGATCTATAAATTACAGCGAGCTGAACTCCTTGCATTTTACAAATCATTTGTAAATAATTTTATCAGATTATTCAATATATATTTTAATCAATTAAAATTATGTTCAAATGTTCTTTTTCTTCTAGAACTTTTCTGCTTTTCACACTTATAACTTTCATTAGTTTAATAAGAAAGGAGCACTGCAAAAAAGTACTGACACATGCGGTCACTATTGTCGCTTGCTAACTTTGCTAAGCATTTTAGAAAACATAATGACAGCACAAGTATTAACAAAAACAGACAACAGAAGTCATTTCAAGAATGACAATAGCAGTCCCATCATTTGCATTCTTACCAGGAAATTAACAATTTTATCCTATGCTCTTGCACAGGATAAAATTGGATAAAAGGCCTTGATCATCTGGAGAAGTAATCCAGAAAAGGAAGGCAGGTTTAAAAAACTTCCAAGAGTCACAGAATGAGACATGATATGGTATCTAAAGCATTCCCTCCTGACTCTTTTTGCTCATACAAATGGATCCGAGATACACGCTCAAAGCTTAAACCATTTTCTTGAACATAAATTTGATTTTTCTACCCTAATTATTGTTTATACTGCACATCATTTAGATGTGATTATGCTATATTTAAGTATTCCTAAATTAATTCACATTAATCTAGTTGCCTAAATTGCATTTGAAAATTCATTTTAATGTGACATCCTGTTAATTTGCTCCTTTGGTACTTCAATCCTGCATCCCTGAGGCAATGCAACAGTATCCCATCTCTAATGCAAGAATTTCAAGGCTCCAGCACAGCACACAAACTTAGGAGAGCAGGAACTACCATACATGATCAGAATAACAGACCATTTAGTCTAGCATCATGTCTCCTGCCAGGAAGATGCTCCAGGAGAAGGTAGAAGACACCCTGCAGTCAGTAGTAATGAAATATAACTTGCAGTATGGTCACTTGATGCAAACAAGGTAAACATCAGTGACTTTTATGGATAGATATTGTAAGAGCAAGGATGAGAAACAACAAGAAACAGTTTTAGGGTGTTCTAGAGTGTCCCTACCATGCTTCTTTTCTCTACGTTTTCATTCTAACAGCTCTTGATAGAACCTTGATATTGCAGCCTAGGCTTCAATTAAGATTACATTTCAGAACACATCTATGGGAAAGAAAAATGTGCACTTACTCTATATAGTGCTCTTTAACAAGTGCTGCCCAAGAAGTCCACAAATTTTTAGTCCAGGAAGACCTCTGCTTTTGCTTACATCTGCTTTAATCAGGACTAAGTCTGATCAAGCTGCCTTTGGTTTAGATGGCATAATGCAAAGCAGAATTCAGCCACTATGTGACACTAGGACATACATATGTGGTATGTATAAAACAGAGAGGTTCATGATCTTTGGCAACAATTGAATTGGAACACTCCAAAGCCCTACGTGCCAGGAACATAGCCTGATGACAATCACAGTTGCAAACYCCCCCACTTTTCTCATCCTCACAAAGCAGAAGCTTCCGTGATGACAGAAAAGACCAAGTGCTCTTCCTCTCAGCAGACTGGGCTTCAATCTGCAAGAATGCGCAGAAGGGAAACATTGGGTCCCCTTCCCTGGAAGCTTTCATAGCAATCCTCTCCCAGTCCTTTCATGAGGAGGCTCTGTGTAAAGCAAGATACTCACTGAAAGAAGGTTTAAAATGAGCTTCCCAAAAAACCAAAGGTCTTCAACAATAAAACCTGCCTCAGATTTTGCAAATCTAGCAGGGGAAAAAAAAAAAATCTAGGAAGAAAGGAAGAAGGGAAGATTTCCTAGAAGCACATGAAGTTAAGTCTTCTAGAAGTGACAGGACAATAGCATACATAACAATATATTTCTTTTTATATTTTTTCTTTACCTAAAATAAATCCAACTTCAAGATTTTTTTCAGAAAACTACACTAGGAATTGTGCGTGACTGCCCAGAAATTCAAAATCCTTTTAGCTCTACACTTTCTGCGTACACATTACAGCACAGCCTAATAATCACTTATTTGTCAATAATTTGTTTTTCTCCCACAAACTCAGAGACAGATATAATATCTTACAATATTTTTCATTGCCATAATGGTCCAGTATGTCTTTATTGACAGACTTTTATACAATTAGATTCTCATCTCTCTACAGTAGATATTTTATTATTTTGGTCAGCAGTCACATACCATAGGCATCCTTTTCAAGCATCCATGCTACTGCCTTACATTCAATTTCAAGATGAGATTTTTCCTGAGTTGAAGCTAACTTAGCTGTAAACACAAGTATGCTACAAATGTCAGGTACACTTCAGAGCACTCCTGAACTTGCAAAAATATCTGATAGGTAGCCAAACTGAACAGCAACAGTGATGACCAAGCCACGATCAACAGTAAAAGTAGCTTTTGGTTGACAAAACTTCTGGAATGTTTTCTCAGTTCTTGGGAAAGAAGAAAAAAAAAAGCATAGAGAAAACTGGTTTCTTCCACCTTACAAACACCATTAAAAATAACGACCTAGATCACCAGACAGCCTTGAAAATTGAATGCTCTACCTGCAGCACACCCTTCATTTCTCCTGTTTGAGATAAAACCAATTGCACCATTGAATTCTAAAATAAGTCTCTAGACACCACCTACACGTGGATGGGTCAGGGAATCTGTGCTTTGCATCCATCTGAAGGAACAGAGATGGTCAGTGGCTGGAAATAGGCAGATTCGGTTCACACATGTGAAAAAGCTAGAATAGATGATTTATTTCTCACACATACAACTAACAGACTCTCTGGTACATATGAAGAGTTCAACAGCACAAGATGCAACATTATCTGAAGTGATATGATAATTGTACTTCAGAAATAGTAGCTGAAGACGCAGTCACAAGATGCCTCTTAAAGGGATTGTATAAGTGTGACATTTCTTACCTTTCAAATACTTAACCTTGTGCTTGCCACATGCTTTTACCATCACAACAGTGGAAGGAAGGTACAGAAGAAAATGGAGTAGAAAGGCACAGCACTGAAAACGATCCTGCCAGTAAGGTATTAATTAAACATGGACAAAAGTAGAAAAGTTATTGTTTTGTAATGTTCAGAAAACAAACCAGAACAAACAATAATATTCTCATAAATAAAACAGAGATTTATTTATAGTAAATGTGAAGTCAATGGGTAAAGACTATATAGCCAGAATTTCCTGAGACTACCATGCTCCCAACATCCCTCTTGTACGAAGAAAATAGTCATGGATTTCCTTTTCTGATGTCATTTCTCACACTGAGAAGGAGGCTAGAGCCAGAGAATTTACTAGTTACTATATTCATTAATATGGTCGAAAGTGATTCAAATTTGTTTTGTAAAACCACTTATTATCTGTTTTGAAATGTATATTGCACATATATGCAGAGTATATGCTTACACTGAACATATATACTAGCTGAAGTAGTTCTTAAGATTCCTTTTCTATCTAGGGAATGCCTCTGGCTTTATTTTGTTTAGGGAGTCACCTCATTTCTGCTTGATAAAGACTGAATAAAGCCAAACCTCCTGTAAAAATATACTCTTAAATTAGATGCAAAAGCAAGGACATAGTCACTGAGATCAGATTAAATCCTGAAATGAAGAAAGTCAGTTTAAGATGAAAAAGAAAATAAAATTCTGCTCTTGACATATGGCTTTCCTTTGTGTGCAGGACAAGTAACTTGGAGAAATTGTTTACTGTACCACATGGAGCGCCCTGCAGGGCTTTTTCAGCTGAAAACAAAAGCTACTAGTCTGATCTGCACAGATATCAACGTGAGCCTAATCAGATAATACTGGGATTTCAGAAGATAGGCACCTATCTGCAGAAACGTAATTACAAATGATGACAAACAGATGGAAAGAATTTGGTTTAATTGTCAAAGTTTAAAAAGAGATTGTAAAATCTACACAAAATAAAGTCTCAAAATCTGTGGTTGATAAGAAAATCTGTGATACACAATGCAACATGGAATACCACACTACGAAAGTATTGATATTTCTAACAGTAYCACTATTTGCAATACTACCTTAAGGTCTTTTTTTCCCAGATTATGTAATTAATCTGTTGGACATATGTGTGTGAACACTTAGAGTGTCATCCCTAAAACCACATTTAATCAGATACATAGGCTTTAAAGACTGAGGGAGGTTTGACATCTCTCACTAATTAGCAAATTTTGTGAAGACCTTAAGACAGCTTTCTGTGACCATGAGCGCCTCAATACTTCTAAAAATCAAATTCTACATTAAAAATACTGCTATATATGAGCCATTGCCCGTAACTGTAGATATATTTATTCTATCTCCTTCTATATAATGGCAGAACTGAAACATAAAACACATGGCACTTCAGATTAAAGGGGTTTTTTCATTTTTTCTAGAAAACACCCCGATTTCTCTTCCATAAAAGGAAACACTTTTATAGAGGAGGGAAGAAGAAAAAAAAGATTCGGAAAGTAGAGGTCAAGTCTTTGGAGCCCCATATGCATCAGAACATGACTAGCCTTAAAGCAGTACAAATAAGCTCCCAGAAATGTAAGAAAAAAATGCCTTTAATACCTATTTTGAACTGTGTACCACGAAAAGAGTCTGTTGGCATGTTTTTGGTCCTTTATACCAAGAAAACCTAACAAAAAACTTAAAGGAACCATGAACAGATCAATGCCAGACACACAATGGGAGTTCAGTGCAGACTGTAAAAATGTGCCTAGAGGAAATAGTTCAATTTATTACTTCTTACTTAAAAAGCAGTATACACCTTTCCTCAGTGCCCAGAAACCAAAGAACGTATGTGTAGGAAAGGCAGAAGACAAATGTTCTTCAGGTACCAGAACTTACCCTCTCTCTTCACAGAAATATAAAAACAGAATCAGATACCCCTTGAATTTGTAATTAATCTTATTATACATTATCCCAATTACCCGCCACATTGCTGCAAATATTTCCACTAAAACTCTAAAATGCCAGTATGATAAATGAATATTTTATCATTTTTAAACATAAGTATAAAGCAGGGCCTGCTTGAAGTATTCCTCACCTAACAATGATCTTATGGATTCAATCATAAGCACCAGTATGTTCATCTTCTCCACTGAGTAGAGGGTTCAAAATTTCTAAAATTATCTATGCAATCAATTGATCAGCTCCAGACATCCAGACTTAATTTTTGAAGATCTTAAGTATGTTTCAAAATCAGTCTCTAAAACAGGCTCCCAAATCACTCATTACTTATTTTAAAAAATAATTTGTTCCCTGAAATGGCAAAAAAAAATCTGCCCCTGATGGCCATATCCGTAGGCATAACGGAAATGAGGATATTAAGGTGACCAATGACAGCAGAATAGACATACAGAATGGAAAGGGCCTGGCCCATCACTATTCATAAGCACTGACTTCTTCTGTTCTGTGTTTTAATGGAGACAGGCATCAGTCCCCAGAACTCATTCTGAGGTCTAATGAAAGAAGGCTGCCCTACCCACCATTGACCCTGAATCTGTCTTTGAAGGCCATCTTGGAGCATTTGAAGGTGCACAATAAAACCTTGCTACTGCTCCTCCATACATAGCTTCTTGCAATGAAGTTAAAATATGGCTTTCTATACAGGCTATGTTACAAGATAATTTCTCCTAAAAAATAAACTCATAAAAAATGCTCTTAAAAATTCCTGATCTATGTTTTCAGCTCACATAGATATTAAACCTAGTTTCCTAGACCCTGAAAAGCTAATTATGCATTCAATTAGAGTTTCTTAATAAAGATTAAAACTCTKAAGTCTATTACAAGCCCATATTTAATTCAACTGCCATTTTATCCATGCCATGAAAGTGTGAGTGGTAACAATGAATATAAATTATAATACATGTCATAGAGTGAATGTTATTTGTCCAAGTACGTTACAATAAAGAATTAAATTTTGCTATCGGTTCCATAATCTAGTTAAAATTGGTATTCTTTATTTGGTCTTTCAATGTCGTCCAATTTCCTACTTTGAAAAACAAATTTTAGGGAATAAAGAAAAGAGATTAATTTATCATTAAGACTCTGCTTAATTGAAGTCAATTCCGAACAAACTTGAATTCAATTTCTGCTCATTAAATTGAATGTGCTCTACGTTTCTCTCTGCATTGCTTTGAGCAAGCAGCTGAGAACAAGGGACTAACATCAAAATTATTAAATTGAGGAGATTTTATTTGGTCTTCACATGCCAGCGCTGCTTTGATGAGGAGCTGTTTTGGCACTGAAAGGAAACGAGAGCAGCTGGAGGAAAAAATCAAATGAAACTAAGCCTCGGAAAATTGAAGAAAACGCAAGCTTAATAATATTTAATAATTAAATTTCCACAAACAATAGCAGCAAATGAAGTAATCTGCAAAGTCTGTGAACTCATTTGCATAATTGATGCTGGTCCCCTGTAAATGAATAATGAAGATAATAAAAGATGTTGCTAAAAATGGGCACAATAACAGCAAATTTCATCAAGCCACGCGCTCTGATTAATCTTCTCTTGCAAATCAGCAGTAAGAGGAGGACGCGTGATTACCTGTGCGGTGGCCGCTGGCCCTCTCCTACTGCCACCCCGTGCCCGCTGCAGGTCCCTACCAGGGGACCTCCGAGGCGAAGGCCCCGCCAGCCCCACGCTCTGGCCACGCACCGACTCGAGCCATGGCCAAAGTGTGGGGCTGTGTGCAGAGCTGCCGCCAGGCGGGCAGCGGGCGTGGGGGAGACCCAGAGACCTCTCTGGGAAGCCAGGCCGTGCCCTGTTTTGCTGCACTTTACGGAGAGGTCTTAATCTGTCCCTTGCGCTTGGGCCTCAGGCGCTGGAGGAGGGCTGGCTGGGTCAGTTCCGCACCCGGCGCTCTTGCCTCGCCTGGTGCTGGCGCCATTGCTCATTTATTCATAAGAACAAGGCTGGCCATATGGGTAACTATCTACACTTTATTCAGACTGATGCAGCACTCATGGTGCTCAGCATGGCCCATCACTTAGGAACAAGAGCCACAAATATAAATTGCCGGCCATTTTGTTATCTAGCTCAAATGTTGGTAGCGATGAACTAATATTTTTAAGCTACAAATAATCATTTTACCCTGAGTTAGCTAGTCCCACAAGGAGTCAACTCTGCAATATTTCCTGGCATCAGTTAGTGCTTTTCACAGCATTGCAATTTTCCATAGATCACAAAAAATATATAAAAGGAACAAGCTACACAGCTTCCTGGAGCCGAGGCACAGTTTGATAATGGACGCTACACACTGCAAACAGGAAAGCACTCAGAGAAAGAGTATCTTTTTATGATACTACCACCAAAATATTTAGAAGCAGTAATGTTCATGTATAGATACGATTTAAGATTTAAAGCACTGGTTTCAATCAGTGATCTCTCAGACCAGTCTCACGCTGCAGTAAACAATAACTGTTCCCTGCTTGCAATACTTTAAGTACCCAACATACAAGACACTCTCCGTTTTACTTGCATTATTTGCTCAGATTCTGGATCCACCTTTGCAAATAGCATTTGTTTGAAGCAGAATGAAAACTTTTATAAACACCAAATATACATGTTGACCCCAAACAGGCAAGATTCCAAGGGGAGCACGAGGTGCACACAACAGAGTTGTCCCAGCCAAGGTGCCCCCAGCTGCATAGTACAGAGCTCCACGAGCAAGACTAAGGAGTCTTGGTCTACAAGCTACATCAATGCTTGAGAAATTGATTCCGGATCAAGTTTCAAGCTGGAAGAGTACTAGTGTAAGCAAATAAGGCATACGGCATGCCAGCTTTTAGGAGAAAAAAAGAAGTCTGTTTGACTAGTAAATTAAATTCAAGATTCTCCCCTTCATTCCCTCTGTCCTCGCTGCCAGTCAGAGTTCTCAACCAGCCTCAACCAGGCCCAAAGGTGCAATGCAATGTGACAGCTCCAGAATTAGTTCTATAGCCCTGACATTATGACTCATCATTTTCTGTGTTAAAATATATTCAGCAATGAAAGTGAATATGTGCCAAAAACATGTGAAACAAGAATATACTAGGGCCTAAATGCAGTGGCATTTCTTAAAAGTAGCAAGTTTGGAAAAGTATGTTGACAGGCCTGAAAAATACTCTTTACAATCAAAGCAAATGAAAACTCAGGGGCTATGTAGTCACGGACTTGAAAAAGCAAGAAGTATTTGTCTGATCATTGCTATAAAATTAAAATATTATTTTTATTCTTCAAAATAAAATAATTTCCTTTCCCTTTGAGCACTATTATTGCTGTTCTTCATTAGAAGTCATTATCAAGAACTCTTTGTCTGATAGTAGGACTCAGAATAACTAGATTTATCCAGTCCGGTCCAGTGATTCTGGTTCACTGACTCAAGACCTGACCTTTGTTGGCTAATTAATTAAATGGACTCCGTATCAGATGCAAGTGTTGTGATTGTTTTTAATGCCCTACAGCAATATTAGGCTATAAAAAAAGGTTTTAATGTTTTAGTTTCAGCATGCATTCGATACCCCTGCTATTAACACAGGTATTCTTCATCTTTAAACATGAAGAACTATGTTTTTAATTACAAAATATTGTTTGGGTATTAACCAGGTTAACCTCTCAACTCAGTGAAACACTAAGTTATATATGCTGAGACTGATGCAGTATCTTGCCAAACCTGTGATCTGAGAGGACAAGATTTTATGATGATTTTTAAGTCCTTGCTTTCTTATTCCTCTCTCCATTCTGCTTGTGAGACTGTACAATCTCTGCTTTGCCCACCAGTGTTCCTCAAAAAAAGACTGACAGAATTTAGCAAGTCTTGCAGGAAATGGTTCTATTGTCAACTTCACTTGATCTCAGCCGATCATTTCTCAGAGAGAAACAAACTGCTCTCAATATTGAAGAGCTAACAGATTGCATCAAATCCYATTGCAACCAGTGGAGGAGACTAAGGCTCTTTTTTCTTTCTCCGCTCATTTTACAGTCTGTAAATGGAGGTTGCAGGTTCAACCCACAGAGTAACTCAGCAGATCTAAGCAATGTCTTTTCAGACTAATTCAACCTAGGGAGCTACATTAGACATTAGACCTTCTTGCACTTGCTTTTATAATTCAGCTGCTATGTCTCCCTCTGTAACCACAGCTAAGTTGTCATTTTAATTGCTAGGAAACAGGTTTTCTTTGACCACTCCAACTGTTTATTTTCATTACATCTTGAAAAGCATATGATAGCTTTCCATGCTAACTGGCATTGAAGATGGTAAACTTCAGTTGAGTATTCTGTAATGTTTCTAAAAAGGAAAAACTATAATTTTACTGGCTCACAGCACTTCTGTCATACTTTTGGATCAGATTTCTTCCTGTGAGAGATTTCCCTTCAAGCCTTTTACCATAACATAGCCTGTGTTGAATCTTGTTGGAATTTTAATATTTTAAATGTTCCCTTTTCTTTTTATTTGTTTCTCAATAGCTCTTATTCTGCTAGTAACCAAGACTAAGCAGGTAAAAAGCTGTACTGTAAACTTCTGATCATGTCTTAAAGATTGTTAAACAAGGTTGTTTTTCTTATCCCAATTTTCCTAACTAGGATTTTCACTCATTCTATGCAAAAAAAAAAAAAAAAAAAAAAAAAANAAAAAAAAAAAAAAAAAAAAAAAAAAAAAAAAAAAAAAAAGCCATCTCTCTAAAAACAATTCTGTCACTAGATCATCAGATTCTAGAACACTTTTCCCAAGTTTGTTCGTCAGCATTGGATCAACTTGCATGAAAGGAATGAACAAAAAATATAGTTTGTGAACTATGTGAACTTTGTGAACTGTGAACTATGCCAAGCTACCTTTTTTCATTTAGAAAACTGCTTATTTTACTTTGACAGTCTGAAGGTTAAATTAAGTTCAAGTTGTCTGTTCTTATACTGTGAAACTACCAGGACGACTTCGTTGGCTCTTACATGTTGCTTCTTAAGATTGCAAAGGAAGTTATAACCTATGACCTCAAAACGTCCATTTTAAGTGCCCAAGCGTCACTCACCTTAAAATTTCTGCCCAGTGCCTGACAAGAGTGTACAGCATTACATTAGTGATACAGAGCTGGTGGAAATAAAAATGGAAACGAATTAAGACTTCAAAGTAGACAAGCATTCTCAGTGCTGCATTTTGAATGCCATGCAAGGTTTCTTATGCATTCAACAACACGTGGCCATGTATCTCCAGGAGAAATACAGCTCCTAAGCAGGCAATTAACGGGAGTTAAATTCCTGCACCCATTTAAGGATTTGATCCAAGTACAGGATTCATTGTCATTTTTTAACAAAAGAAAAGGTTAGGTTTTGACCACTCTGACATCAAAAACACACGTTGCATATGCCTATCTTTTACTCTGCTTAACAGTAAACTCGAAGTAAAATTTGGAACATATTCAGCATCACATATTTTGTAAATGTCCTCCTCTCCACATCATTACTGAATCTTAACTGAATTCATCTGAGAGAACAAGAGTTTTCTAAACAGTAAGGATGTTTTAAAAATACAAACTTACTTCTAAGGCATTTGGCTGAGGTTACCAGAATCATTATGGAGATGGGCACACGTCACTGCAGTCATATCACTAAGTATATACAGTGCACTGGGCAGCTACATGGAGAGAGCACTGACATTTTTTTTCCAGGACAAAACTATAAAACAAACTGGACGTATCTGCTACTTCCTCATATAGAAATGAATCTGGAGTTTTTGAATTATTTGTTCAATGCTTTAGCCGAAAAACCACAGCCTATTCAGTATACTATTTATAGCTCATTGTTTAAATTCTACCTGCTCATTATGGAAAGCTGCCATTTTATAACTAAATGTAAACCTTAAATACACAAATTCTTATCAACTGTATGTAGAATAATTTTTAAAATTTTTAAATTTATTCTGTTAGAGACTGACTACTTGCCTTAATTTACGCAAATGCAGCCTATAGCTAAGAGCTTTGTATATTTGTTTCCCGATAGTATCAGGATTCAAAAAACAGGGCATTCTTTCAAGGGCACTTTATAAACATAGAACTATAATTTATATAGCAAATTAAAGCTCATATAAATGTGTGCACTGAGGCACAGATTAACATATTTAATTTCACTCTTACCTGCAAACCTACTTTTTGCATGCACTGCTCTAATTAGCTATAAAAAAAATCAAGTCAGTGTATTGTTGGCGATTATTTCAGCATGCATAGAAAGAGAATGTGAATTAAATATATGGCAAGAGATAATATCTTACAGAAATTAATATACTCATTTGTATCAAGAAAAATATGTTCTAGTTAAATTTTATAAGACAGCTTGGAGTTCAAAAATGTGACTTGTGTAGAAGTTGTAGTTTTATAGTCACTAAGATGTTAGACTAAGGAATTGCTTTCAAGATCCTTATTAATGTGCATGTGCTCATTCTTTGATATCTACAGATTGCCAGTAACTACTAATGTCACTTCATATTGTGAAATTTCTCCTATTATGAATATTCACTCCCCCTACAGTCAAATGTGCAAACTGTTAACTAGTTTGAATGTTGTAAGAAGTTTTTCTACCACTAAAATATACACATCATAGTTGGTTTTTTACATTTTTACTTTGTAACTAGAGGGAGAATTAAATCAAGGTGAAAATCAAAATGTATTTTTTGCTTTAAAGGTAATCGTATAAAAAGTAAATTTATCCTTCCCATTTTGATCCACGAATGAAAGTGTGAAGTATGAAAATGTTTAAGAACAAGAAATAACAAAAAATTATTCCATAAGTATGGAACTTTAATTGGCTCCCAGTGCAGTTTCCTACTGTGATGAGATGCAGACAGTAGAGACTCATTTCTAGAACTAAGAGCACTGAGCTGATCAAGCTACTATAATTCAGGACTGACATTCAGTTTAAACTGTAGAGTCAGCAATAAGCACCATAGTTAAGCTCACTTTACAAGATGGGAAGCAGACCCACATATTTTCTCCTGCTCCTCCCTTACAATTTCCACATCTCCAGCAAAGGGCAGGACTAACCACACGGAAGCCTGATGCCCTGGCATGGCAGGCACCATCTGACATCGCTGTCTACCTCAGCTTGCCCCAGGAGAAAGATAGTAAGGAAATGTATTGCTTGGATTCTTTTTTTAAAAAACACATAAGCATATAAATACAAATGCACATTATGAAGTCTGCTATATGCACAAAATGTACAAAAAAAATTAATGAAATTCTGCCTTTCTGCCTCCAGCATTACACAAGAGTGATGCACAAGCAGCTTCCTGCTTCCAGAGCTGCAAAGAAACAAGCTTTACCATCCCATGACATTTCAAAGCCTTCAAATGCTTTACTGGTTCATATATGAATAATCCAGAGACCACTACAGAAGCAGCATGCTCCCAAACTTGTTCCTGTTCACCCTTTAACATCCTCCCACAGCCCTGCTAAGTATCTCAGTCACTGGGAATCCCGAGGAAGGGAGTTCTCAAAACTTTCCTTCATGTTTTGAGTAACAAGTTTTCACTCCTCGAAGCTCTACCTGGACAGAGCACCAACTAGTGGCCAGTTCTTAACCAGATGTATTTTATATGTTTATACACATACATAGTAACCCCCAGCCCCCAAAATTAGAGAAATATATATACATGCACATATTCCTATGAAATAGCTGAAWCTGGGAGAATCACCATCAATAGTGAAATTCTACTTAAAAAATCCAAATTGTTTTCCCTAACGAGGATGAATAATCTTCAATTCTCTACATTAAAGTATAAAAGTAAAAAGAGTGTGAACACAAATATTATTTAAAACTTCCCTTAAAATTGCAGAATAAATCGGCAACATAGCCTTAACCAAATCCCTAGAAATACATGGAAGGACTTCAGATGTGACAGCTAAAACTTGCACTCAACAGAAAGTACAGCAGGAATGACAGAAAAAGTGGCAGACAAATTAAAGAGCTAACTCTGTTTTATCAATTTGTGACAGCATTTTAAAAGTTTTTTGGGCAATTGCTCTAAAATGACAGTGTGCTGCTGAGCAGCTAGTGTACATAAAAGAACTTGTCAATAGATATTTAAATAAGGACTTTCAAACTTACAAAAAACTTTAGTGTATCTTGTTAAAAAATTAAATTATTTCAGCTTTCACAGATGTGAATTTCTCTGCTAATTTGGCTAATTATCCGTGACACTTATGCTTATGACAGGAGAATTATATACTTCAGAAAGGCTTTATTTCTGAAGTTCTACCAGTTCTACATATTAGTTGATTTTGTCAACCCACTTGTACTATAAAAATGAAAAGACTAAATGCTCAGGAACAGAGAACTTTACGTGCAGCAATGCTGTTTTGTATTTAATTTTTCTTTCTCAGTTTGTGAATCTAAATCTAACATTTTGGGGTATTCTCAAAAACTTATTTTCATGAAGCATTTTAAATACATGCCAGAGTGTATTTAAAATCCCATTGCTGCAGAAGTGATGTCAAATGTAAGCACGACTCGTGATTTTATTCAGTACAGAAAATAGCTTGCTTAGAAAGCAAATGGAAATAATGTCACGTAACAGAAAACAAATTCAGGTAATATTACTACTTACTGGTGAAATATTTTGTATCTATGCTTATTACATTCTGCATGCTTTTTCATATATATTTGTTCAAATTTAACAGCTTACCATTTTGGCACTTGGGAACAGAACTGTACTTCAGCAGTTTAAAAATATTCTGAAGATTTCAGTAAAAATGAAATAGGTTTTATTTTATACCCACACATGACAGAATTTCCAATCACTTTTAAAAGTACTACCTTAATCTTCTCAGCCAAAATGACTAGTGACATTTTTTTTATCATGAGGCCTTGGACGATGAGAATGTGTTAGAAGAATAATGATCCAAACTTAGCTTGCATCAGATTTATTTAAGTCATTTTAATGCCTATGGTAACATGGTAATTTTAATACTGAGTAAGTTCTGCTGAGGGAGACTCAAGGCATAGATAAAGACAGCTTTTAACTTCCATATCACCAGTTTGAGCCTATTCCACTCTAGTAGTGTCCAAATACTTTTCACTGCTGTAAGCTGCCCTGCAAGAAGTTAGCAATAGGGAACCAGTGGCAAAACAGAAAAAACATCTAAGAAATACAGATGGTTTTGGTTTGTGGTATACCCAAGAAAAAAAAAAGGTTGAGATGAGATTCAATTCTATCCCACCTAACATATTTAATTTTAAGCATGGAAATACAGGAGGAGGAAAAAAGGGCTATTCAGGAGGACTTGCTACCACCACTACAGCAATTCCAGATTGTGGCCTTTCCCTCATCCTTCATACAGGTTGGGACTTCATTCATGGTCAAATGTCACGACTCCTATCTGTGAGTTTGATCTTGCATTCTGGTGCTATAGAAGAGGGGCAACATGGCAGCCTAGTGCCACAAACTTTCAAATTTCTTAAAGATTTCTAGCTTTGTAAAGCAACACAGTCAGGTAGCACCAGTGAACCTAAAGCTAGTTCACCAATTTCTGAAATTAAATGTTTCTAAAGCAACATAATACACACTACCCCTGTATTTAGCACAGGCTAGAGCCAGGGTGACACATGGGCAAACCTAGATTCAGGCCACTTTCTGCCTTCAGAGAGGCAGTGCTTAGGGAACATGTTACCAGTTGCAGCATCTGTGGTCCCATAATCAAAGACCATGCTGGAATTCAGCTGCATCTGTTCCAATGTACCACAAAGTCCCGCATCTATCTACCCCAATCCCTGCCCTCCACCCACCTACAAAGACACCTCACTGCTAAACAGTTGTCACATGCACTCACGCACTCCACTCACAAAACATATCAAAGCTTCTGCCTGAACTGTGGGATAAATTCTGCTGCCTCCAACGACAAAGTTTCATGTCTTTCACGTCAAGAAACAGTTTTATTCAAATAGAAACCGCAGTATCTAGATTCATGTCATTATGTACTGTCAACAGCTACTTTTACAGTCATCAATAATGTCAATGTTTTTATAAATTATGAGAGCCTTCCAAAGCCCAGGTTGTCTCTTGGATTCTGCACAACTAGACTAAAATGCAGTAGGGCTGGTTTTGCTTGAAGTGACAAAACTAATCTGAAACTGGCTTTACTCAAACACTTCAGAATTTGGGGGTTTAAGGCACAACACATCATTAGCTTTTGACCAGTACTTCCAGTTCATGCTTAGAACACAACTCTACACATCTCGATGGCGAGTAGCTTTACTGTCTTCTAGTATTCAAAGTCATTCTGTTTGATTTTGTAAGAAATAGACCAAAGCTCACAACACAGCAAAGAAATACAGCACTTTTTAAAGTGATACAGTGGTTATAAAGCAATTCATACAGTGATTTAAACACCTATTTAGAATATTTGTGCAGTCCCTTCAGTCACATTTACAGTGAGTGAAATAATCCAAAAGCAGCAGTAACAGAGCTCATAGCACCAGGATTAACAGCTATCCAGCAGCTACTACATGCATTAAAAAATAAATCCAGAACATAAAAGTTGGTACAAAGACAACAGTTTCCTCTGATGAGGATACAAGCAGTTGCGATAGATGTCTCTGTCACCAAGTTAACTTCTCCCAAGTTACAATAGCCCAAATGGAGTGCTGAAGGCAGGCTTTGCAACATATCCTCAACCTGCACATAGGCTAAACTCCCATCAAAAGAAACAGTCACCTAAGGCTCTGACTCTGAACATGTGTCTAACCTCAGCGTTAGTATCCCTCTTGAAGTCCACAGGATCACACGTTTAAAATTAAGCACATACAAATTTGTGGGCTCAGGGCCTAAAGGCCTAAAGAGGGAGTGCAAAACTGAGCTTTACATGAATAATGGCTCAGAGGTGCCAAGAGAAGTTGCTCACAAAACTTACACTAAAACTGCAACACCAACTCTTCTGGTCTCCTACACCTATGCCCCAGCTATTTCCTGAATTGCTCAAGGTTTCTCTGGGCCAGGAAAAGAATACACAGATATTCTCGCTGCCTCAAGTGGCTCCTGGATTTGTGCATACATGAATTGTTTTATCCCAGGTCAAGGTCTACACCACACAACTGTTCGCAAATGGCACACACTTCTAATGTGATAATGCTGGACCTAAATTCATGAGTGTCTTGGTCTATAGAATCTATGTTTTTAACAGCAACACGCTGTCACTTAGGAGTGGAAAAAAAAATCATTTTTCTGACAGGCAAATTGTTACTGTGTCTCATTAGGAAGGTTGTGTTCCTGTGCTGAGTTAAGACACCCCAGTTGCCAAATGCACGCACAGTAATATCATCAAGATATTGCCATACTGGAATATCGTGTGAACTCACCACCGGAGAGTGGTCTCATAGTCTTCATATGCAACAGAATCATCTTTGACAAAATTTGCCTTTAGCAAAGTGGCAGAAGGGGTTCAAAATCTCTTCTATTTGATAAAATTCTAACCTTAGGAGTTAATAACTCTGTTGCTAAATCACACTCTGAGAACTGCATGTTCATTTATGCCATTAAAGGACAGGGCTTTCCACTACCTGCCCTACCTCCTGCAGACAGGGTGACACCGAGCTGCAGCACTCAGCAATCCCCACAGCCACACAGCTCACAATGCGGGGAACCAGAACAATCCCTGCTTGCCAAGCAATTGGCTTGAACTGCTAAGGAAAAAAGATATCCAGCTTCTCCTAACCTCCTTTTCTAAAACAGTTAAAAAAAAGTCAGTAATGGAACACAGTAAAAGAACATTATATGTAGGAAAGAATAAGCATGTTTTCCTTCACTCGGGACAGCATAAGCACTTCAATTACATTGGATCCAGAGACAGAGAGGTAAATAATTTCTCTCCTTTTATTACAGACTTCATTTCTGACTCAGTCAGGCACAGCCTAGCTCAACAGAGATTGTATCAAAGTTTAATAATTGGATCAGTCTAAGCAATATTTGTTTTAGTTTAATATTTTGTATGGCATGCGCATGCAGGTTCCTCTTCCCAGTATAATTAAATTTCACTCAAATAAGTGTTTTACATTTTTATTTGCAAATTATGTTTTAATCCACCTGCCCTATATGCAGCAATATCTAAATGATCCAATAAAAACTTCAAGATATTTAAGAGAAAAATAAAAAAAAAGCAAAGAGAAATGTCCATTTACTAACACACATATGAATCATTCCATTTCACAGTTGAATGATGGTATTCCAAACTTTCCAGTGCTTTCTTATTCCTCCTCCTCTGGGTAATCTCATCTAATTAAGCATCCTTGCTTTTACTGAGAGAGGTTTTCTCCTCCCTCAGATATCCCTGTGAAAAGCTAATCCAAAAAAGAAAAAAAAAAAAGAGCAGCACATTATGAAGAAACACCTGGTTTCAGAGGTTTCTCTGCCACTACCAAAACTGTCTGCCACATTGAGCCAGAGGAGCCTATTATCAGTAACATATATGACCCAGCACTTCCTTTTCCTCAAAAATGTTCTCAGAAGTAGAAACAGAATAGGAAGACAAGGAGGAAAAGAGGGGGAAACTGAGCTCTATTCTTCTAAAGGGGAAAATATTTCTACAGTACCTATGAAACTTTCATTAAAGGAATCTAGAGAGGATGAAATGCAGCTATCATATGCAGCCATGAGGATCTGGTAATTCCTCTTTTGTGAAAATACTCCAAGCCCTGGATACATTTTTTCACAGCTTCCTACAACCACTTCTTCAGAATCAGAAGATATATACAGAATATTTATAGAAATAATAGTAATAAATAACAAACAACAACACAGAAACCAGCTGTTTCTCTACTGCAGAATCAATTCCCTTGGTAGCACTTAGGGAGCAAGAAAGTCAGCGAACTGTCTCTGCCGAGAGAATACTCATAGTTCTCTCTGAACAAAAGTGGTCTTGAAAGATTCCCGATAGCTCAGCTCATCTTGCTCCGTCTGACACGAAGACGGAAGCCTGGATCTTAGATTTTGGATTCCTAAATACTGACACGGAAAATATAAAACATGAGTAATACCAATACTCCTAGTATCAAGCATTTTCAATACAAACTTGCTGTACTTTTACCCTGATTTACCACCACTAATAAAGCAACCACTTTGAAAGCAACCACATATGAAAAACCAGCATCATTTATGACAAGCTGTTGTGGGGTTTCCCCCCCCCCCCCCCCTTCCAAATCAGATATTCTCACTGCAAATACTTTTAATGAAATCTAAAATCAGAAAAGTGATTCTAATTCTTAAAAAACTAATTATTTAAAACTGAAGGACAGATGTCACTCCTGAGGAACTCAAGGGGAATCTAAATCTTTCACCGGAATTTAGGCATCAAGAGGAATCTAAATCTTTCACCGGAATTTAGGCATCGTAGAAAAATGTGACAGTAGTAATAATAATGCATGATATTATATACTACTAGACAAGTTGGACAAATTATCTCTGCTACTGAATAAATGTAGTAAGAGTCTGTATTAGAGAACTTCCTGCTGCATCACAAACATATATCAGTAATGGTTTGTTTTCAGCAAAAGAAAAATTGCCATTGTCATATTCCAAAGCAAGTGTAAGTTATTTTATTATAAACTCCCTGTTGGTCCCTGTTTAACCGAGAAATCATTCAATCTAAGTTCATCTTCTCTCTCCATAGCATCACCAAACTCTGCCTCAGTAACAAAAGATCATTCTCTTAGAAGAAAAACTCTATTCTTCACCTTAAGCAATCTTGTCATATGTTAACTCTTGCCTTCATAGCCTTCATAGGTATACCTATTCCTGCCATGCTCCATTCAAATCACTTTTCAATCTGATTTCCAGGTAGGCTGAGTAGCTTAAGTAATGCCATTTAAAAGGTACATAAAACAACTATCAACCCTTTGTGGCTCTCCTTTGCACTTTCTTCCTCTTTTGTCACATTTGTAGCATCTGACAAATGATAAGTGACAACAAGGACCCAAGAGGCCTGTGAGGCAACCACCATGGAAACTCTATTCAGCTCTTACCACTGTCTCCTGGGGCTCCACAAAGAACATTTGTCAAAGACATAACTTTTCATGCTTAGTAAATGCAGGAATAGGCAACCAACAGCGAAACCAAATCCTGCACACTTAGTGTCACAAGTAGCTCTACTGTATCAAAAGGAACACAGCTGAGAAAAATCTGGGCCTCCAGTAAATATTTATCTGCTAAAGATTACAAGCGTCACATTTGCATTGTTTTTTTATTATAAACATAATAGTTTTGATTTTCATATATAAACATCTGTCTACGTTCATACAGGGGCAGAGTTGCTAAAAACAAAGCAAAAGCCAAAGGAACTTCTTTCCTTTTTCTTGCTCGGAAACTACAAACAAGCAAACATCTGCAAGCACTTTGTACTCCCTAATTTAACCTCAAGGAGATATCAACATATCCCTAATTTTATTATTCTTTTTTAAGAATCTCTGATTTATTACATGGAAGGAGCATCATTCCTTATAAATCTCTTTTCCTAACAGATTTTCCTAGTTCCTCTTCTGCACTGGCAATTTTTTGCACATCTGAAAAATACAGAAACCATGAGTGGCCAAAAAACACAGCTCACTTACAGGTGACTGTGGGATTTCTTTCCAGCCCCTTCCAAGTTTTTTTTTTTTTTTTTTAAGCAGCTTATTATTTTTCTGCAATATACAGAAATTAAGGGGAGTACCTGGAAGGCAGATTCAGCAAGATGGCTAACATTCAGTCCAAACTGAACAGAAAAAAAAGGAGAAGTCAAATCCACCCCTACCTTCTTCCTTAGGTTGAGCATTGTTGTTCAGTTCATCCACAAGCAAAGGAGGAGTCAGGGATAATCCTCTCTGCTGCTCTCCACTACAGCCAGGAAGGCCCAACCAGCCCAGCTGGGGCTAATTTAACAATTCACAGGTGCAGCAATAATAATGTAGCAGCAGAAACTGAGTCACCCTGGATATTCTTTTGAAGAGAGACACCTGCTACTACAGGCTGAGATGCATCTGTGACATGAATTTCCATTAGGTCCTAGAAGATGGTTAAACTAAATCTTCAGCAAGAACCTTGGAAGTCAGACAGAAAGTGTCTAGTTATAGTCTGGCTTTTATATATGTGTGGTAGATCCCATTATTTTGGAGTTAAAATGGCTCAAAATGAAATAACAAACCAGAGCATTTGTCATAAAAAAAAAAAGCATTGATAAATATTCCTGCTCCTGGCTTGTCTTTCCTATTGGGAAAAGTAGTATGTGAAATACTATTAGATAGTTTGTTGTAGCTATGTGATATTGCTGTAACTAGGAAGCATGAACATTACATTTGCCAATAAAACTATTGCTACAGAAATGCACACATCATTGTATTTACTGTCTTCATAAGGGTACGTTCTTGCATTGGGACAATCAGTAATTTGTGGATTTTCTGCTAGAAAAATCAATCAGTGTCTCATGATAGTCAAGCATAAATTTAATCTTCCTTTGGACAAGCATCTAAGAAAATAAAGATGAAATGAAGAACAACTATAAAATTAAAGCCGAAAAATCTATTAATACAAGTCAAGAGCACTAATTATACAGAAGAGAAATATATCCAAGATGTTCTACATTTAGTAGTAGAATCTCACTTAGGCCAAACTACCGAAATAAAAAAAAAAAAACATTAATTAAGTATGACTGTAAAATTCAGGTGTAAAACTAAAAAAAATGGTCACCTTGTAAGAAAAGCAACGGACAGACCCCAAAATAGGAGATGTGAGGTATAGAATGGAAGTTAGGAAAACTGTACAGATAAAATGGTCAAAAAAATAGAACCACTGCTGATCTTATTTTTGAAAAAAAATGCTTTTGAGAAAACACCAGTTGAGAAAACAAAAGCAGACAAATCAAAACAAAGCTTATTTTTTCATACTCCCTTGTCAAGACTGAAAAAGTGCAGATAGAAAAGAGAGAAGTAATAGCTGGGGATGAGGTGAACACACTAACTGGCTGAGTAGAGAGTCACAGCTAAAGAGACCCAAGAGGTCAAGAGCGTTCTGAGTGCCCATAAAATGACTTGTATATTTATCAGCCACAGTCTGAGAAAGAAGTAAAATATTTAGCCATATATTTCTATCTTTTCTTTCTTTCTATCTATTTAGCCATATATTTCTATCTGAGAATATTTTTTCAATAAAAAATAAAAAAGAAAAGGAGTTAAAAATATATTTTCTGTTTGGCCGCGCATTTCCGTGTGTAATCTTCATTGGACTAACAGAAGTTAGTTGAAAAACTGAGTTAGAAATTCTAATTTTAAAAAGTTCCTTTATACTTTAATCTCTTGTTCTGCTGCAAAATTCAGGTAATTTAGTTTTCATGTGTGTGTATGCAATTTAAGAAACAGTTCAGATATGAGTGATTTTTGAAAGATCTTTTTAATACATGGCTTTCTAAGACCTCTTCCCTTCCTTCTTGAATTTTGTCAATTCTAGCAGTTTGTTATTGGGTAGCAGTAGTGTACCAGAAATTGCAGAGCACTGAAAGGGTCTGGAAGGGGCATCTGGTTCAAGATTATGCTGAGATAAACCTATAACTTACTTGAGACTTATCTATGTCTCATCTCAACTGTGTGATACAACCCCTGCTTGCAAGCTTTGTTATCTGATTTTGATAATATGTATCAGCGGACAGACTTCTTGTTGAGCTTTATTCTTGCCATTGTGGTTTCAAAAGGTAGAATGAAATGTAGATAAATACCTAGCAAACATAAGGAGATTTGGAAATAATTTTACTAGGTACTTTCACACTAAACTACCTGATAACAATTAGCAGTTTTCAAACACAAAAGGTTGTAAAATTAAAGCTTCATTTACTTCTAGTTAATCCTTAGCAGCTTCTTGCTATTTTTATACTATTACAGACCATTTTAAACAGACTCTGTTGTTGGAGGTGCCATATAAACCATTTTTAAAAGCAAATTAATTGCAAAAACACCAGGAGCACAAGTTCAGGTATAAAACAGCAGCAACAGAAGACTTTACATTCAAATGCTGTCTTAAATGAAGAACAGGAGGTGGCTAGAAGGCCTGGATCACATTTTGAAATTTCAGCTGAATTCTGGAACTAATATGTGGCAGTATTATCCAGCCATCAAACTTTGAGAGATTTTGATAGGTTTGAGTTTTTGGCCTCGTTTAATGCAAAAGCAGTTACATTGATYCTAGAGTATTCTGGGTTTTCTTCTTTACGAACAGCTAGCAGTGCTCTACCATTAAAGACAGTTCAGAGCATTAGCTGTAAGAGGGCCGAGATCTTGCATTCGTGCTCATATTAGGCCACCAAGATGGTAGTTTGTATTTTGATCTTGTCCTACTCTGCCGTAAGTCTTCAAAGAAATCCTTGCCTTCCATTTCCCAGTAGCCATTCTAAAATGCCTTCTTCTAAATACTTGTGTGTATTTATGAGAACAGCCTCAATGAGTTTAAATTCAGTAATCAAAACGAAGTACACTGCATTTAGTAGTAGATTACACTCAAAGGGCTTCTGCTGCACCCCTACCTGATAGGTTTTGTCAAAGCTTCAAAATTAAAGTGATATACAATGCTGGAGGACAATCCTGTGCCAAGAAATACTCTAAATGTAAAATATTTTCTTCTGTCTGATTTGATCAGGGCTGATTTGTTTACTCTTGGGTTTAGGGCTTTATTACAAACATTATACAATATGTAAAATCTATAGGTTTTGTTATTCCTTCCTATTTGCCACCTTTTAGATGGCAAAATTGCTTTCTCTTAAAACAAGACTAAACCGTTATTTATACACTATGCCCTGATCTGTTTTTCATTCAACATCTAAATATTGAAGGGAATCCAAAGCTTAACTCTACATATTATGAAAACTACCATTAAAATGAACCTATGTTTAAATGACCTAGAAAGCCTTTCTTCTAAACCTCAGTAGGGCTAACAGTTTCTTAAATATATTCAACACATTTAGCGGAATCCTATCACCTCTCCTATTCTTATTTAATTAAGAATTACTTTTGCTAGCCACAGGAGAACCAGAAAAGCTTTCTTTTGAGTTATTCATGGAGTAGTAAAATAACACATGCCACTGACAGCATAAACAGGTTCAGTATTAGGACAAACTGGCCCAAAAGAGCAGCTTTTGGTATAATTTTAATCAGTCTTTGGGGACGTGAAATGTCATGGAGTTTCATATGAAATGCAATGATCCCTTTCTCTTAGCTTATTTCTGTTCCAACTAATCCTCTAACTCTTTATTAAACATTATCTTTACCATCTGCTCTGGGTGAATGTTCAACACCTTGCAGAACAACTCTGGCCTGATTGGTTTTTATGGGCAACATGATTAGAGTTTTATGTATACTTAGGATTATGTCAAGGAAAAGAGGATGACTAATCCATTAACTATAATAAGCAAATACACATATCAGTGTAGCCAGAACATGTGTTATGTTTCAAAAGCAAAAGATGAACTATAAATATGTGAATCATGAAACACCCGTAATACAGGACTCTCTCTATACTAGAACATGCTTTCCATACATACACACTCCACTAAACAGCATTTCTGGAAATGACAAATCTGTCTTGATGAATCAGACTTTTTCATGCTGAAATGGTATTTCCAAACCTACAACATCCAAGATATAGCCTTGTTTTATTTGACATTTCCTCCAACATGGAGCAGATGGTGGCAAAGTCCTTGTCCTATGTATAGGTCTCTAAAACACTTCTATTCAGTTTTTAGAAGAATATTATTCTATTTCCATAGTTTTTGTAAGCCTCTAAAATAAATCATCAAGGAACTGCTATCATTTACAGTCACAGTCTAAAAAATCACATTTAAAAAAGTAATTGTCAAAGGTTAGTCAAACAGCGCTATCAATTAGGTCCAATTACTACTTTCACTTTTTGATAACCATAAACATTAAAATAATATTATCACTATTAATCAAAATATTTAGTGTAATATATATCATCCAACTAGGACCTCATTTGCTATAAAGCACATAATTGTAAGAGTTTGATTCCTTGACCACAACATTTCATTTAATCATTCACCTCTTTCACCTTTATGCAATTTTTGCCTGCCTTTGACTAGCCTTTCAAAGTTTTACCCTCTCTCCTACCAAGTCTTATGACCCTATAATGAACAGCAAATATGACGGCATCTGATCACAGTGTATATATTAATGACTGAAAATATCTGGCTGAGATGTTTTTTACTTACTGCCCTGCAGGAGGTTTACACCTGATATCCTTATAGTATACTCTAAGAAGTAATTACAGATCTTTTCTTCTTTTTCAACATTTTTAACAATTTTCAGAGAATTATTTGGCCACAGACAGCAATATAAATCACTGTCATATGGATCTATACATAAAAGGCACAGTTACATTTTCCCTTGGTGGAAGCTATCCAGGCTCTGTTGATTTCAGCAGTGTAGGCACTGAAGCCATCAGGGTGAAGGAAGTCAAAAAGAATGAGAATGAGAGTACTTTTGTAAGCATTTCTAGCTGCCATCCCAACTTCCAAACATCTCTATGTTTTTGGTTCTCTCAGAACCACATCTCACTACTTCGATTTGTTTAAATTTGCAGTCTCCCATTCTCAGATTTAAACAGCCTTTAGCTGTTTCTTTAGTTAAATCTATTATATCCACGAATTCTCCCATTTCATTAGAGTAAGTACCTGTGGCATAAGTATGACATAATATAGCATATCATTTTTGAAAGCAATGTGGAGTTCTGTCTGCATTTATACAGGAAAAGCCATTTTTTTGTTTTGTTTGTTTTCCACAGGGACAGTCCAAATCGATGCTTTCATGTAAGTAAGTGGTTGCTCAACACACAAAGTTCTTTTCAGACTTACTACTTCTTGTGAATCCCCAGGTTGGGAATACAAACACCATAAGCAAATGATCTAATCTGTCTTAGTAGAACAGCTTCACAAAAAAGGGATACCTAGCGTTCACAGCAAATCCCATGTAGGATAGGATATTTCTGGTTGTGAGCAGACAGAAAACTATTCTAAATGACCAGGTCCAGTCAGAGTTCTAGGCCACTAACATCAAGAAGGCAGGAACTATTTTTTCTTCCTAATATTTCCATTAAACCTCTTCATATGAAGTTTAAAGTTACTGTTCAATTGTGCCTGTAAGCACCAAGTCTCAAGCTAGAGGTACCTTAGCAAAAAAATTAAACCTGTTCTCATCTAGAAAGCAACTGCCCTCTCCCCAAATCTTGTAAATATTTATATATACTTGTATGATTCACCTGAGGCAGAAGGACAGTGGGAGATGTGGAAGAACCCTCTCCAAAATAAGAAATTTGGGAGTATAAAAAGAAGAAAATATAAGAGTTATGGAAAGTGGTGTCAGGAAAAAAGATTTTGTATACAACTGTTAGCAGGAGTAATACACAAAATAGATTTCATTTGGGTTACCAGCTTTTATCCAGATTATCCAGACAATCAGCATCTGGTTTAAGTCCACTATACACCCATCTGTAATAATGTCACATAAAGGATTAGCCTTATCTGACATTTGCAACGAATATATGGATGGAAGAAGAAGAAAGAGTGTGAAATGGAGTACAATTGTTACAGCTTAAAAAAAAAAAGTCAAGTGAAACTATAGCCTTATTTGCTCACTTGGATAATAGCTATCTTTTTGACTTTTTAATCATTAAAGTATGCATAAAAAACCCACCAACCATCCTCAATATTTTTTTTAAGAAAAGTAGGCTAACCAAGAAAAAAAAAAAAAACAAACAAAAAAAGGAATTTCATATTTCACCTTTTACACATAACTGAAATATTACATAAAAATAAAGCTTAATTCTCCATGTTCTGTTATGACAGATGGGTGTGATCACAGGAACATCAAAGGTAGGCTTATCCTAATCCAGTAAAGTGGAAAGGCACTCAAACCTCCTGAAGGGTTTGAGTGCCTCCTAATCCTACTGAGTGCAATGGTTGCGAGTACACAAAGAGGAAATGGGAATAAGTAAAAAAGGTAACAGTTGGCTTTCCTGTTGACAGGAGGAATAACATGTAGGAAAAGAACTGTTGTGATGTGTAGGAAATATCCTAATTTATCTAAATACAGAGATCAGAAATTGAGAAGATGTATATTTATGTTCCCCCTCAGTGAGATTATACTATGTGTATGATGTGGCCTTGAGCACACAGCATGAGTTACAGCTCAGGGAATCTGATACTCTTCCATGCCCTATCATTTGCTCAGTATCACACAGTGCTCCAGACTGGTATCTTTACCTCTTGGCATCACTAACTTTTTTCCACAAGTGGGTACACTGAACTGACCTTTTCTTAGTAGATCTCAAAGATGTACAAAGTCACAAGATAAAAAAAACTAGTATCACTACTAGAATTTAGAAACAGAAAAGGAAACTCAAAGTAAATCCTAATTAATGTTTTGATTTGGGTTGTCTCCTCTTGGGTATAATCAAATACTCAGAACAGAGAAGCTGAAAATAAAATATCATACAAACTTGAGACAGTTAGTACCCCATTTGGAAAGACAATGGTCGAGTAACTATAGATCAGGTCAAGTTCACCAAGACAATCCTTTATCATATGATGGCTAGAAGAAAGGTCAAATGAAGATTTGACTATGTGGTTTGAATCTAAGTACTGTAATAATACAGCAGACAATATAGATAGAGCAGATAAAGCAGCAGGGTGTAGCTAAAGAACTGAACCTGTGCCTGTTTTATCTTAACTAAACTCTGAGAAGAGTCCCATTGCTAACATAAAACACGGTTATTTCATTTCCTTTGATGAAATGGCCATAACTAATAGCTGGTACTAGCAAATGCTTCTTCTTATATTAATAGATATTATTAGATAAGTCATATGTTCATGAATCAGCTCATCACCTAGATATTGCTGTAACCAAGCAGAATGTCACTAATGACTACATTTTATAAATCTGTGTGAGACATTATTATAGCACATGCTGTATTGGCACCATTGCCCAATACTGGATGCAATTACTTTGTTGTTGCTGTTGTTGCTGAGGGCCAAGTTCTAACAAATTAAATTTAGAGAACAGAAATAGGCTTATATGCAAATGGAATTAAATGCTGACACAAGGATAAAACAACACTGGATTTAGGCAAGGCTCTCTCCCCTCAGTTTTTAACCAGTCATTATATTTAAATTGAGCAGACAGATTCATCTTCGATATAGCTCCACTGTAATCAATAGAATTCCGGCAAGGATGAACTTGAACCAAAATGTTTTAAATGGTTTTGATGCAGTGGCTATGTAAACTAGAAGAAACTGATTTTTTTTTYCCTCATAATTTATGAAATTATTTCCCCACCCCCAAATCCCTACATCAAGGAAATGAGTTAGTGCATTAAAATAGATAGAGTTGGCAGCTGCATGCCAAATTCCAGCTGCTGACCACATGCTCTGTACTCATAAACCCAAGGTCAAAATATTTATCCCTCACCAAATCAGTCATTCTACTGTCACATTTCCTGAACTTGTCTGACTTACCTGTCAGAATGGACTCTTTAATCATGTGTGGACAGCTAGATTGGCACATGGTTTCTCCTCCTTATCACTTGCACTGTCTAAATACACATCTAACCTTTCTATAATATTAATGTCACAGCTAAATAATGGTTGAAGGTGCCAAATAATGTTCCTTGGTCACTAGTAAAAGATTCAAAAAGAATAATGATTGCTGGTCTGATCAATGTATGAGAGAAGATCCGTATTTCAGGTCGCATTTTGTGCCTTTATTACATGACTGTTCCCATATATAGCATGTTGTTTAACAAAATGTTTTATAAATTAATGTGGGACCAAAGAACTCTGGCAATATGCAGTATATATGCAACTAATGAGGAACTAGGGACCACTGCTAGTATCAGTATTACAGATCCTGATTTTTTATGGCACTTTGTTTTTTGGCACCTCATCTTCTTCATTTTTCTCACTCTGCCTAGTTTTCTGTTGCTTCTTTCCATCTCACAGCTTACTTCTTATTCATTTACTCACGGGTCTTATTCTTCCTGGTTTTAAGGATTCTTTATTCAATCTATGTTCAGAGGAATTACAGTTTACTCAGCCACATCTCTGTACTAAAACCATCAAATAGCATGGAGAACCTTTTGGAAAGACACGAGATTCTATCTTAATTATGTCACAGCTTTCGCTTTTGTATTAGTTTCCCACATAAACAAGGCTCTAGCTTCTTTTTCCCTACAAACATAACATTTCTTGAGGTTGAGTAACAGCTAACGGTTAACGCCAAATTTTTCAGAAAAATCTCAAAGACCTTCTCCATGCTCCTTCTGGCATGGAAACCAACAGCTAGATTTTGCAGATGATTTAATTAGAGTAGAATAGTGCTTGTTACTGTGAGGCCCCTGGAGCCTCTGGGTGCACAAACTAAGAGAAGTCTATGGTCATGTGTTTTAAACTCACAGCAAAGTCCACAAATCCAAAAAGGATGTCAATTACAATTGCTCTGCTAGCACCACAGTAGCTTTGTAATCATTGGCTACTCTAGGCTGATAAGAGTAAAGCAGGTAATTTAAAAAAAAATATTTGCTATAGTTGGAAGTGACTTAAAGTCTCCTAGTTCTTCTGTAAGCTTTGAACACCTTGGCTTACATAAATACAGTCATGAATGAAACAAGACAAATACCTAGCATTGCACTTAATTGCTGGGATTATGGATTTTTGTTAGTACTTGCTGCTCAGTAGCAGATCAGTAGGGATATCAGCAGAGCAGTGTTTATCACTAGTATTATGAACAGAGACGCTAGAATCAGGTCTGAAACACATAGGAACTTTCTTTTTTGCTTTCTTCAAACATATATATTTGCTTCTTCCCCACCCCTTCAATATTAGAAGGATATTTGCTACCAGCACATCTTGCTTACTGGACATTTTTAAAAGTATGATCACAATTATTTAGACAATAGGCAGTCCTACCAAAATATGAACAATCAAAAGAATTACAATGGTATTATGTAATTTTATGGAAAGCTAGTTCAAAAAATAATAACAACTGAGTTATGAAGACATTATGAAGCAAACAGTGAGAAAAAAAGTCTTCATTGTATACATCAAACTTCAAAAAGAAACAAAAGAAATACCACCTTTACGACTACGTAAATGTGTAACTTAGAGAAAAAACAGGATTTTATAGTAGAGCAAATAGTACTTCAAGAACACAAAGAAAAATCCTCAAAGCAGTTGAATAAATATCTAAAATCAATTTTTGATAAGGGTCCTTTGCAAGAGGCCACCATATCAGTTGGTGACTAACCACAACATAATTAGAGAAACAAATATAGGTAAGAGGAACCATCTGAACATACAATTTGGGAACTTTTCAGGGAAAGCAACTTATCCACCTCTAATACGAGGAAAAATCCTGTTTGCAAATATGTACTCCAAAGAGTTAAAAAAAAAAAAAAAAAAGAAAAAAAAAAAAAAGAAGTAGCTTCATTTTCAACTCAAGTTAATGTGAACATGCAGATGGCCTGGCACTGCAGAAGAACCTGGATACTGTTTGCAATGCTCCGCCTGACTCGCTATGAAATCTGAATGGAACACTGCATGTCTCTATCCCTAAACTTTCATTCCTACTACTCTACTACTCTTGACTTTGGTCAGCTACGGAAAGTATGGAGCATTTCTCACTGTGGAAACATCTATATCAAGATCAGAAGAGTGACTGAAGGAATGAAAAGTTGCTCAGAGAGGCTACACTCTGTCTGACTTGTTTAACCATCCTCATGTGATCCAAGGTGTCCCAGTAAGCACTCAGGACCCCAGCAGAATTTTGCATGTATGTTGTAGCAGATATTCCTTGTGAGTGCCCAGGCAAAGGTGCTTGCAGCTCTGCCTACCAGCCCTCCATTCCCACCCCCTGACTGCAGCCTGAAACATCACTTTGCACAGGTGGCACCTGGAGCACAGTTGCATCTCCCACACCCTGCCTTAAAAGACATGTAACCAAGTGCCGTTCAAACACAAATAACTTTTCTTGCCTGACGGTTGAACTATCCCTGCTCTTCTTTAGGTTTAGTGTTCAGAAACAACCCCTGTGATTCTGAGAAAGTCATGCCCTGCGTCGAGCACGGACATCAGCAGTCAGTGTGCTGGGTAGCCAGAGAGCCCCCTAGCCCCCTCCACGCCAGCCTGGCAGCTCAGGCCATGCCAGGCGGCAGCTGAATGGCTGCCCCCTGTATGCACTGCAACAGCCACTGCACAGATGGGGTTAACACGCACGACATGACACATATTTCCTAGGCTGAGGGGAACTGCAGCTTTCAGGAACTGTATCAGGCTCTGGCAAAAAATAATACAACAAGGGAAAACATATTTCAATATGACTGAGCTAATTATAATGTTGGCTCTTAATGTTTCCTGATAGTCAAAACGTAAAGTCCAGCTGGCATGTCCTTCCGCCTGCCTGAAGGAAATAACCCCCATATATAGAATAATCAGAAAATCACGTTTCCGTATTTTGTTGGGTTTTACAAGTTACTGCCAATACAACAGCCTATGGAAAACCTTCAGCTTGCTTTTCAAGTAATGGAGTGCCAGGAAGAAAATGCTTCAGTGTCTTCAGCATATATGCATTTCACCACCTATACATTGACTTAAAAAGCATCCAGGATTGCCTAGCTGGAAGTGAAGGGAAAAGAAGTATCAGGCAAGCGAAGACTTAGTGAATCAGAGCCCTGTGCAATTACAGGGCTGTTGTTAATTTTCAAATAGCCATAAATCCATTGGAGAATTTGAGACAGTTCAAAACTCAGTTATAGTAGAATGAAGAGGGGATTGGGCAATCAACTGAAATGAAACTCTACTCACAGAAACACAACATTGCAAGAAACTAGCCCTGAAAAAATACTGGGAGAATAAAAGGCATATGGAACTGAGCAACGSAGCACACAGTGACTTTTAAGGACCAAGGTTATTTGGCAAGAAGGCAGAGCTTTGTGCACAGCTCTGAGCACGATAAGTACAGCAGGTCTTYGCTTCAGTTAATTATAAGCTAAAAACATTGAAACTATGACAGACGTAGGCAAGCATCTGTATGGTTTTCACTCAGTATACCTGTAGCAACAAATAAGCAAACCTCTCTTAGTAAATACTCCAGCACCACTTGTCATGAAGCAGCATTCCGAGTATGCACCGGCAAGGGTAGATTCCCATACTGCTCATAAGCAAAATAGTGCATCTCAAGTAACAGTTTGCAATGATCAAAACAGCATTCACATGTCTATTTTTAAATGATGTTTCTTTAGAGATACAATTATGATTTTGATTACAGATGCGTGGATGTAAAATAAATTAAACAAATCCCAGAGTTTATTGAATAAATGTAGTAAAACGATCTTAAAAGCATTATTAATACGAGCAAGTCTTAAACAACAACATTGGACTGAGCAGAGCTATTCATCTATGTAAGCAGTTTACATCATAGCTTTCAGTGATTTAAAGCTAGATGTGTGGTCCTGATCAGCGACCTTTCAAGCCAAGCACAGAGGACCACATTAAGCCCTAGCTGATAGCCATTTGGGGAGTCCACAGCGCTGGCAGAGTTGGAGCGTCCCTTTGGTTCAGGCTGTAGCACGACATGGCTCCTGCCTTATCTCCTGTCCCCTGGCCTCAGTGCAGTTTGCTCCCCTGCACTCACTCTGCATTTGTAGGCTCAGATATTCCAGCTCCTGCAGCTTAAATGAATGCTTTTTCAAGCTGTCTTTGCCTAATACCACACTCCAGATGGAGAGAGCTTTGCTAACTATATGCAATTGAAGATACTGCTAGATTCTAGTAATTCCTGCAGTTGCTGAAATTATTATGAGAAAATATTACTATTATTAGAAATTTTTTGTCATATTATTTCAGTAGTTGAACAATATGCAAACCTATACCATGCAGAAACACAGAACAGCAAATGTGACTCTACGCACTCCTCATCACGGCCTTTGGCATTTATGACACCAACCCATCATCTGTGCTCTATCCTTCTCTTCAATTTACGTGATATAATTTAACAATCAATTTTGAGGTAGCTGTATTTTTTGATCTCCTAGTTCAAACTACTGCTACATTATCATAACAGATCTATCCGTTACAATACTGAAGCACCCAACAGCTTCAAACGACTAATGTCTGATAATTTACTAGCAATCACAGACACATTCTAGGGATTTTTAGATTCTCTCTTATCAGCTAAATACAAAATTCCATACAGTCAAGGTATAAAATACAATTCATATGTGCCAAAATCGCATGGATGGCTACTAACTACAAAGAAACCACCATAAATATTTCTTGAGTTACAAATGACTGGAGGCTAGAAAAGCATTCAGATGGTGTAGATATAGGTATATTTGACCTATATTTTCATATTTTCCTCTAGGCACTGCTTTCTGGCTGTTGTTACGCATACAATGGACAGGATGAGATGGATCACTAATATGATTCTGTAGTAAAGCTTTTATAAAGATTATTTGATTTCTCTTTGGTAACATGCAAAAGTTATTATCTCAAAGTGCCAAATAGTGTAACAGAAAGTGTAACAGTGTAACACTATTTTAGAGGGATTCTCCATTAGTTCCTGCTTTCCAGGAGGAAAGAATGAGGTTCAGGAGATGGGAAAAAGAGATGGGCCATAAATGAATCAGACATGGCCCACCAAAGTCTGAGAACTACAAAACTGCTAAGTGCTCAAAATTGTGTGTAAAATAAGAGTAAAATTTTGATTTCACTAAAAATGTTAAGGACTACTTAATTCTACTAATTAAAAAGCATTTGCACAAGGTCAAATCTCAAGCAGTTTCCAAAACCCTAGACTTCCTAAATATACAAGATATTTTGACCTGATTATCACCTAAAGTGGCAATTAAAGACAGTCAAATTTTGAACAGTTTTAAATATGTCTAAAGTCCTCTCTATCCATTTCACTCTGCCCCAAAAACTTAAGAAGAATTTTACTTGTACGTGGACTTAAACTAGGTTTTTTGAGACATCTCTTCTTCCTCCACATCCCTTCTTCTTTAACCCATGCTCAAGGCCAAGGAAGAGGTTACATAAGATGATTWCTCCAATACAAAGGACTCTGGCTAACATTTACCCTTGCTTGTAGCACCACTGAATCACTGTTCACTTTTGCACGGGATAACTTAGATTTGTACTAGATTTTAAAAACTCTCGATCCCTGGTGTATTATGTCAGTATTAAAAAGATCAGGGTCATTTTTATTGTTCTCTCCAGGAAAGTAATGTGAAACCCAATGAGTTTTGACGTTCAATTTTCCAAGTTTTTCAATTTTTCAATTTTCCTAGTTTTCAAACTTTTCTACTCCATCTTCCTGGTTCACAAAATATTCTGCATCAGGGAAAAAATACCCTAACTCCTGACCTTTCATAAAATTACATGCCAGCACTCCTTAGAGCAACCAATTCTTGACCTTAGCTCTTTCTCCTGTATCAGCCATGTACTTAAAAATAATAGCAATAAAAAAGCCTTTATCAACCTTGGTCAGAGCTATTAGTGGATACCAATTATCCTGCTTAGATTCTGAAGTCATACATATTTTTATATATAGGTATGTATGGTATTTACAAAGTAAAAGAAGACAGTAAACGGTAGAGTTCAGAGAGTGGCAGATACTACTTTTCCAATTAGCAACAAGCAAAGCATTATGAATGGTTGCATATAGAGAAAAACTTCCACTATGGTTAAAAATGCAATGACTCTGAATCACTAGACATATGATGCTTCTCTTCTAATGCCACTTTATACTTCACTTGTAGGACATTTATTTTGAAAATAGGAAGAAAAGTTTTTTTCTGTTTCTACAAGAAATTTTGTAGGATAGAAGGGAGGACAGGAACTTGATAGGTGTTGCTTCATGGCTGTAATTGTCCATTCTAATAAGAATCTAAAAAGAATGAATTAGTAGAGTGCTGGACAGGCAATGGACAGTTCTCCCTCCTGAGATACTATTTTTTAATGGCAACAATTCTATGGTTTAAGCACTAACTACTATTAAATAACTCATCCACTTATAAGGTAAGTATTCGGCAGTTCATCTAACATCACACCAATAAGACAGTACAGAAGGGCCTGGAACTACATTTTTGGGGAAAAGTGGGTCCAAATGCAGCTCACTGGTTTAAAAATGTCCATTACAGAAATAAGCTACAGCACAACACTATGTCCTCAAACTCTGGTAAGGTACCTAACTACAGAATCCAATTCTTTTCCTGAATTTTCAAAATGATACTTTCTATTTTGTCCATGACAAACATCGAAATAATATGGCAGAATGATTTTATAAGGATTGAAAGATATGCTAAAATAATATAGTTCAAACTTTTATTTCCTCCGTTCCTTTATTACGGTTTGTTTCATTTACACACAACAGCAAAACGCACCAGAGCACTAAGTAGTGAGTAGACAGTAGTGCTATTAGTTAGTAATGGTTCAGCACCATCAATACAGCAATTCACAGTTTGTGTTTGTCATCTTTGTTTAGTTTTAGTGTAAGCAGGTAATTCTTTAAGGTCTGGTAACCTTTAAGGTCTGGTAATGACAGCAGAGTATGGCATATTTGAGATCTGGAAGACTAACAGAGGTAAGCTAATATCTAACTACAATTCTTTTCTTGTTTTTTTTCAAGACTAATTACCCTCTCAAAAGTTTTAGTAGCAAATAAATTTCTCAGCTGTAAGATATCTGCAGCCAACACTTCTCCATTTAAGAAAAAAAATGTACAAGTACCACTGTGCTTCCCAGGGATTTTCATACGCAGCATGTCTTAAGTGGTTGCTTTACAATACGAAGCAAAAAAATGAAAGACCTGATAGAAGTACTAATTCTTTAATAATTAGCAATCTATTTTTACATATTTTGAAATGGAAAATACAAATAAATATAAGCAAAGAAATACAATTTAGACCTAGCTTAAAACAAAAGAATAGGAAATGGTGAAGTAAAGAGGCAATTACCACTCACATCAAAAAATAACAAATTTTATACCTGCTCCTAGTAAAAACATCTTGAAAACATCACATGAAAAGAGTAGCTAAGTGTTTGATTGTCGTCTCTCTGATCTTCTACCTGGCCTTGGGAATGTAATTTAATTTCTCTGAACATACTGTTTTCTCTCATTACACAGTGTACTCTGCTGAGACTTCAGGATAAGTATCCTTCTCTTAAAATGGAGGCACAGGAACGTGACAGCTCATCAGTGCTTACAGAACCACCACAAAAATTGGCCATGTTTGCATGAGTACTCCAAACCCGCGGGCAGAATCCCTGGCTTTAAGTTTTAGCTCTTATGTACTTAACTTCCAGGTGTCCTGCATCCTTCAATCAAGAAAAACAAAAACTCAAAGCCATCTGAAATGCCAGCGATAGGCTTCCATGTAAAGTTTCTAGCATTCTGCTCTGTTCTATTCAAATAGGTCACTTATCGAAAACAGCACAATAAACAGAAAGACAAGTCTATTTCCCTTCTCCTGCCGAAGTTCAGTCTGAGTTTCACTGGAATCCAGATGTCCAGTCCATGTTTATTTTATTAAACCCCTAACCCTTCCCAACTATTCTTTTCATCTGTGTAATGCCAGTAAGAGCCAGACAGTCCTATTCACAAAGCCTAAATCTCAAAGTCAACTCACTGGCATATTTATTTTACTTGATAGTTATCGAACATATCACATAGATACCTTCTTCCAAAAGGTATTCAATTTATCACTTCATGACATTCACAAAGACATTTTAAATAGAGAGAATACAGAATAAATTAAGTTTCTCCAATAACATTTTCTCTTAACTTATCAAATTTTCTAACATACCCATTTCTGTACTAGCCAAATACAAGTATTCATGGTTATTCTGCTATAACAATTATTTGGGTGAGTCCAGTTTTTGAATGCTGTGGAACTTACCTCTGTGTGCATAGACAGCTTATAGCTCACTCAATGATTCTTTGTGCTGAGCCATTTTGCCTGGGGAAAAAGGAAAAAAAAAAAAAGAAAAAAAAAGAAAAAAAAACAATTATAGAAGGGGTAGCTTGTCTTTTCTGTTAGGTCGTAGAAAAGGCATGGGCATCATTGGTACCTCACAAACACACTGCTGAATTAGTGCACTTAGAGGAGCTAGACTGCAACTCATGCAAGACCCAGCAAGGTCTGCTAAAATGGAATAAAGTCGTTTCGTCCAGAACGTGAGGAATTCTGTTGAGCAGAAGTTTTTAAAAAATGCAAAATAATTCTTCCAAAATGGCTTTTGATCTTTTATGATTGCAAATGGTACAATTTGCACTATACACACTCTTTAAAAACAGAATCTTTTTGATGCTTAACAGAAGTTTGCCCTAGGACACTAATTCAACGTTAAGTTCAAAGCATAAGTCAGTTAATGACCATGTTATGTAACAATGTGATTCTTTTCCTTGAGGGTCTGCAGTCCAAATGATGAATCTTAGTTATTAACTTGAGCAAATAGAGTTATCAGCAGATGCTTACAAAATTTTCTGCCAGTATCTGCACACAAAGCAAGAAATTCACCAAGTGTACACAGTGTGTGCAACATAATATAGAATGCTTCCTATATGCTTGATCAAAGTAAATGGCCTCTCCAGTACCAAAGATGAGATCTTATTCTGCACATTCTTTACAATGACATCCCCTGTTTTGAGCAGACGTATGTTTAGCAAGATTATTCATCTGTATATTCTAATCCACAAACTAGAGCATCATTGCTAGGTAAAAAATAAAAAACCGGGCCACCCATTCCCAAAAGTCTTGTTTATTGTAAGAACATGCGAATGCAGTAACTAAAGTGAAAGTAAAGATCAATGTTATCTTATATCATCAATTACTTCTCTAAGACAATCACTCAAGTTTCTGCATCCAGGTTTTCCTCTGCTTCTGTAGCAGACGGTGCCTTTAGAATGGTGTAGGCAGAACAGCTCTCGGGAGCTCTCTATGGAGCAGGACTTGTGATTCCCATTCAGTGGAAGAAGTGGTGGTGTAGAGGGGGAGAATATAATTTTCTCCTTTTCCAGATCAGAATAAAGAGTAATTAACACCAAAAAAAAATCCGTGAGAAAGTAACTTTTTTTAAGGGCAATTAAAGTAGCTTGCCATCATAGTCTTATAAAAGAGAGTCCATTCTGATAGCATTTCATGGAGACTCATACAAAAACAGTTTTAAAGTCATTTTTGTCTTGTTGACATTTTTAAGCACAACTCCATAAAAATTTATTGTAAGTACTGCTTCAAATCACTAGAATTTGATTCAGCTATGGCTGAGAATACATTACTATCTTGTGCTTTCAGGTGACCCTGCAATATATTAGCTAGTTTTGACTCCTCTAACGGTACAAAAAGGAACCTACAACATAGTGCACAGACTTCTGCACTAGCCAGCTGGCTGCAGTAGTGTCTGAGATAAAAATAGAGGTTCACAATCTAGCATTTCCAAATGTTATACCAATCTAATTAAAAGAAATAGAAAATTAAGACTTATTCCCTAACATAGAATACTTTGTCTAGAAATTAAATATATTTTTTTATATATAGATACACAAACGTCCTTTCTTAGAGTAATTGCTTGACTGAGTTGAAACCCATGAATAAGGAACCCCTAGAATAAGAAACTCATAAACAGAAACCTGTCTGAATGTGGCTTCCCCCAGCTCTATACTGGAATTATCTGGAAACTTGAAAATTATTTCAGCTACAGGGCAGGCAAATAACTTTTTTTTTAAACAGCTGCACTTTTGCTATTAACCTGTAAGAGCTGAGCTAAAAGAAGCCTCCTGATCAGCATTATACTTTAAGAGAAAATCCCTTAGATAATAATGGACAATAATGCTAAACTTATGCACTACCCTGTACTTAACAGCCTCGGACTTCATTGTGAAGCTGCAGCAATACAAGTAAATTGAAAACATAAAAGTCTGGCCGTCCAGCTGGAAGTGCTGATTCTGAGAGATACACAGAGGCAGATACTAGTCCTTCCCTTAACAGCAAGTTAAAAGTCAAATGTTTCTGCTAGATATTCTGCAGCAGACAGTGGCAGAAGCTGCTAAGCAAAGACTCGCAACCAGTGCATGTCTCATGAGCACCTCACACGCTCCATCTCGCTACTTGAACTTCTCGTCATGGAAGGAAGTCAGAGGAGTCCCGAGTTGCAGTAATGTTTCATCCCTCCTAGAGCATTTTCTATCACATATCCACCCCCTAGTCTCTACAAGAACAGAAAATTTACTCTTTAATGTGGGCAAGCTGAGCGCATCAGCACCTTTTAACTGAGTGAAGGAAAGGACACAGAGGTCGAAGTGTTGGGCCTTTTCTAACCAGGTGCAACCACCAGCAACTACAAGCCGGTGAGCCTGACCTCCATTCCTGGAAAAGTGATGGAGCAGCTCATCCTGGTTGCTGTCTCCAGGCATATGGAGGAGAAGGTGCTCAGGAATAGCCAGCATGGGTTCACCAAGGGGAAATCATGCTTGACTAACCTGATAGCCTTCTGTGACGGTGTGACTGGCTGGATAGATGAAGGTAGAGCGGTGGATGTCATCTATCTTGACTTCAACAAAGCTTTTGACACCGTCCCTCACAGCATTCTCCTGGGCGAGCTCCAGAAGAGTGGGTTAGATGCGTAGAAAGTGAGGTGGATTAGGAATTGGCTAGATGGCATTGCTCAGAGGGTGGTGATCAGTGGTGCCGAATCTGGTTGGAGGCTTGGGGTTGGTGGTGTCCCCCAGGGCTCGGTCCTCAGTCTGGTCCTGTTCAATTTATTCATTAATGACCTGGATGAACGGATGGAGTGCTCCCTCAGCAAGTTTGCTGATGACACCAAACTGGGAGGAGTAGCTGATAGCCTGGAGGGCTGCGCTGCCATCCAGAGGGACCTGGACAGATTGGACAATTGAGCAATGAGAAATCTCATGAAGTTCAACAAGAGAAAGCACACAGTCCTGCACCTGGGAAGGAATATCCCTAGACACGCCTACAGGCTGGCGACTGACCTCCTGGAGAGCAGCCCCACAGAGAGGGACCTGGGCGTCATGGTGGACGACAATTTGACCATGAGGCAGCAGTGTGCCCTCATGGCCAAGGCGGCCAATGGGATCTTGGGGTGAATTAAGAAGAGCATTTCCTGCAGGTCGAGGGAGGTGATTCTGACCCTCTACTCAGCCCTGGTGAGGCCACACCTCGAGTACTGTGGCCAGTTCTGGGCTCCCCAGTGTAAGAGGGATGTGGAGCTGCTGGAGAGAGTCCACCGCAGGGCTACAAAGATGATTAGGGGCCTGGAACATCTGCCCCAYGAGCAAAGGCTGAGAGAGCTGGGCCTCTTCAGCCTGGAGAAGAGAAGGCTGGGAGGGGACCTCATTAGTGTCTATAAGTACCTCAAGGGAGGAAGTGAGGAGGATGAGGCTGGCCTCTTCTCAGTGGTGGTCAGCAATAGGACTAGAGGAAACGGCCACAAATTGAAGCTCCAAAAGTTCCACAGGAACTTGAGGAAGAATTTCTTAACAGTGAGGGTGACAGAGCCCTGGGACAAGCTGCCCAGAGAGGTGGTGGAGTCTCCTTCTCTGGAGATCTTCAAAATCCACTTGGACACCACCCTGTGCCACATGCTCTAGGAGACCCTGTGTGTGCAGGGGGGTTGGACTAGATAACCTCTAGAGGTCCCTTCCAACTTTAAGTATTCTATGATTCTATGACAGGTATCAGCAAACAAGACAAACACATCCATTAGCATGGGTTAGATAAGTATGGCAAGACACTGAGTCAAGGCTAGTTAACCACTGAAATTTCCCTACAGAAATCATAAACACTGATGTTCATCTGTCTGAAATGTCATAGGCTCAGCTGACCACGCACTGGGGCAGGGGTCTGGCCAGGGAATGCTTTAATATCCTCTCTGACTCCTATTGTAAGAGATTTAATTTTGCTGTCAGCACACCCCTCTGCAGGTAGATGAGAAGGAACAAAAATACAGAGCGCAGCAAAGTCTCCCTAATGTTGTGTGTTAAATATCATATATGAGAATTCCCATAATTAAATGTGTGCCTCTTTAAGAAACAAAATAAGGTGAACTTCCCTTGTGCTGCAGGAAGCTGAGCTGAATAGCACATCAGCAGTTACATGTTACATATGGACTTCTGCTTTCTCCTCAGAGCTGTTTTCCTTAGAAGCAAAAGCTGACTCCTATTTTCCACTTTGCTGATAGCTCTGTTCCTGCACAGTCAGTACAGTGCTCAGAACTATTGTGCACCCTTCCTTCTCTCTCCCATCCCCATACAATTCCTTTTTTCCTAAACAAAAGCCTTTTCCAATTAATAAGGGAATTTTCATATCCTTCTACAGAGTGATAAAAGTAGAGAATGAATTAGGTCTAAACCCTACTTTCAGTAAGGAAAGTATCAATGTAACTTGAGGCACATTTCTCTGTATTTAAACTCTCTATTTAATCCTAAAAAAGATGGGCTCCTCCACCTAGTTCAGGTAGCACTGCCTGCCAAAAGGTGAAAACAATTTGATTCCCAAGGATTATTTACATAAAGATTCTAGAATCAGAGTTTATTTTACATTCTAGTTACCTTCAGATACTCTCAGCTACTGTCCCATGTCACGACCAGCTTGAATTTAGTCCACAGTCTGCAAGCAATAATAATATGAAATCAAGACAGGGCAGGCTACTTCTGCTTAACTATCAGAGCTCTTGAAAATGCACTCTATAACCTTCAGAAAAACAAGTTTTCAATAAACACAAGAAGCAGGTTCCAGTTTATGATCAAGAATTCTCTCATCTTTTAACCTTGGCTCACAAGCTAATGAGAGTACTTTGTGAAAACTGTCCTGAAGTGTCTCATGTCTATCTTTCCCAAATTCTCCAGGCAGAATAGCTCATTACATACTTCCCATAATACTGACTAACCCCAGCCGTCATCTGTCTCCCTGCAAGCTGAGAGCAGGCCCTTCAGGTCCAATTAATGGGCCTGAAGCACAAGACTCCAGGAGGACACTGAGGTGGCAAAGTTGGCTGTGTCTACTGGGAGCACATGTTATACTTCCCCAAAAGGAATTTTCCATCTCCTGGGGAAGTCTGGGAGAGGCCATTCCCGGGAGAAAGTGATTTTGTGCTGAGAGAGAGGCTAACAAAATCTATATTTGAGACTACTGTCACAGCTTTAGAATAAGAGAATGGGATTATTTTAGTCCTTCCCCTCACTCAGAGCCAGCATGCAGGGTTTCTTGTTATCAAAGCTTCGTGTGACACAGTGCCCACCAAAGGCAAACCCTGCAAAATGCAAGCAGGAGCCAGGTATATAATTTTGCACCACAAAACTGGAATGGGAAGTGCTATAATGTCATACAAAACGTTTCCAAACTAGTTAAACAATCAAAAAAGACAATTTTAGACTGAACAGAATTCATTCTGTTTTCTTCATTCATTCTGTATTATCCTTATCCAAGAAAAAGGAAAGTATTCTGATCGAGGCACTGGAAGAAAACCAGTGCCGAACAATATTATGAAAAAACGCCTTAGCTAGGCTTAATAAGGATCCATATATGAAGACTGAATAAGGAATTGCAAACATTTGAATACTGAAAATCTTTAATTATGATTAATTGCACCTGCAATGCAGATTTTTTTTCAGATTTTTTTTTTTCAGAAGATCTCATGAGCTACTGACCTGGTATAAAACAAGTAGCAACAACCACTACAGGAGCTGAGTACTCAAGATGAGAGAGTTACAGGGGCACAGGACTACAAAACGCAGTCATGTGATTAGCTGTGATTAGCACAAGGCTGGGGTCCTTGATAACCGAGTATCAGAACAGAGTCAACTAAGAACCAAGCTCTTGGGCCAGAAGCAACACTGTTCAGCAGAGCTTCACCACCGTTCCCCACATCTCCCAGAAAACACTTATTTTTGTTGATTAGGCCTTTCTTTCAGAAGAATGCATTTTCAGCCAGTAGTGTGGAGTTTAATCCCTGCACACTGTTATGCCCAGTTCAACTTCCACTGAATCCAATAAGAGAATTTTCCATATATACTAACCATGCCTCATTGAACCAAGCTTACAGAGTGTATATGTTTGCAAATGTAGTCAAGCTGAAATCAGTGGCACTGCTCACATAAATAAAGAGTTTTATTTTTTTTTTATTTTTTATTTTTTTTTATATTTATTTGTTCAAGTAATGGTTGCAAGAATGAAGGTGTACAGGATACAGCCCCACTGATATGCACACTGTCTTTTTCAGCACAAGCAACTTCTAAGGATTTCTTGTATCATTCAATCAACTAGGCAAAAAAGAATCACACAACACATACTAAAGCTTAAAATAACAAACAAAATTAAAGAGTATATTTGGATACTTCTTTATGATACAAAACTCAAAACACCAAAGAGAAATTCACACAGCAGTTACAATCGTCTATCTTAATGAAAAAGACTACTACTCATTTCATAATAATTTGTTCTGAAACAATACTGAAAACATGTAAATTACCCCAGCACAATCCAGACTTAATTATGTAACTGTTTGCCTATTTCACCGCAGCAACAGGCAAGCAACTGGAGACGATGCAGAAAACAATTTCTCAATCTTATACTATTAGGAGTATTCACTTATGTTACTAGTTCAACTTTCCAAATAATTTTGGTAAATCATCCTCACAGGAGGGCGTTAGTTAACAAACTTTCACAACCTGCAATATTCCTGAGACTAGTTTCACTGTGTTTATGCTTTATTTTTAAATTCCAGTACTCAATGTTTGATCTCAAAAGACAGATTTTTACTTATTTTTATAAACTGTGTTTCAATGAATTTTTAAAAGGATCAGCATTTCACCTCTCCGAGTGAATATTCTGACATAATCTTTCCTAAGTACTAAGTGAGAATACTTAAGCATATTAGAACTGATGAGTATATTTTATGCTCACCACTGCCAATGAAAGGTAAAGACATGCTTAAATGTTTTCCTTTCGAAACAGGATATTCCATTGTAATATAAATGAAAAATAAAGGAGAAAAACTCTAGATAATTATATTTTTGCAAAGCTTTCAGAGTGCACATACTAGATTTTTCTACACAAAACACAGCAAAACAATATACTAACTAATGTTTTTTTTCTTTTTTTCTGTCTTGCTTCACCAAGAAAAGGCACCAACAATGCAGCTTACTGGGGTGGTGGGAGCAAAGGTTTGCTGGTATTCACCTGTATATAATCTACATATAAGAGGTGGTGTCTCTTCCCTTGTTCCCTCTCCTCAGAGCCTCCCACACCATTGTGGGTGAGAATTCACAGATAAAAAGAGATTCATTAATGCTGCTTGCAATGCCATTAGTTCATCCTTCATGCTTTATGAGCTGCGTAAGACGGGGGGCACTGAGCTCTGGCCCGCAGCCAGCAACAGCCAGACCGGCAGCCAGCTCTTCTGCTAGGGGCTGCAGGATGTTCCTGAGAGAACCTGAGTTCTGTTATATCTTCACTTCTCTTGCAGTCCAGGTCTCCAGTAAAGTCAGCATGCACAGCCCCTAAGAATACAAAAGGCTGTGCTCTTCTTTTATGTTGGTGCCTAAAGTTACTTTTTCCGTGAATGCCCTCATAAAGTAACCAAACCAGCAGCTGATTTTTTATAAAATTTCATATTACTTAAGTGAATCATTTCTCCAGGAACTTCAGGGTTCCAAATACTATCCATGAATCTGCAGAATTGTTATTTTAAGATAATCGCTGTTTTCCTTGCAAACTGAGAAAAAAAAACATATTTAGCAATTCATGATATAATATTGTCAGAGTTCCCCTTGTAGGGTGAAAAACAAAACCAAACAGAAAATCATCTCTGCAGAGCTTCCTGTACTCCAGCATTCTTACAGGCAAATTACCTGATTGGGTCCTGATGCTTTCCATAACAAGGTTGTCAACATTCCTGCATATGTTATGAAATAGAAATTCCAGGAAATAATTTAATCCAAGTTTGACAGAGTAAGAGTTATAGGCAGTATGGTCTGTGGGAAAAAAAAATGCGCTTCATGGTACAATAGAAGTAGGTAATATCACCAATACATCATTCTCTCTTGCGCCTTTATAAAGACCCATGCATGAAAGTTCTCACCCACAAATGCACAACATGCAAAAATGCAGATATCTTTGGGCAATGGACTTGGTATATTCTTACAGAAAAACTTTACTGTGGCATACTTGAAAACAGGTTGAGAATTACTGCTCCACTTTGAACATATGCTGAAATACATTGTAGTATCAGCACATAGCTGATGGCATCAATCAGAAATCTTCAGAGATGCTTCATTTGATTGTACAGAGAGATGAAAAAGCAACAAACTGACTGGACCAAGCAATTGCAAATCCTTGCAGTACATTCATCAATTTGAAATGAACTCCTTTTGCCTGCAACTGTAATGGTTTAGAAGATATTTCCTAAATAAATAAATACTGCTGTTTTCATTTTTTAAAGTTCTTATATAGCTCTCAGTGTCTGATCGGTCATAATAAAGAAGAAAATATTATCTTTTATTAAAGGGCATGCTCAAAAATGTGAAACCATGGTTACAAAATTTCACATAAAGCTTCTTTTTTAAATTCTCTCTGACCTTGGATTTGACAAAACTGTTATGGGTTAGGATTATGAAAGGGTTTCTATTAGGTGGAGTTATCTAAGTATTGTTCTGACTGGTTTTCAGGATGAAATACTAGCTGAAGTTTTATTTACTTCATGCACAATCACTTTAACCTTGCTATTTGCACAGCAGATGTCTTCTTCACAAGACTACAGAAGCTATTGACTATAAATCTTGATAAGATAAACTGTTCATTCCTTGTTTGTCAGAGTGCTTTAAGAAGTCRCATAAAAGAAAACAATTACAAAACTGAGGCAAACATTAAATGCTGATCCTAGAGCTCTTACAAGGGACTCGATAAGAAATCCACCCAAGTAAAAACCAGTAGAATTAGAACCATTGTAAGAAAGATATTACACAGAATACAATTCATTTTCAAGATTTAACTGAATGCCAAAAATGGGATTACTACTTTGAAGTCTTAATAGTTAAAATGAAGACAAAATAAGCAATGTAATTCAGCTACCTTCCTATTCTTGCATCTGTCTATTCAGTCATCAATTATACCATGTACAGCTAAAGGAGGTGCAAGAAAGTTCTCATGCCCTGAGAGGCAGGAACAAAAGGGCCAAGGCACTCAGCTCAATACACTGAACAAAGAAAAGTCTCCCCTGAGTGCTTTCCACCATTTCTAGAGTTGATTTTTGGAAAGCAGATTTAATCTATCTTTCTGCTTTAGTAAGTTGATCAAAAAAGTTTGTTCCAAGTACTAGATGAGATGCACCAGCTGGCAGGGATAGGAAGATTTTTCTCACATTTGGGGAGCTACTAACCTGAAGGTTCCAGCTGCTACAGGGGATTCCACTCATCAAGGAGGATTGGGTTAGGGATTATTTAGGCAATTTGGACACCCATAAATCCATGGGTCTGGATGGGATGCACCCAAGAGTGCTGAGGGAACTTGCAGGGGCTATCGCTCAGTCACTCTCCATCATCTGAGAGGTCATGGAGAGCGGGGAGGTGCCAGAGGACCGGAAAGAGAGCTAACATCACTCTAGTCTTCAAAAAGGGCAAGAGGGAGGACCCGGGAAACTACAGGCCTGTTAGCTTCACCTCTGTCCCTGGAAAGGTGATGGAGTAGCTCATCCTAGAGACCCTCTCTGGGCATATCAGGAAAAAGAAGGTGATCAAGACCAGGCAATTTCCTCCTGAGAATGCACATCTATGTTTGTAACACCCAGAGACAAAAAAATTGCAAATGAATCTTGATGACAGATTCAAGATGAGTACTATAGACCCTTTTTAAAATATGACGTTGACACAATGGTGCAATCTATGACTAGATAATATTGCAAAAAAAAAAGTTTCAAAATAAATGCAGACTGATTGCCAAAGCAATCAGGGCAAGAACCAACCTTCCCTCTCAACAGTACAATAAGCATTAATTTGATTCCAATTACTTTGAAGAGGAGTCCTTCTAAACTAATCTTAAAAAAGAAAACTTTAGTAGAAGATGCTAAAAACATGCAACTGTAGATATCATCCTTTTCAGCAGGCAGAATACATACTCATGTTAGCTATATCTACCAAATAGCTCTAGTTTACTGTAAAGGGCTCAAACAATAACAAATGACAAACTAGATGAAATCCACTAATTCCAGAATAAACCATCTTGATCTGTGGATCCCAAAGTATTTGAAACAATTTAAGTATTCAAACAAAAGACTTTCCTCATTTTTGTAGATCTTTTAGTAGCCCACTCACCCACACATACATGCACCTTTTATGTCACCAGTAAAAAAAAAGAAAAAAAAGTCTCTGTTACCTCTCAGTTTCCTCAGCCCAATAGAAGAAGGCAAAAAGTCCAAAGTTTTTTGTTCAGTTTTGTCAGTACTGCTGACAAAGATTTGGAAAGATTTGGATTATAGACAATTCAAATATAGATTAGCTGCAGGAACTCTTCAGAGTTGCCCAGAATCCATCAGCTATTAGAAAAAGAGAGATCTCAAATACACCGGAAACTGGAACTGCAATTTCAAGTGACAAACTGATCACAGAGAGGAAGTCTGGAAAAAAAAAAAAGTAGATGCAAATTTTATGGAAATATTTTGGAATAAAGTGTAATTTTTTTCTAGCACTGTAGAGCAAAATCTTAATATTAAAAGGAGTATTCGGACTTGGATTGAGAGGATTATCAGGAAATTAATGTGGCAGATTAAAAAAAAAAAGGTGAGAAAAAAGATACTGGGTAGGGAGCCAGCAAGTCCGCTGCACCTGTGACATTCTCCAAGAAAGACATCTTTCTTTTTAAACCTAAGACTTTAAATTTAGTTTTCAACTATTTCTGCACTTTTTCTTGCTTTTGTTTTTAACATATTTTTGCTTCTCTGCAGGACTTCAGCTGTTGTCTGCACAGTTTAGGGCTTCTTTTTGAAACAAACATAAAACTCCATAGCACACAAATACCATGAAACTGTTTTGTTATTCTGTGACCTGTTCATTCAGAGACACATGAGTTCCCCTTATAAAGGCAGATGTGCAAGCCCACAGCAGTGGTCTCAAGTCTCCTAAAGAGTTCCCTTATGTTTTGCCAGACCTTTCAATGTTTGCAAAGAAAGACGACATCAGAGATCAGACCAATATATGGATTAAATCTTTCCTTGGACATTTTCCTTTTGAACTACTTCCTCATTCTCTACAGCTGGGAAACACAGGCTTTTTTCTTTGATTGGCATAAACATTTCAGTTGCTTACAAGACTAAGAAATCACTCAGTTCGTAACTACCACAAGCAATGCCAGATCTGTGGCAGTTCAGGTTTGGATGAAACAGTCTGCAACAGAAGCAGCTCTGGTGTTGTAAGGTAAGACGCATTTCTCCACATCATACCAAGTACATGATTTACACTGAATTGTGTGTGTCTGCCACAGAATTAGAGATTTCATATTTATTGCACTGGTGTTAATTATTCCTGAAATCCAAGGAGAACACAATCTTAAGGCACTAAGACCAAGTTCTGAAAAGCAGTTTAGAAACTTGGAAATTACATAAGGTTTTCTACCATTGAAGAAAATGGTAAAATTCCTAGAAACTAATTTGAAGAAAAACCAGGTTCTGTATCTTGTCTCATGTGGAGTTCTCTTGGCACACCTCTTCCCAAGGAAATGAGATTTTAGTCTTAAAAAGAATAATCACTAAAGATACATTATCAAGTATTGCAGTTTGCCACTAGATGGAGTGGTTTAATATCAAAATTTCTATTTATAAAAGAAAATCCTCTTGGACTTCCAGATCTTTCATTAATATAACTCTGCCATTACCAAATTCACTTATTTTTGTAAGACTTGACACTTAGGTATGCTGTCTCTTTCTACATTTTACCTTTATTACAGCAAAGACTAGGATGACTGTGAGATAAATCACAATTCTAAAGCATTTTGTTCAAGTTACTAGTTTAATTTAACTGCCAATATATATCACATAATTTTAAGAAATGTTAAGCACTTAGAATTATGAACAATCTGCAATTTTCTCAAATACCATCCTCTATAGTTGCCAAAGATGCCAGAAGAATTTTTTTTTGCCAAAGAGGATTCAAAATTTAATTTAGCCCTACCCCTAACTATTAAAGTGTTCTACATTCTAATATCAAAATTAAGAATCAAGATTTTCTACAGTACATGCGAAACAAAGACACTTGACCTTGTTAGCCAGAGTCTCAATTTACATCAGTCACACAACCATATACTTCAGATCTCTGCAAATCTATTTGTGCTTTCTGTCAGCACAAAGCCCAAAAGTTGAACCTACATCTAAGTTAATTTCAAATGAGAGAAACAATCTATAGTTCCTGTTATCCAAAGCACTTCCCAATAACATTTTTCTGAACCATGTAATGGTGCATTATATGCATGTTTAAAAACAAATGGAACAGCAGCACTGTTGCTGAACAGATCTGAGGCATGAAAGGAAGTAAATCCTCAATGATTACATAGGTCTTACAATCCTTCTTAGATGCAGGATTTGCTGGGAAAAGGGGAAGCAATAAAGGGAATTGAGGGCAGTCCAGGAACAGCAGCCCCCAGCTGACCTCAGCTTCACCTTTTTATCTTAAATTACATACTTCTGTTGTACTATACTTACAAAGTATTCATATTTTTAAGTATATTTTGATAATTTGAATGTTTTGAAAACAAACTATAATAAACTGTCTGCTGTATCTAGAGACTGTAAGTCTCTATTATAGAGCACAGAGCTTTATGTTGCCTATTATTGCACTTCTAACATTAAATCAACTTCTAGCTGCACAGTAGATGTAAATAACTACTGGACTTCCTGTTGTGATTCCTGTATGTGCCCATGGCGAAAATATATGCTTTTAATGTCTAGACGTGTTGCTCTCCTGAAATAATTGTTACTATTATCTTTAATCATTAATAAAAGAACAAACATTAGGCTGCTTATGCAACTCTTAAGGTAATTACATACTTTTGCCATACAGAATTCAGTTATTATTCTAAAGATACTGAGGACCTATAATTCATATAACCCCATCATCTCTATCATTATTACGACCACATTAAGCTCAAATTAAGCTAAGCTCTCCTACCTCAATCAAATAATCTTTAAGGACACTGCAGTTCAAGATCGGCCTACAAGATGAATCACAGGATGGAGAGAAAGAATACAGGACAGAAGGAGGGGAAGGCTTATTATTTTTAGATTATTACACTGCATTTTCATGCTTTGCTTCACCACTGCACTACTTCCAGTACGATGGGGGGAGGGAACAGACAGAAAACATGGGAAACAAGTCAAGAAAGAATGAGGGCACATGGAGTAAAGTATTCCACTACAAACATTTCTAACACTTGGGTAAAAACCGCCTGGATTAAAGCTAACATTGCAACAAGTGAAGGGCTAAATGAATGCAGAGAAAATCCAGGTCATCACATTCCAAGCACAAAGGAAGGTGCTTGAGCCATCTCCTGCACTATCACCACCTTGGAGTGCACCTCTGGCTGACTCCTCCTGGACAATGTGGATTCAGAGAACAGATCAAGACTCCAAAACATTTTTCCACGTGTTATTCAGAAGCTTCTAGTCACATTTTTATCTCAAAGAAGAAATGATTTCCCTGATTATAAGCTACCTGCTAGACAGCAAAGTAACTTTAAAATGTTTGTATATCTATATGTTTATATGTCTAGTGGTATGTTTCATTAAGTCATTATAATAAAAAGTTCAAATTCAAGGTCATGTTGACTACCTGAGATTTCAAAGTATGCAACTCAAGATACCTTGAATTTACTTAATTTAAAATAATTTAATTTAGTATTTTAGACATACAGTGCTCACTCTACAACATAAAAACAGGTTAAACTGTGACATTAAGTGTTTACAAGAAAATCAATTACAATATAAAAAAAAAATCACTGTCATATAAGCAAATTAAGAGAAGCACAAGAATTTCTTTGTTGGTGCTCTATCAGATAGCAAAGCATTTCACTCTTCAGGTACAGGAGCCACTCCATAATTATCTTGCAAGCCATCTCCACTAGAGAAACTCTCATAAGTCTTTCTATATTGTGTGTATTTTAAGGCAAATACAAGAATGACAGAAGATTTAACAGACAGAAGAAAGGTGTCTTTGAACATATCTGGATATATCACAGTTTCAGTTACAGGTAGTTTAAAAGGTATCCCAAACAGAATGTGTTTAAGTGATATCTCCCGGTGCCCCATTATAGCCATATACTCAGAAAGGATATGAAGAAAAAAAGAAAAAAAACATACAACCTTTAACTTCCTTCCTTCTCCTTTCCCTTTAGACAACAGCACATTAGGAGTACATAGCAATATACTGTAACAAGCTCTCTCTGAACCACAGATTTCAAAAGCAGCAAAACATGAATCGCAGAATCTCTGAAGCTGCACTAAATTAAACAAGAGCAAGTTTGTTTTTCATAGAATGAGAATAAAAGAATCTGGGAGGAAAATAAGTGAAAGAAGAAGAAACAGTAACACATTTGGAATTGATACTAAAGATTTTTCAGATTTCTCTGAATCCTTACAAACTCTCTTCTTTCTTGATGAAGCTCTCAACTGCTGGTGTCAGCCCCAGCAGAGCGAGGGCCAGAGCCATACAGGAATGGAAGGAACCTTTTGTGTTCTGAGAAGGGAGAGCACAATGAGAACTAGCTATAAACACCTGTCTGGTAACTCACTTGTTTTAAGTGTTCATTAGCTGAGGACGCATCTGTCCTTTTAGCTCAGACACACTGCATACTAAGTACAAGTTAATAACTACTTAGGACTTCAATACCTGACAGAATTACATATGCAGACTACTGTCTCTGAAAAAAGAGATAATGACGGAAAGAAAAAAAAAAAATAGCCATCAAGCTCATTATGACCAAAAATCACTACCACCTAGGAGAGAGTGATGAAATCTGTTTCAGAATCATTTGGGAAAGTTGTTTATAATGTCCACAAAAAAGGGAAAGAAAGCTTTGATATGTGTACAGTGTATCAACAGACATGACACCACAGCCATACCTTTTTTTAGGCAAAGGACTTAGTTCCTGTTTCTATTTGTCTTTGACATAGGTTTCAGAAGAGCAAAYTGAACTTGGGCGAGGGCAATGAAAAGTTCACAAGTCACACAGTCACCAACTTCCCAAAAACACAGCAAGGCCAAATTGCCAGTGACCATGATGTCTCGAGAAGGAGGGCAACTTCCTGCCTTACATTCGCGCTGCTAGGGCAGCCTGCAAATCTGCTACAGAGTCTGCCACTGCAGGCACAACAGCCTTCCCAAAGGTGGTGGGTCCAAGGTCAGCACTGAAACATACTGCAGACAGCCCTGCAGTGGCCTTCAACACAAAATTCAGCCAAGATATCTCTGGGGATCCCCATGTCTGACTCACCCTTCACAAAACACTTCCTCCAAACACATGCTGAGACTTCAGCTATATTGTCACTCTCAAGCTCTTTGTTTTTATACTTGCAAAGCCTTCTGCAGGAATCCGATTTTCCTAGAATCGTGGAAAGTTCCACATCCTACAGCAGTATGTGAAAATGCTTCAATTATCTCCAGAGCTGCAATTTTCTAATGTCTATTCATAGCAACACTAGGTCACAGTCACATAAACTTCTTCAGAAAGTCAGTCTTCTTCACAACAGGAAAGAATACTTTGAATCACTCTTCAATGCATCTTGCCATATTTTTGTAACAAGTTAAGGTAGATTTGCCAGCATTTGTATTAACATGCTTGCAGCTGACATAAAACAAGTGAGACCAGGAACTACATAAAGTTATATATTGGTTGTACTGACCTCTTACCTGGACTCTTAGCAAACAAGGTCTTGATAATTATTACAAGTGCTGTATCAGGCCATATTCACTTCAGTGGATTCAATAAAGGCACAAGAGCTCATCTGTACAGAGTTCATTGCAGAAACAACACTAAATATGTTAAGCTTGATCCTATAATCAAATTCAATTAGCATCACTGGGACTTAGCATAGGTGTAAAGATCCATCATGTTGATCCAGTTGAAGGATCATAGGATCATTAATGTAAAGACATAAAGTATTTTGTTACTACTTCAAATAATCCAAGTTGATCTCCTTTAAAGAAATGAAGTCTTATCTTATGGTTGGTTTAGCTATATGTGAGACACCGCCACTCCACAGAGTTCCAGTGAAATTAATAGGAGCAACTCAAAGTTTCCCTCATGAGAAAGTGAAGGAAAAGAACACTAGGAGGCAAGAATGGAAATAAGCCTCCTTCCCCTTCAGCACTCTTTTCTCACTAATTACAAGTCTTCCCAGGGTCTGGAATTAAGAATATGGGTAGTAAAATCAGAGCTGTTGCTCTCTGTTCCTCACGGCATCTGTCTACTTTGCTGGGTGATAATATGCCTACACATAGCCCTGGGTTATAGCATGTAAATACTAGAACATGTGTAGCAATTGGGAGAACTGTGATTACATCACAGTAATTCACAGAAAAGTTGCAAGATTAGTCATGCAAATAAATAATAAAAGAATAGTTTAAAACTAGGCAAAAATTGCAGACACCATAAACTATATAAACTTACTTAGTTTTCCTCTTTTGTGACAGCATCAGTTTCTTTTCTGCACTGTCAGTGTTACCTTAGTAACAGAGCTCTCATGCTCTCTCTTAAGAGCTCTTTTTACAGGGAATACACTTTAATGAATTATTCTTCTTTAATGAGATATTATGGAAGGAGCAAGTTTTCAATAAAAAGAACAACCTCAAGGTAAACACAGTAAAATCATCCACATATTTCATTTTTTCATGTTTGGCATTTTCTTTGATAAACATCAACAAGCTGCTAGTCTAGAAAAGATTACTACATGAGCGTCTTTTTTAAATCTCAGGTTATAACTTGACCTAGGCATCTTCCTTCTGAATTTATTGCAATTTATTCTACTTAGAAGTGCACTTTCTTTAGAGTAAAGCCTACTCCTATCCCCACAATGATTTCAGAAGGAAAACAAAGGCAAAAAGCATTATTCYTCATTAATATATATTTTTCAACATCTGCAGACTGAAATAAAAAAATAAAAGGTAAGATACATATATTCTGTCATCTGTTTTTCCTGTGCCTGATCGCTCCATGATTTCACGTGCTCTTCGGAAGATCCAACCAAGAAGGATAACTATGGTAATACAAAAGGAATAGTGCTGTACCTAGAAATCAGGAAGGACAAATACTTACATCATCAAAAAGTTGCTTTTTTTTAAGCTATTGTTGGGACTACACTCCCTTTATATGCTCGTCTTTATTCCTAAGCAAAAAGACTTAAAGAAAATGCTATCATAAAGACAGGGGGGGAAAAAAAAAAAAAAAACACCAACAACAAGGTTCTGCCCAAACATATCTACACACTCTTGTCCCTCTAGAAAACACCACAGATTCAAGCAAGTGAGATTAACTAACAGTTTAAATAATATCATACTTTTTGCCCAGTAAAGTAGAGCCTTGCTAGTATGGAGGAAAACAATACAACACCTGTCTTTAATCCTTATGTCTATATGCATCACTCAGTTAAGTCATGCTGTCCTCAGAAAATATGCACAGATACTTACACCTATTCTAAAAAAAAATCTTATATTTTGCTACAATACTTTCTAGGTATTTTTTGAAAGAGACAACAAGCCTAAGGATTCCTAATGTGTGTTGTGCACTACCTAGAAAAATGGAAATCACAGCTATTTATTTTTCTAACTCTTCGAGACAAATGCTTTGATGAAAAGAAATAACCAAGAGCAAGCAAGCAATACTGACATCTCTCATTTCACTTTTTTTATGCTATTAACTGAGCATAGGGAATGAGTTAACAGAATAAGGGCTTAAGAAAATAGCATTCAGATATTTTAAGGCACAGGCTGAATTCAAGATTCCATACAACGCCAAATTCACTAACTTACTTAACTGCCTTCTATTTTGAGCCTCACCGGGAATGTTCTATCTTTCACAGTAATTCACTATCACAATACTTAAGTGTAGAGTTACAGCTGTCCAGCACTGCATTCTCTTCCAATATAAGTGTCAGAGATTTAGCTATGATAATGATGTTTATAAATAAATAAATGAGCTCTTCTTTTGATTCCAGTACCAACGCACTCCTACCAAAGAACTCAGGACTTTGCTCTTCCAAGGAGTGTAACAAACATTAGGAATACAGAAAAGCAGAAAAGTTTATAGGCCCTGTCTTGACAGGTCTGACTGTGTTTAGGTTACACTTAATGGACACAGTAGGACACAGCATGAACTAAAGTCAGATGCTTGTTTTAGAAAGAATCCCAAAGCTTCAATAACTGTTGACATTCACTCATACATATATGGCGATTTTTTGGTGTGCTCTCTCCATTTCCTTCTGAGCACATCTTGTGAGGCATATACAGCAGCTCAGACTCCTCCTCCTCTTCCTCTGCAACAGAGCTGCACTAACGGTACACAACATCACTACATACAGGCCATCATGCAGGAAGCCTAAGTCATAGTAATTCTGTCATTTCTGATTTCCTATCCATACACTTAAGCAGCTCAAAACTAGTTCAAACAAATGCTAAAAACACTTAGGTATCACTCTGTCCATGCTTAAAATGAAAAATTATTGTTTATATAAATCTTTCCTGACCCTCCTCACATTCTTCCACAATCTACACAAAATATATTATGCTCCAAGAGTAAAACTAGCTAGTAGTGCCCTTGACTTGGGCTGCCCAGCTAAGACTACTTCATATGACTGACAGGAGAACTGTGCTAGCACACATTTAACTGGATGAGACTCTAAGTGAAAGGAAATGAGTAAGGAGAATATGATGAAGACAGAATAACAAGGACTTCCACATGCAGTATTTTCCACAATTGAGCAGGGTCTTCTAGGAGTCACTGTCTTCTGATGTAGTCCTGACATTCTCCCTCTTTATAGCTTCTAAGGCAAGAATTTTGCACTTTGAAGCTCTTGATCACCTAAAGACATTTATCTGACTCTCACAGACTCAGAAAAATGACCTACATAACCTTCTAGATTAACATCCTTACAGTACTCTAAAATTGTATGGCAGGTGAACACCACTTAAAAACTGAAATAGAACTTGGGAAATCTTACATTGACCACAGAAGGAGGATGCCTCAACAATTTCACCCAACTGCTACACCAGTTCCTGATTCTTTTTAGCACTGCCTAGGACCATATGTGCTTATTTGTGATACCTACTACATTTCTTCAATGGTTGTTGTCAAATATCTGTCATTTACCAATACAGAAGTGAACAGTAATCAAACTCTTGCAGCTTTAAACAGCTTTAGCTGTGTTTTCCCCAAACTTTAGTTCCTCTTTAAAATAGTGTGATACAAGCGGCCTGCAACTGCCTCCTCTTTACCTCCTGCCCCCAACCTGTGCTTATCCGGCCATCTGGAACAAAAATAAAAAATACTGGCTTCAAGTGCACTAAGCTTACACGCAAATTTGGTTCTGTGAAAGTTTCTGAATCATATCAGTGTAGGATTTTTTCAGGCCCACGACTGAGTTTATTCTCGTAAAGAGGCATATCGCTATCGCAGAACAGCTCTTAACGTTTACTTTACACAAAATTAACTGCGTGAATGTGTCCGCAGGCTGGCTTCACCCTTCCCTCCCGGGCGACCTACACGCCTCCTCACAGGGCGGCGCCAACGACCCGAGTTCGCCGAGCTCGGACACCCGCAGCCCCCACTCACCGCAGCCTCCGGGACTGCTCCCCACGCTCCCGAGGCGGCGGCGGAACCTCCCGCAGCGACGCCCCTGCGTCCGGTGCTCCCACGAGGGGAGGGGGAGGGAAGCGAAGCAGCGCCGCTGCGGGCAATACGCGGGGGCAGAGGAGAGGGCGACGAAGCGCGCGCGATGAGGAGGCCACCCCCTCCGCGCACGCGCCCTCAACGATCCCTCGTGCGCGCGGCCGCCGCACGAGGACGGAGGGAGGGGCGGATGGGCGCGTGCCCCAGCCCCGCCCTGCCTCATCACGTCACGTGCTCCAGACGCCGCAAAGCAGCGGCGCTTTTGCGACGGGGTGACAGCCAAATGGTGCGACAGCGGCGGCGGGCGGTGAGGCGGGGCGCTCAGGCGGCGGGAGGCAGCGGCGGCCGCAGGGACGTTCCGCGGCTCATGAGAGGCGAGGCGGCCTCCGGCGTGCGCCCCGGCCAGCCCGAGCAGCGAGCGCCGTCCCCGCCCCTCATGCGCCCCTAGTGCCGGGCCCGCCTCCCGCGCTCCCCTCCCCGGCGGCGGCGGCGGCAGCGCCCAGGTGCGGACTTCAAACCCCGGCGCCATGGCGTCCAACGCGGCCGAGCGCGAGATCCTCTTCACCGACATCCAGGTACACGGCAGTCTTGCCGCGCGGGGGTTGATAGCCGCGCGCCCGCCGCTCCGCCCCGCGGCGCCCCCTCTGTCCCTCCCCACGGGCCGCGCCGGGCGGCACCACTGCCCCCCAGGCTCATCCCGCCGCCCTTCCCCTGGAGCCGCCGCCCGGCCGCGGCCCCACCCCGCCGCGACCCGCTTTGTCTGCGCGCCGCCGCCCCCGGCGCGATGCGGCCGCCCGCCTGCCGCGGCTGCTGGTCCCCGCGCCCGCTCACACGCGCTCCCTCCCTCCGGCCGCGGCGGGGCTCCCGGGCACCTCCCCTTCCCGCTCCCGGAACCGGAGCGGCTTTGCCACTCGGCGTAGGCCGCGGCCCGGCCGGAGCGCAGTGTTGCCTGAGACGCACGGGGCCCGCGGCCGCTCGCGGGCTGCAGAGCCGCCCGTCACTCCCGCGGCCGAGCACCGCTGCTCGCGCCCCAGTCCTCCAAGGCAGCTTCGTCTACCCGCTGCCCTGTCGCTTTGTCCCCGCCGAAGCCTCTTTCCGTGTGCGTTTTTGTTTGTTTTTGTTTTTAAATATAGGCCACTCACTTCACTGCAGTCAGACAGGCAGAGAACGCCTCTTTGAACGTATTGGTGGGACAATTAGCCCAAGTTAGAAGCCCATAAATGGAAAGGATTGAATTTAGTATTTGAATGGGAATTAGAAAAGCATGTTCTTGTTTTTTTTAAGACAAGTTAAAGATTTTTTGCAGTACATATGAATTTAATATTAAAAACATTAGTGACGTGTTCCCCTGTTTGACAAAAGGAAATGAGGTACAATAGGGATGAAGCACTTAGTGTTGTAGTGCCTTCCATGGCTGAAGGCTAGGAATGCATCTAACAAGCTAAACTCTGATCAGTGGCTTGTAAGTGTCTCAGAAGAATCACTATGTTAATACAAACCTGATACAATGATATATAAGCTGGTAAACCTGTTTGAAATGATGAGCTGTGTGAATAAGTAACTGTGGTAGTGTTAGAGGTAGGCTAAATGAAGCCGAACTTATGCGGAAATGATGAAAAGAGTTTTAGGATTAATTTAAAAAGTTGTGTTTTCTCTGGGGATTAGTTCCTCTGTGTGCAGGCACCTCTGCATTATCTATAGTAACTGCTGTATCAATAGGTGCAGCTCTTTAAGGCAAGACAGAAAGATCGCTAAATTAACAAGGAAGCCACAGTAGGGTTTAACTTTGCGAACTGTATGTTTAGAGGAGCTTTCATGCCAGGAAGAACCACCTTGAAGGTATCATTTTGTTTGCAATAGCATATAGTGGCTGTAGGGTAAAGAGGCCTCAGTATCATTTCCCTTAAGAATCTTTCAAAACTACTTAGTCTTGTATGCCTATAATGTAAATGCCAGTTTAGTGCTGATATTCCCAAAGCAAAATCAACCATGATTAAGTGAATAGGTAGTTTCATTCATCTTGCTTCAGGAAGAGCCTTCCACGGACTAGAGGAGGCTAAATTCACTAATATGTCAAAGAGGCTTTTCCTTGCATATTGCAGTGTTATGCAGAGCAGAAAGCAAGCCATGAAATGTGTGGATCTAGCTAGCACTAGAGTACAAACTGAAAGCCTCACACCTCTGCCTTGCTCTGGATCATGAAGTGTGTGTGATTTAGCTGTCCTGTTAAGACAGGAAAAAAATACTGAAAACAAGATAAACTCAGTTTTAACCTTAAACTTGATTCTGACATTGATTTTAAAAATGAGTATCATTCAGTTACTAATATGACATATTGCTTATTGTTACCATATGTTCTGCAGGTATTTGGTTATGATAATACTACGTGTACTGGTGTGCTGAAAGTAGCTGACTGTTCGGCCTCTTGCACAACTAAGATGTGGCTTAGGTTGTGGATCAAATTAAAAGTTGCTCTGTGCTGAGGGTTGTTGAACTTTGACAACTATCAACTAACAGGATGAGAAATCAGTTTGGGGAAAAATGTGGAAAAAAAAAGGGTAAAATAACTAACTACTGAGAAGAAAGTGGTGATCCACATGTGACAAATTTACTTTTTTTGAAATGAACTGTCTCTTTATCAAACAGGTGATTTTAAAAAAACAGTTCTTATTCCTTCTTACAATGTTACATACATTTTGTATTTTAAGTGACTATCTAATAGAACAGTTCCTTTTTGAGGGGGAGGTTAGTGGAGCTACAAAATAATCTGTTGGAAGCTTTCATGCTTTCCTACATTTTGTTTGTTTGTTTGTTTTGGGTTTTTTTGTATTTAAACAGCTTGCAGGCATTTGATAGGATGTGGAAAGTATGTCTTGTTTCTAAGCAAGTTTTGGTACAAGCTTGCTCAAGGCTGGAAATGTGACACTTGCTCCTTGGTAGTTAACAAATGGATAAAAAGAAATAAACTTGGCAGTAAACAAACCCTGTTTAAGCTCATTCTTCTAAATAAGTAAGTTCTTCAGCAAAATATCTGATTACCAGTAATTGAAAACTTATAAGAAGTCAGCTTACCTTTTACCTTCAGAAACCTTTTCTCCTCTGTTTTACAGTACAGGTCCTTCTATAGAAGTCTTGATACAAATCTGCTGCTGTTACCTGCTCCTCCAATATTGTACTGTCCTTCTCTTAGCTTCGTTAAACCTTTTAGACCTCTGTCCAGCAGGTAAACTAGTCTCAGGTGCTTGCTTTCAGCTKAATTGGATAACCTTTAACTCTTTTGTTTCCTGGTAGAAGTGACAACTGTTCTTCACAGAATTAAAATTTAACTTAAAAAATTGTAGATTCTTTTTAAAGAATTTTAAAACAGTTTATTTTGTATAAAACTGAAGAATGGAAATAAAACAATAAAACTCCTTTCCTTGGGAGTGATAAATCTTCATAGGCATCAGCACAATAAATTGGTGATGCCCAGATTAAAGAAATTATTACTTAAGAAATGAAATTAGTGTGCATGCAAAATGATGGTTCCTCTAGATCACCTTTTCCCATTTATTGCAGAGTTTAATATTTTAACATTGTTTCTCTTTTTAAAAGTACACTATTTGTCTTTATTTGTTAAAATGAAATTTGATCTTCACGATAAAGGATTTATCTATGATTATTACAGGGCTTTAATCTAGTAAGCAATAGTATCACTTCTTATTGAATGAAATAAGGAAGGCTTAAATATCCTTTTCATACTGGATCACAATTATATGTTTATGCGTGTTATTGTTTTTTAGCATTGCAAAATATTAGCAAAAATATCTTTTAACTGTAATATGGTCAGAATAAAGTTTTATTTGTTTTTAATAGAAGCAAAGTATGTAATTTGTGAGGACACTGTAGGAGAGGATAATGACTGTACTAATGGCTGTGTCATGGTTGAAGTGTATAGCAAGTTCAGTTTATACCCACTTACTGGCACACTGTAGAACTCACTCTTGACTTTACTATCTTTGTCATATTCTCTTTCAAATCTGGCACAAGAACAGTCATGAGTATGATGGAAAATGTTCAAATTGTTACTAGTCTGCTTGATACACATCACACCTCTGAGCTTCAGAAGACACTAGGTTTTCTAAATGCATGCAAAATTAGGCACTTGTCCCTTGCTATATTGGGTTAGATTACTAGATGGGACTTCAGACCTGCATTTCATTCCTGCCTGCTCTACTCTTTGCTGGGTGACATTAAAGAGATGACTTTCCTTATTCGTATCTGTTTCCCCATCTGTGGAATAGAGATAATGATGCTTGCAATTTTAGAGATAAAAATGTACTGGGTATTTATTATTAGCTGTGGTCAAGTGCCTAAGGACACCTTAAAAAGGTACAAGTAACCTAATTACTGTTTTGAATAGGCATTTTAATTAGGCTGAATTGAATGTAAGACTACCTTCAAATACTGTTCAGCTCGGACAGATTACTCTCAGTTTTGAATTACTCTTCCTTCAGAGCAAAGAAATATCAAAGCAGTATTTAAGTGGAAAAAAATGTCCTAAACAATTCTTTTGTAGTTCAGAGCATGTGTACAGCTGTTTGAGATACTTCATGTCCCTACAAATATTTTCAGAACCAGTGGATTTAGGGGAGTGTCTCTTTATTTCCGTGTTTGGGTGATATATTACTCTTTAAACAGTCCTCTAGTAAAAAAAAAAAAAATGAATACGTCCTGTTCTCGGAGTAACATAAACAATCCTTAAAACACTCTTAGGTAGGTGAGCTGGGGGGGGCAATGTTTCAAATACTACCAGTCTGCCTGTTAACATTATATGGACTGGCCTGTACAAGATAGATATGTAATACATTTGACTGAATTTACTGTTTCAGAATAGGGGATCTTGTCTTGTGGCCCAAATCTGTGATATGGCTCAAGGTAACTTACTAGTGATGTGGAATACAGAAGTATATTTAGTAATAGGTATGCTGAAACAGAATTCTATACTGTGAATGGTCACTCATGATAATGTAATTTAAAAACTGCTTTAGAGCTACTGGATAAACATGTCCTTTACTTTGGGGAAGGGAGATTTAAGGGCTTAATGATGGGATTAGGAGTCTTTTCCTTCAGTGTCTCAGAGCTTTGCTGAATTAGACTAAGACATTACTTGGCCTCTACTTGAGTGCAGAGTCATAAAGGCTTATGGTGGATTGTATGCAGCACCATGGTCTTGGTCTCTTTTTCTTCCTGATTTTTTTCAGAAAGTATTGGTAGAGTTAGTACAATTTGACTGTTTGATTATTTTTTTCTGTGTGGATCCATTAAATGAATGGGCTTGGAAACAAATGGAACTGAAACTCTTCTCATGAAATAGAAGCTCTTTAACATTGGCAAGACATTTGTGTTGTGCTTTAAGCTTTAATTATTAATGTTTGTTTTTCTATTTCTGAAAACTAGGCCTGCAATTCATAGCACAGCAGAGTAGTTTTTTTCTCTCTTTTCCTCATTCAATATTGCAATGACTTTAAAAAAAAAAAATGAGTTTATAACTGCTGTTACTTTGAGCTAAGATTCAAGAATATGATATTAAAACAGAAACTAGTAGTGCTGATAGTTAACAAAATGTTCTGGGCATGTCCTTACAGTAACATTATAGCTGATTAGCCTATTTGAAATGCAACCATATATTTATATCACAGTGACATAAGCTCGTCCTATTCTTTTTAGTGCTGTTTTTTAGTTCATAACTTACCAGTTATTGTATCTGACAGATTGGTTACATGATTTTTTTACATGGCAGTGTGGACGTACATCCTGTCAAGAAAAACTGTCATCTGAGGACTCTCGTGCCTTCTAGAAACTTCAGAAAACTTGGCTATGTCAAATACATCTTCTTATGGCATCCTTTGACTTTGAGCTGATTGTCAGTGCTGCACTTCCACAGCTGGTGTGGAGGACATGACTGAGCTCTGTGGTGAAAGGACATTAGTATGAGCGGCATAATGTGCAGTTGCAAACTTAAATTTAGCTAAGTGGATCAGCTCTTCTGGAAATTCTTTTGCTTCTGTAATGTGGATAAGGCTGAAGAGGCTGAAAATCAATGTAATGCGTTTAGCTTTGCAAACAGCAAATTGAGGGTTCACATGATTGGTTACTGTGGCTCTGTTGCTGGGCAGATGGGTAGTGGTAGTTTGATTGCTTTTTAGCAGCACGACCATACCTTTTATTTATCTTGATATAACTTGTAGAGGCAGATTCCTAGACTCTAAAAGTTTTGTCTGTGTGGTTGTAGTTCCTGTTTGCTGCTGCAGTAGTGCACTGTGGATGTATGCAGCATGATGGCAAAACTATGCTTTTGCCAGTGTCATTTCTGGTGTTAGCATAGGTGTAGTTTTCCTAGACTGCTACATCTGTACTAAAGGCCTCTCTTACTATAAACAACCATTTCTGTTAATGYAGTACCCAGGAATCCTCATGCTGGGTCAGGATCCTATTGCACCAGGCATTGTTTTACAGGGAAGAGTCTCTGTCCTCAAAGAGGACATAAAGCTTACACAGGAAACCATGTAACAAAATAAGTGACGTGAATGTGGGAAGAGGAAGAGACACTGGGGGAAGAAGTAGGGCTGTAGAAACATATCAGCAGTTCAGCTGCTGGTTTGGGGCATGGAGGGGGCATTATGGCAAGAGGTAGCCTGTGGGGTTTTGTACATATTCTTAAACTCCTTCCAAGAATTGAGAAATATTCTAGGAAGAAGTACATAGGTGTTCATTTTATTATGTATTGGGAACAATGGAGGCTGGTATTACAGGTTGATGAGAAGTGGAAATTAAATCACTGGTACTGATTAAAAAATTACTAAATGGGAAGGGATTGTCTGCGTGCCAAAATACTGCACACTTTTCTGTCTTGGAGAGTTAGAGGGGTACAGGGGTAAAGGCCATAAAGAAATGCAAGTATATTGCAGGATCCCGAGACAGTTGACTCTGGCCTGTTAAATTAATAAAGAATTTGGGCTATAAATGAGAACAGGGCTGTGTTGGTAGAAACAGTAATGTGAGCATGACCAAATTAGCTTTTCTGCCTCCAAGTCCTGAGGACATGAAGGATTATCTCTTTCCACTGAAGATGTGTTGTCTTTTAAAGGAGAGAGAATTCCTGACTTGTTCTCTAAATAAGTACAGATCTAAGAGCTTGAATCACAGACGTAACTGTTTCATGGCTTCAGAGTTTAGCATCAATAAGGTGATAGAGCATCAGACATTTCTGATGAGGATTTTCAAAAGTTTGCTCTCCTACAACATCATAACAGGGACTATGGATTTTAAATTGCTTTTAAACTTGAAAACATGTTAACCTGAAAATAAAATTGGACCAATGGTTTTCTATTTCTGTTGGGAAGAACAAGGAGGGCAGCCTTCCACCAGCTTTCTGCAATCATTAACGTGGAAAAGATAAAAGGTGGTAGATCTATAGCCATGAGAAGGAGTAACTAAGCCTGCAATAGCAAGGGTGCTGGTATATAGTGGTGAAGTTCTAAGATAAAACACAGCAATGATATTGGACTTTTTCTGTTAGCATTACAGAAGCACGCACAAGTAAATCAGGTTGGAAAGTCTTTATGCAGGTTATAAATCCACTAAGCAACCGCAGGACTCTGCATCAAACACTGAGAATATTGTTTAGTGCTCAAAATGCAGGGGTTCATATGCTGTTTCTGATATCTCATTAAGGATAAATAAGGATAACTCAAAGGATTAAGTAAAGGTATTGTGCATTTTAGTGATTTTTGAAGAAATAATGTATGTATGCAAACATAAGGTTATATGCAATATCCAGTCTGCATACTCAAATTTATTAGAATATTGAAATAGATTTTTAAAAAGCAAAGAGCTATGAGTAAGCATAAGTATTTAACAGATTTGGAAATAGTGTTTGAGCAACTACTTTCAGTAATGCTGTAAGCATGTAAATGTGTATAGAAAAGAAAATAATTTATAGCCAGCTGTCTACTCTATAGTCATGTTCGCATTTTAACGAATAGTGTGTGTGTGTTTGTTTGTTTTCTTTTCCTCCAGAGGAGGAAAGAAAGTGCTTGAACAAATACAGTTGCTTAAACCATATTTGGGAATCATTTGAAAAGATGCAGTTTATGTTCAAATTGCTACAGTAGAGAAAATCTAATTCAGATTTTCCGGAAATTTGTTTTTATAAAGTGTAATTAGACTTAATTCAATATGCTACAAGTGAAATTCAGAGTGAATCTTTTAAAAATGGCTCAATATAGACTTGTAAATAAATGTAGTATATAGCTATTGTGTAATGATATTATATTCCTGTAAGCTTTGAGCATGAATTCAGAGTTGATAACTAAAAGCAGAAAAATAAATATGAAGTTTTTCAGGGCTGTTCTTAATCCCCAAACGCAAACTTCTAAATTAAATGGGAAATAACATCAACAAAACGGCTAGGTATATTCTCAGTGTTACAATTTGTTGTGAAATTGGGGACTTTAAGCATGTATTTTGAAAGCTGTTGGGAGATTCATGCTGGCTGTTCTGCTGCAGCACTCTTGGGGCAGGGTGGCTCTGCGATGCCCACTTGGGATGTGAAGGACTTGTTAGATTGTCAGCACTGTGTGCCCTGCCTGCAAGGACCCACCTGAAGCCCGTGTTTGGAGAACTGTTAGACTGTGAGCTACTGCTGAGGAGGAAGTTTCTGTTCCTTCACTTTGTTCCCCTTGTGTTACTTTGCATCTGCGCAGCTAAAAGTGAACAGTTTGTTAGCTTTGCTTTGTTCTTTCCCACCCCAGTTAGTTGTCAGCCAGATCAGTTTCCCAACCCGGTTCTTGGTGCGACCATATTAGGGTTTGTACTGGCACATCAGGAATAGTCTGAGGGCAGGAACAAGCTCCTTCCCCCTCCCTGCCATGCTGGTTTACAGGCTGCAGTCTACTCTCACTCTTTGCTTTCCGGAGCTAGGAAGTGTGCAAGCCTGAATCTGCTGCAATGAACGTACAGACCACAGATAGTCTGTGCACTCTTTATGGCAATTCTTTTATAACTCTGCATCTTTCAAGTAGGAGGTCTCCCAGGATGCTGTGTGAGACATAATAGCGACCTGCGTGTCTAGAAAAACATTGAAAAGAAAAGACTGTTATGAGCAGCCTATATAGGAAACCTAATTTCACTTAGTCTGGTGTCAAAGGTTGAGAATGGTGTTAAACAAGCTTTTGTAGCAGTACACTATGTGTACATGGGAGGGTTACCATAACTTGAGTTTAAATCTGCAATAACAGGGTATATCTTAATGGGCAAATGAATTCAATTAAATATCTCTCAAAAGACTTTGAATGCTAAATACAAGATTGATACCGCGATCAGAAGATTAGGCTAACTTGCCGGCTGGGGGTGGGGGGTGGGCAGCAAGTGTGGCTCAGAAATAATAAATTTGTTTTCAGAATTACTGATTCTTTTTCTTCCTTCATATCTTTGTTTATCTTTAACTCAATCATTAGAACTTGGGAGATTTTTTTTTTTTTTTTGCTGTTGGGATGCAATTTTTCTTTAGAATAACGAAGAGGAATTTTTGGTAATTCCAGGTGTTAAAAGCTTCCTGTTCTACAGGAAAGTAAAGTGTGAAGATGAAGCTTTACCCCAGTCCACACATAAATGGAAAAAATGTCTAGTTGTGTTCTTCTGCCAGCTTTTCTTACTTTTCCTCAGTAGGAGGGATGTAGCATCTGTTACGATAGTCATGATCTAAGTTGTTCATGTCACTTGGATTATTAGATGGTTTAGCTTGCTGTTGCACGACTGAGATTTATATTATCACCTCGATTTTTAAGTGACATAAATTGAAACCTTTCCAGAGCCTGCCATGAGAAGGTAGGAGAAGTATAAATTGACTGCATGACCTATCATCTTTTACAAGCATGACATATAAAGCCACCTATTGCTTTGCTTGATGTGTTTGTTTTTATATGGAAATATTTTGCAAGACAACAAATGTGTCACAAGGAAGATTCTGATGTAAGTAGATCTATGAATGACATGACAAGATTATCTCCCTGTTTTTCAAATTATGAAGGCTAAAATTACAGGGGAAGAGATGAGAAGTGTCACTTTTTCTTAAAAATAAAAGACAAAAGTATATTGTTATCCTCAGAGTAGAAGATGTAGGGGGATGCTGCTGACAACGTATCTGGAGTTCATGAGGAACTAATTGGGTATAATAGGCCGGGAAAGAAAGCACACAGCAAAGTAGATTCTGGCAAAAGGTTATTGAAGGCAGAGTTTCAAAGACTATTGAAAGTACCAAAATAAGCACACTGCCCATCTACAGAGTATTTTAAAATCGGCAATGGCTCTTTGTAGGCAGCGTTCTAAAGTTAGTGACAGCAGTAGGAAAATAGAAGTACTGTAGATCGTACATGCCTGACTACTAGTGTAGGATTCTTGAACTGCTGCCCATTTAGGACTCTACAATCTCCTTTAATGGAAGCATGTTTTCTTCAATATTTGAAGTTTATTTATTGCTTATAAAAAAGCTCATATGAAGCTGATGTTTTGGGCTAAGAATAATTGGCTATTAAATTTATCATTCTCAGTTGATGATAGTTATATAGTCATGATTAAGAGATCCTCAGGAAGACAGTTTGTTTAAACTTTGTTATTGAAATTTATTCCATTATTTAGTTATATTCTTCAAACTTCTGGGGCTTGTTTCCTGGTTCTTCTCTCTGGAAGAGGTGAAAATGTGAAACTTGAAAATTTTGAGCAGATACAGTCATCTAATATAAGAACAAAGTAGCTCATTGCAGGATTTGTTATTAGCTTTCTCTAGTTCTTTTCTCATAACAGTTACTCTGAATCAAACCAAGTATTTTTCAGTCTCCAGAATATTAAAAATAATAATTTCTGGCTACACATCATTTTTTCCAAGTTATATTTTAAGGGAACAGACCTGAATTGAGCCACTTCACCAAGTATCCGATTTTTTTTTTTTCTTTTTCGTATTTTGTATGTGTGTTTTAGATATAAATGAGTGCCTGTTCCAAAGTACATGGTGCTTGTCACAGTCTATATTTTTTCTTAGGAAATTAGACTTATTTTTTTGAGGTCTGTCTCCTACTGGAACATGTCAAGATGCAGAAATAATTGCTAATYGTTAATTAGTTGGTAATCATTAATTAGTTCTTTAGAGTTGACATTTTTTTTCCAAGAAGCTGGTATTTACCTGTACTAGAATTTTGTGCAAGAGAATGAATTAAGCTCATTCTAATGGATATAAAAATTGTTCCTACAATTTCCTACATATAGGAAGAAAACTGTGGTCTGGGTGGTGTTTGATATCACTTTTCTATTTTCTAGTTTGCAGCCAGCACTAATATATGATGCTTTTTGCTGTGTTTCTTTTTTATGGAAAGCACCTCAGTAGTGTCAGGGCAGCAGCTGTCATGCATGTGGGAATTGGTTTCTTTAGCTCAGTTTGATTCTTGAGCTGTGTGGCTTTGGGTATGAAAGGAAGGTGAGGGAGGCATAAGTCATATGTATAATCTTCCATTTTCTTAACTCTTTTTGTAGAAAATACTGCTATTTATGGATTTGTAAGTAATCTTTTGATTTCTTTGTTCAAGATGCTGTTGCATTTGCCTTAATTTGCTATCAGTTTAAGATATATAGAATTGTCTAAGCAATTGAACAAACTGAACAACGTGCACCTGTACCATATAGTTACTCATGTTCCAAACTGTGCAGTTCAATTCTTTCTCTTAATTTCCACCTTTCTAGTATTTTCTGCATGTGTCCGTCAGTTATCTTACATTGGGATAATACAGAATTTTAAGTGCATTTAAACATTTACTTGAAGTTTGCTAAAGTAGTCCTGAGCCTGTCTGCTAGGAATTCCTTCAAATCTGAGTTGCAGCAGTAGTGAGGAGTGTGGTGGCACTGCAGGGAAGGAGCTTATTTCCGCTGCCTGCCAGCTAGCGGAACAGGAAGGAAGGCCGAGTAGCCATGGTTCTGACACCATCAAGAATGGATGCCCCTTGTCCAGAGGGAAGCATTGCTGTGTCCCAAATGCTTGTATTAGTACCAGTTCATTGCATTCTCTCTAGGTACAAGGCAGGAAAAGAGTATAAAGAAACTGCTAATACTTAGATGACTGAGAAGTGTATGGGTGCAGGGAATGTTAGCCTCAACTAGCCACAGCATATAACTATATAACTAGACCATACCCTTCTATTCTGGGTCTTGTAGTCCCTATTAGGGTGTTTGAGAACTTTCACTTGCAGGATTATAGCCTTAATTAATGTAGATCTCCATTCAACAGTAGGTATTTGGCTCCTCTCCCTTCTCCCCCACCCCTTTCTACCCTTCTTTCTCCCCCTCCCCTGCTTCCCCCCCAACACTTTCAAATACAGATAGGAAATAGGCACAAACAACTTCCTAAAAGCATGCTTATAAGTGTGTGTGCCAGAATATGCCCCTCTATCTAACAGAATAGAGACTGCTTCTGTCTTCATGCTGGTATTTTTTCAGTGAAAAGTTAGTTTGTGTATTTTTATCTCCAAAGATGACATGCTTTATATTAGGTAGCTCATTACAGAGGAATACGCTGGGGAAATTTCTAGGAATGCAACAGGTTAAACCTCAACCATAAATAGCTTCTGACTTTAGTGTTTTTTTTTCTGCTAACTTAAAGGACTTCATGAAACTTTTACTGAATGTCATATATAGAGTATTTTTGTGTAGCTCTTGGTTATTAATAAGCAGGATAATGTACTTCCATTTATTATTACATCACAGTTTGGACAACTAAATGCTTTTTCAAACCTTTCACTAAAATATTTGTGAATTGGAATAAAATAGAAAACATTTGACCTTTAAAGAATAATTTTGTCAGTTGGTTAAACTGGAATTTCGCAGAAATTTACAACTCTTCTAAAAGGCATGTGAAAACTGATGTGTATGTGTGCCCTATAAAAGAGAGTAAGGCTTTGGATATAACAAATGGACCAATTAAAGGGTTCAAGGCTAAGTTTACTGTTCAATATTCCATTTACATGATTGATGCTGAAAAATGAATAAAGTATGTGTAAAATGTTATTTGCTCTGAAAAACGAAGCTTTGTTTTGTGCTGCTGTAGGACTGTTATGTTACAGGTCTATTTGGTGCATTGGCTGCTTGGAAACTGCTTCCTATCTCCAATTTAGCTGGTAAGGAGGCAATGATGGTAAGAGGAAATAGATGGAAAACAGTCTTGCAAAATTCAAATAACTAGGTAGAAATTAACTTAGCTGAGAGTAAAATCTTTTATGTGATAATTAAGATATCCTTACATTAAGAGCCCTGAATTTCTTTCCAATGCTTATCTCTGTCAACATTAGTATATATATGTTAGGCTTTCACTACAGAAAATAAAAAGATAGGTTTGGATTATTGTACTGTAGGTGAGACTGAGAATAAGACTTCTAAAACTTAAAGAAAGCACAAAGTTTAAAAACAAAAACCTGAAGTGATTTTGTGTTTTGAAATGTAAGTGTATTAAGAACTTTGTAGTCCATTTAATCTGCAATTGAAATCATCTAACTCCTCTTCATTGCTCTTATGTATGATGCTGTTGAGTCAGTGTGTGGAGGAGAGCGGAGGTTAATGCTGTAGGTTGACAGGTGCCTCTTTCTTCAAGACTCTTGTAATACTTAGGGGCCTCTTGGTTAGAAAAAGGGGATTAGAAGTTAGTGAGAAATTTTCTCCCAGATTTTAAAGGCAAAATAAAAGATTACAAAAATACTATCCAAATATCCTACAATATCTTAAGGGTCAAAGAAAGGATTACAAAAATACCATCCAAGTGTATCACCACATATATTAGTGATGCTCTGTAATGTCTCAAACAAATGGGGATGTGAGGTAATGGTACTAAAAATAGCTTTGTGTTCAGCCATAAACCCTTACTGGAAAGGCATGGAATGAGATGTCCGCATCTCTGTGGAGGGAATTGGGAGTGCAGCAGTTCTCATGTGTGATACTGAAAAGTGCTGCTGACTACCTGTCAAAACGACAGAAGGATTCAGGAAGGTTTTTCCATCTTTCTTTTTCTACTGGAAATGGTAACAGCTGGAGCTTTTCCAGCTGGTTGGAGTGCAGGGCGTGAGCTTTTCCTTCAGTAACATAGGATATAATCAAAACTACAGTTGCTGGAATTAAGTAACTTCCATCAGTTTTGAGAACTGTATAGAAAATATATACTAGTACAGTGCCTTGACATAAAATCTAAGCATATTTTTTTCTGTAACTAGTTTGTATGAGAATATTATTTCAGCTACCAAGTTGAAGAACTCGCAAGCTGTGGTGAAAATACTGTTACATGTCTTAGAAAGAAAAAAAAAATCTGGTTCTTTAATCAACATCTACTGTTTAGCACCTTGGCCTGTTGCCTTACAAAACAGATGTTAGTGTTATCTCTGATATGTCTTGTATGTCTTGCTGCATTTATTATGCACAAATAGTTGGCTACTAGACATGATGGCTTAATTAAAGTGGAATGTAGGCGCTCAGCTCTTCCTTCAGTTTTGCAGGGACTAAAAATAGCTCCTCCAAAATATAGTCAACTTAAATGTACTAACAGCTTGGTTGTCCACTAAAAGTTGAATAACCTGAAACAGATTTCTCTAACCACCTGCCTCACCACCACCAAATAATCATTACCCATCCTAGAAACAAGCTAATATGAGGGGATCTCTTGCTTTATGGCTTCTAGGTTAAGGAAATGAATATACTGTTCTCTATTATTGTCCTGACATATATATATGTTATTGATATTAAAAATCCTTGGCTAGTAAACAGGAATTTCTCAATTTAGCGACTAAAACTTCTTGACCTGCACTGAAACTGCAAATTGTGCTGATGTTTCTGTAACTAGTCATTCTTGCCTACCTGTAGCTTAGTGAGAACTTGTAACATCTCATGATTGTGTTTTATGGGGGTTATAATTGCTGACATGATAATGTGTGGATGAGCAGAATGATCAGTCTGTAGATACAGAATTAGATGATACCTATTAATTAGACTATAGTAGGTATTATCCTATTCATTTTTACAGAATACAAGACAAAATGCCATTTGTAAAGGGATTATCAGCCAGCATTACTTGGGCTTCAGGTTTTTAGGTTTCATGGTGTGCTAAATTGATACTTCTGTTCAACAGTTAATTTCTGCTTGTAAAGAAGTCTTAAGCAAGCATATTTACATTAATATTTCAGCCACTGAAAACTTATAATTGTGATGTTAGCCTTGCGTTAAGGTAAGCACACTCTGTATGCATACCCAATGAAATGACCTTTGTACCATGTGTATTATATTTGCAAAGCTGTTAAAATCATAAGGCATGATTGTATGATGCGTGTCCCTGGACTGACCTTTTAACCTTTGAAAAATCTCACTTGACGGAACTTATCATATCCCTTATCTTAAATAATACAGTATTATTAACTTTGCTCTATGTTTTGAAGTATATCTGTATTATTATCCTGCTCTGGATGCTAGACAAAATTAGATAAATATGTCTTATTAAAATTTTATGCTTATGTTGAGGTGAAATAAAACAAAGTCATAAATATTAACAGCAGGGATGTTTTAACTTAAGTGCTTACTTCAAGGGACATTCCTGTTGGGAAAGGAGAGAGAGTGGTTGTCTTTGGACAAATTACTGGGCTTTGTATTGGCAATGTTTAGAGCCAAATGCTTCATAAAACCAAGTACATGAAAATATTGCATTTCATAGTGCTGTTTCTTCAATAAAATATACCTGAACTTTAAGCAATTCAAAACAGTAAACAACTGTTTACACCAAATTTAAGCTTATGTAACTGCAAGAAAGTCAGAGAAGGAAGACTGAGGTGAATTTGCTGCTAAATTTCTGGAAATAACTTGATTTCATCCTGAAATAATTCAGACAATGTATTAACTTCCTATCTAAGTGGATACCGTGTGTATAGGATGTAGTTTTTACATGGTATAGAAAATGACCTATATTGCCATGGAGAAAGCAATTGCTCTATATTCACTTGAAAGTATGCATGCAGAAAAGAGCACCTTGTTTTGTTTATTTTTACTATCAATTTGAAGATGGAAAAAAATAAGATTTTTTTAAGTAACCTCAAACTGTGAAATACAGATTTTTTTTTTTTTTTCTGCTACTAACACATCTTCATTTATCATAATCTCTTTGAAACAGGATTTTCATTTTTTTTTCCCAAGATATGCATCAGAAGGCTAAATTTTTCCATGTTTAAACTTTGAAAATTCAAAATTCTGTTTGTACAAGGAATGCATTTGCATGATGTGATGCATATGCGTGCCCAATTTTGCTCTCCAGGCAATATATTAACTATTCATCTCTATTTCAGAGTCTGATTATGTAACTTCTCAAAAAGTTCACTTCTTTTATCAAACTGTCATTCAATTCACTTAGTTTTCTTCATCTCTTAGATGGGAATATGTGATGTTATCAAGTGATGAGTATATTTGCTATTATGGTAAGTAGGTACTATTATAATGTTAAGCTGGTTAGATAAGAAATTATTTAATTTTACCTTTTCCGATATATGCATCTAGGTGGGGCTGCATTTTAGGGGGAATTACTTTAGTCATCTGGGCACAACTTTTGTGATACATCATTACTGGGGATACTTTCAGCATGCAATATGGTATTATCAGGTCATAATGTCTTGCTTTATGTATGTTGGAAGAACTAGTTTACAGATTGGCTTTTATTAGAACTTCTGCCACTGTGTGTGTCGTCTGCAGTTTTCTTCTGAAAAATGGGTCACTTCTCTATCTTGTACTTTCTCTGTTACTGTACATGTTTACTTTACATGCACTTAAAAATGAGAAGCTAAATTAAAAGCAAGACAACAGGCCTGATAGCCTCAAGGTCTGATAACAGAATGGAGGAGGAGTGGTGCTGCTATAGGCTTAATTCTATATCCTGATCTTGTTCCTGGGTACATGTGGTAAGTTGACACCAAGCCACACCTTGTAACTGAAGTCTGTGCAGTTTCCTTGGAACATCTGAAACTAGGCAGGGTAAGATTTGTTTGGCCTCAGCTGTCATTTTCTGATGGGAGGTAGGAATTTTGACACATAAAAGTTTGGAAACTGCCCAAGTTGGTAACCTGCTACTTGTCGGGGTATCTTAGCAAAGCTTCCTGGATACTGTTGCCTCCCACCGATTTCAGATTCAGGTGCTCATTGTCTGCTCTGTGCCATAGCTTCCTTTAAGTCTGCACCATGATGAGGAAGGTGGTAATGGAGAATTTCTTTTAATAACTTCTTTCTTTACAAGTCTCTCCAGCAGAGCTTTCTCCTACTCTGAAGCCATCAGGAGCTGCTGAAGTTCTATAATCTTACAGGTGTAGCCAGGCATTTGCTGTAAAGATGCAAGGATTGCATATTAATCGGAGCCCTAGCTGAATTTATCAACATATAATGCATTGCATTATAGTTATTTGTACCTTAAGCAGCAGCTTCTTGCAAAGAAGAGAGCTGTGACTTGGATTAAATTTAAATCCTGATTTGCAGCATGTTACTACAGCAAACTAATACCAGAATCCATTAAGCCTTTAAGGTGTTTTTTGTTTTGTTTTGTTTGTTCTTGACACTGGGTGCATGTGGAGCTCTTGACCACAGTCACATTTGCTTCTGGGCAAGAGGAAATAGTCCATGTAGTTCCAGTAATCCAGACAAGCCGTCACATCTGGTTTTATGAATGACTTCAGGGGGAAGGGAAGCTTGCAATTGATTTAACTTTGTTCTTAAAATCAAAGACTACTGTAGTTTCAGGAATTACTGTAGAGAATGTCGGGGACTTTGGACATTACCTCAGGAAAAACAGCTTTTTCTTGAAAGAAAAAATTAGTCAGAAAAGTATACTGAGAGAAGAAAGTACCTCAAATCTGGTTTTGCAGCTTTTCAAAATAAAATGAAAAAATGAATAAACCTTTTGTCTTTTTGAATAATGGTGCTTTTCTTAAATTGCATATGAAACAAGAATCATCTTTTTCTATTTAAGATTAATAGGCTTGTGTTAAATAAACATTTTTGACTGTTAAAGATAAATAGTACTTTAACAGGTTTTGTTAGTGTTTCAATAGATAATAAAATGGCTTCTGGAATTCAAGAGAACATTAAAGTGAATTATAATTCTTTTAAGAAATACACACATTTACTTTGAGGTTTTGATACAGTCTTTCTCTAAAGACGTGTTTAATGCACACTAGCTGCACTTCAATATGAAGTCTGAATAATACCGTAAAAACCTAAATTCTTATCGGCTATGAAGCAGGCAGTAGTTGAAGGCTCCACTTGTATTTCTGTAAGTACTTCTACCAAAATTTAGTGCCTTGAATTCTTATCCTATCACCTACTTTCTAGGGTGAGGACACTGGATAAATGTGCTCTACTGTGCTCTTAAGAGGGAGTCTTTGCCACTTGCTGATGCCCAAGATTTTAAGGTTATCTTTTTCTTTTAGGAGGTAGCAATTCAAGAAACTCATTTTCAATTGGAAGTGACACAGTACACACAACAATTGAAGCAAATTCCTTGATATATCCAGCTTCACAGCAATCTCTTCTATGCTGCAGCATCGCATTTCTATCTTTTTAATAATTTAARTGTCTTATTCCTAAATGGGGGTTTTGCTCACAAATTGCTTGGCAAGAGACTAGACGCATTCTCTCTTTGGTTCAAAATTGATTTCAGAAAAAGCACACGAGGTCATGATGCATTTTCAGGGACAGCTTCGCTGGTTCTTCCACCACATCAGACAGAATAGATTCTATTATTAAAAGACCTGGTCAGATACTCAGACCACTACCCATTACTTTCCGCAACTATACTTAAAACATTTCCTTGGAGTGCTAAAATTGAAGGCTAGCATCTTGAATTCATCTGTATAAATAGATGGTCTTTGAGCCAGCAATCAAAGTGAGGTTGAGTCATTAGGCCAGTGCAGTAGGATAGCTATATATGTGGTTTCCTATATATAATTTTTTCTAAAAGCCATAGTATCTAATTTGTGGTCTGAGGGAGCCTGTAGTATTAAATGCAAGTTGTTTCATTACATGCTAAAAAGCTTCAGAAATCCCCAGTGTGGCTCAAATATGTATTTTCCTATTGCAGATAAGACTGCGCGGCTGCCTGTAATGGCTCTGCATAGAACCAGGGAGCAGGTTGTTGGAAGCAGCACTGAGTGCTGGGGCTGAGGACACAGCCACCTGTGGCCGAGTGCTTTGCAGTGGACAAGAGGGCACTGAGGCTGCGCTCCTGGGTGCCTGTCAAAGGATTACGGTGCTCTGCCAACCAGCGATCAGGACACTCTGCCAGGATTTACAAAGGACAGCCAATAAATGCCTTTCCCATCCTTGGTCTTAATTAGGCTTTAAAGCAGTGGGACCTGTTCTCTCTTCTGCCAGCAGGACGGTTTAATCATGGCTTAATTCAGAGAGCATTTCCACTCTTAACATGTTTTGTGGTAAATGATTCTGGGAGGGAGAGTGGAGGAAGTGGCTGTGTAAAATCTATTGATGACTTTTTTGGCACAGGAAATGTGGATGAGTTCTGCTGTCTTTGCACTGTCTGCTTGAAGAGCAAAAAGGAAAATGGTGGGGCTCTGGCTCCTGCTGTTCTCCTTGGAAGTGTGACTGAGGGAATGAATGCTTTTCTCTGAACACATGAAAGACCCAATCTAGGAGGGAGTTTATCCAAAAGGCAAAAGGAAGACAACTTAGTTTCCAAAAAAAAAAAAAAAAAAAAAAAAGTGCTGCTCAGAGAAGAGAGTTGTGAATAAGTTAAGGTGAGTATCATCAAATAAAGTGGAGAAGGCAGCAGCAGGGTCTCTCTGCTTGCAGAGGCTCTACTGTCATGGTCAGCCCTGTGCTCCTGGCAGCAGGCTGCAGGGCTGGCTGTGCCTGTGGCTATCCTGACAGATGAGGTGATGAAGGGATAGGATGCTTGTAGCTCAAAGGGATTGCTTCTTGTGGATGCTGAGAAATAGGACTGTGGCTCTCTTGGGAACAATGCTACAAGAAAACTCTGAGGTTCAGTCAGCTGTAGGATAGCAAATAGTAAGGCCTGAATTTCTTTAAATAAATATATATATATATACACACATGTTTAGGGGGCTGGAATTGCTTAAGTAGAGGTCTTGGAAAAATACCGTGTGTAGTGCAGCCTTCTCACCTTACTCATTCCAGTCCTGTGTAGCAGAGACGGTGCCTGCGCAGCCACAGTGGCTGTGTGAGCGGCAGTGGGGCCAGCAGGCAGGCCGTGCTTCTGAGCTCCCTGCTGCAAGAGCAGACGCTATGCCCAGGAACTCCGCGACCTGCAGAGTTCTGCTGAGAGGGCTCAAACTAAGGAGAGCTTGAACTTAATTACTGGAAATTTGGAATGCAAATTGCTAATGATTGTGAGATTAAAGCAGTTTATCTGGAGGCTTGTTAGAGACACTGTATGTCTGGAACAGGGGCTCCAAAGATCTGTTTATGTAAGGACATAGCATTCTTGTAACAGGTGGGATGTTGGGCTAGGAAAGAGATAAAAAGCTCACTTGTAACAAAATATCTTATTGGTAGATAAACAATTAACTAAAGCCTCTTTGGGAAACTGTAGTCTAGAATACTTCTAAATTATTTATATTTTAATTACAGTGTCCTATTTTAGGAAGCATATGTTCTTTTAGCACACTTTAGGTGCTTTATAGAGTCAAGGGTGTTGCAGTGGGGTTGCCTTAATGATTTCTTTCACCTGTGCATTTTGAAAGAAGGAAAGTCAAGTCAAAGAGCAAAATTTAATTTGGATACAATCGTTACCTTAGCATCAACAAAAAGTTTGTTCTGCAACTGTGTAAACTTATTTGATGAAACAACAGAAACTGAAAATATGATGTATTGCCCAGTAGAACTATTAATAATCTTTGTACGTATGAATAATAAAAGCTTTATTTCTATATTCAGTAGCATAAGTGTCCTTACAGGAATCACAAGTGCACTTAAGATATAAATTTAAATGATCTTTCTCTTTTCATTTCTTGTCTCTCTCTTCTGTTAATAGCTAGATTTTGTGGTAAGGTGGTAATACTGCTTATTTTTCTAAAAGTGACAGGTGTGAGTGGAAATACTGTTGTAACAGACTTGAAAATAATTTAAAGAACTTCATGAAATTATACTTGAAGTCTGTAGTTGAGGTCTGCCTTACAGAAGGCAGAATCAGTGGAATGTACACAGAGGTAAATATTTTGACTAGCATTATCTGTAGGACATGTATGGTCTAAGCACAACCTTCATGATCCTCTTTTCTCTACGTTCTTGAAAAAAAAAAAAAAGTGTGGTAACTCAGAACAGCAGCAAATTCTTTATTGCTGTTAATCATAGAATTAGAATTATAAAGCTTTCACACTTATAAATGAAATATCATACCTTGAAGTAACTGAATACATCTGTTTGTTGGTCCAAATTTAGGTTGCTGACCTTTATTTCCTAATTCTTTTCTGCAGAAGAGAGAGGTTCCTCTGATGTGAGCCAATAAAAAACAACTCGGTGTAGACTGGGTTTACAGGTCCCCCACTTTCTGGGATCTTAATTTTTAACTTGATGCTTTGTACCTTCAACTCCTTCCTCAGTGTTTTTGTGTTCTCTTTGTGTTTCCTGAAGCAAATAGTCATGACAAATTTTGTGTTGAAAACTTTGCCTGTTTTTAATCAGTCATTCAGCTACCTTACCATCTTCCTCAATAACTGTAGAGTCTAGGTAATCTTATGCTTATTCATTTTTGAGGAAACTTACTGTATTTTTGCTCTTTCAGGTAGTTACTTGCAGCCGAGATCACATGCTCACTAAGTTTTTTCTGAATTAATATGAGATCAGATTCTGAATTCAGGAATTCCTAGTTCACCTAGCTTTAGCTGGATATCCTCAGCTGGAAGCTATTGTCTTTTTATTGTGTAGGGTGAATATGTAAGAAGACATGCCCAAAGATGCCCTGCATATTAAATTGTACTTGCATTTTTACCAGCATAGGTTGTATAACTTGCTCTTTGTACTCTTACTTCTGTGATGAAATAATGTCTCACAAGCGTGACCTTGTCTGCACTTACAATTTGAAGGCACACCACCTGTTCCCTCACTACAGCAACTCCTGCCCATAACAAAAAGATGTTTTTTGTTTTCTGGTTTTTTTCCTCTCCAGTTCAGCCTATGCAAAGCAAATAAAAAGCCTACTTAAAAATATCTTCCACTAGCATCTTGACGAATATATTATCTGTAAAGATGGCAGTATTTCGTAAAACCTCAAAAGCATTACCGCTAGGTTTTCTGGGGTGCTGCATAAACTTTTACACTCTTCAGAAAGAGTAGGTTTGCTGAAATTACAGTGAATGTATTAATTCTTACAATTATCAACTTTTTAAAGTTTTATTTCCTATATCCATTTGTTCTATTAAAGCACACATTAAATCCATAACAGTACAAATGTAGGTCACTGGATCTGAGGCATATAACTGCCTGGCAGGCAGACTTGACAAGTTCAGAAGTGTTTAAATATCTTGCTGCTCAAAATAAGCATAGTAAAGATGTCATTAAATTTAAAATAAATGTGTTGTAAAGCCTAACTCTAGCATGTAATGTCCTGTATACTTGCAGCTTTAGAACAGCCTGAGCGGAGTCCGTGGCTGGTACATGATCTTCCCAAGTGAACCTTTAATATATTGAGGTTTAAACTCAGCAGTCTTAGTCATGTAGTCATTTCTACTTCATCATCAAGAAACTGTGTTTCTGGTAGTAATATTATTGTTTTTCTTCATAGGGGGATGGCAAAAGTCTTCTAGTCTCCGAGAATGTGAGCACTGGCCAAAAGTTGGACGTTTCAGATACAATGGTACAGCAGAAGCTGGATGAAGTAAAGGACCAAATCAAACGAGAAATAAGGAAGGAACTTAAAATCAAGGAAGGAGCTGAGAACCTCAGGAAAGTCACAACAGACAAAAAAAACTTGGCATATGTGGACAACATTTTGAAAAAATCAAATAAGAAGTTGGAAGATTTGCATCATAAATTGCAGGAATTAAACGCACACATTGTTGTAACAGATCCTGAGGATGTTGCAGGTACTATATGCTACTGTAAAGTCCGTTTTCTTTCCCATAACTCACATAAGCTATAGCCTGTTTTCCTTGGAAAAAAAAAAATGTTCTTTGAATGAACAAATCAGTAGTGGGTAAGTTTATCTCTGTGTGCTTATTTGTTCTGACTCGCATATGAATATCTGTTTTCCTGAAGTTCTAAATTGCCTTCATCAGAGCACTGTTTCAAAGAGAATTGCTTGATACTGTAAAGACTAACTAAATGTCAGGTCTTCACTTCTAATTATTGTTAATTAAAATATTATCTCTTTTTTTCCTAAGCGTTTTAATATTCCTAAAAAATTTTTGCTTTATAAAAGCAAATTTCTGTGGTTGTTGCAGTGGCTTTTCCTGACTGAATCCATAGTCATCAATGTTAACATACCTTTTTTTCCTACGTGTAATATGTTTTCAGGAAGCTCTCTTAATATTTTTCTGCTTTTTAACCTAAAGGTAACTTCTTTAAAACTATTTTCCAGTTCTAACAAATGTTTAGTAGCTTATCATATGGCTTATACCGTGGTAATGATTTCTTAGTTGTTTTTTTCTCTTACATTGAGATTGCCATTTTTAAGGTACTTTGAAAATATTTTCACTACTATTGCCTGTGGCAAGGCAGTGAGTTGATACTAATTTTTGAATGTATTTCTTCAAAATGCCAAGTGTGRTATTTTTAGACAGATTTCTGTGAAAACAAAACAGTCCAACAAATGACTTTTTCACTTTTATGGAATGACTAATGAGATATTGCCAGCCTGATGATTTGGCATTACATAGACTCACCCTGCAAAAAAAAAAAAAAAAAATCATTAACGTACATGTGCCACTGAGGGTGTCCAAAGTAGACTTGCACAGTGTTATGTGCATTAAAAAGGCAGGGAGGGGGTAGTGGCTAGAAATAGTGAGGCAAAACAAAGCATTTGTAGATCATCAGCGGGTTTTCCTTGCAAGTGCACAGAGTTGCATTTCATACGGGCTAAGCCTCATGAAAGTCCACCTAAATGTTGACGTGTGTGTCTGTTAAAGGCTGAATGGAAAGAAAGTCATATATAAACCCTGTATAGACCTCAGTTACAAGAATTAATACTGATTTGTGAAGTTCATCTAATGGTGGAATTTCAAAAGCACCTGAGTGCTGAATGGTCTCTCTGGAGTGCCCCCGCTCTGGGGTAGCATTTAAAGCTCTGTCACAATGTCTTGATGAGTAATGTCTTCCTTCTCCACAACTCAGGAAACACAACAGACCCTAAGAAAGCATTTAGTGTTTGTAAAAGAGATGTTCTATGTATAAAGAACTAAATAACATTGTTCAGATGCTTAGTACATTTCTGATCCATACAAGAGTGCAGAATGGGTCAGCAGTGCCCCTTGCTTTGTGAATAACTTGGCAAACAGATTTTTACTAAAGCGTTGCATTTGAATGCCAGAACATCATGAATGGTATAGGGAGTAAAACATTAAGTTTGATAAATTTCCGTGCTCCTACGTGGTAAACTCTTACTGATATGTATTTAATTTCCTCTCTGTTTAAGAACTTATAGGCAAATAGTTTCCACAGTCTTGCTTTGATTACTGAAATATGCTGAGAAGACTACAGTGTTGCTTTATAATTTTGATTATTGCACATTCAGTACTTAGGTATTCTTATGTTTAAGAAAGAACTTGCAAATTTTGAGGTCTTCATATTCTCTGCTTAGCTGCACAACTGCTATTCCTATGTAAGATCAATTCATAATAGAATGTATTTTGCAACATTATTCAGAAACCTTATAAGGTTGTTGTTGTTGTTTGGTACGGGTATAGATATTTTAGATCAAAGATCTACAAGCACCCACCTCTTGCATAGATATTTAATTCTTCTTATACTGTTTGACTATCATTTTAACTGCTTGTTTCTTTCTTATGTCAGGGTCACTAACCAGGGCAGAGAGGGAGTATTGTTCCTTTATTAAACATTCCATTTTGAGATTTAGATACACGTCATCTAAGTGAAATTTTGTTTATAATTTTGAAGTTCTGAGCTTGACTCTATATCAAAGGTATTTGTGAGCTCGGTGCTTGAAAAAACAGCATAGTATGATAAAATTTAGGATACGTAAGAATGTATGTATATATTCCCCAATTATATAAAGACATGTGGCCCCAAAGGTCACTGTCATCTGGCAGAGTGCAATTCTGTGGAGATATCACAGTTTTGTCAGTCAGAGAACTGTTGCTTTTGCTTGAGTTTACTGTAGTTAGTTTAGTAACTGTTTACTGATGACTGTAGAAACATCCCAAGTAGGTTCAGTGTTGCTAATGGTGAGCTATATTTGTAGTTGTGACTTTAAACTCATGCCTGACACCTTTGGTCAGCTAGTGACAAGTTCTTTAGAGAAATGTCTGGGCGAAGTTTAGACCACACAGTGTGTATGCTGTAAACATCATTAAAGAGAGTTTGAGAGCTGTGGGAGGAAAAAGTAGAAAGGTAAAATATCTGTCTATATATGGTTTATCCATATTATGGTCTATATATTTCTATATACTTGCATTTGTGTGTGCGTGTGTGTGTAAAGCAGCAATGTTCACTGTCTTCTGTTAAGAAGTAACACAAATAGCACTTTGTGCTATTTTTTGTGTATAAGATGATGGTACTTTAGATCTGATATGGCCTAAACTCTTGAAGTCTTTGGGCAGTTTCTGTTGACTAGCTGGTAATTCATTGTGGTGACTTGAAAAATTCATTTAACCTCTGTCCTTGTTCTTGTATTGGAAAAGTGGGTGTGAATGTATTTGTAAGCTGCCCCAGATCTGCAGCTGACAAGTGCTGTGCAAACTCTTATGACTCATGGCTGCTTAAAGTATCAAGTGCAAATTGTGTGTTTGTATTTTCTTTTTTCATGTTTTAAAAGGACCACTAATTTGTAGTGCAACTACCTCATCAATGCCATATAATCAATGCATACTGAAAGCATTACAGTGTGTCTTAATAATAAATCTACTCTAGAAAAATGTACATTAACACTCCCCTCAAGCTACTGAGGACATTTTGATGATGGTTCCCTACAGCTGAGAACCTTCTGTGCCCTAGAACTGTAGGAAACTCTTTTCATGGCTACTTAGAGAGTTCCTATTAAACTTGAACCAAAAAAAAAGTGTTTTAAAAGCTGCGTTGTTGCATGCAAGTGTAGATTTGGCAACTCTTGTATCACTCAGAAATAACTTGTCACAAAGCATATGCTTCTCTTCCATTATAGAGTTGCCAGTAAAATCTAGATTTGTTCTAGAAAGGAGACCTTGTACCCAGCTCTGCCCTTGTCATGCAGAGCATTAGTCAGACAAGGAGGCAGAGTTTCAATATTAGTAGGTGAGCACTTAAAAATGAAAAGTAAAGCAATGTAGCTATAATAAAATGACTGGAATGAGCCTAGTAACCATTCCTGCTGAAAATCTGAGTTTGTTTTAATGTATCTTATGGGAATAATTTCCATATTAAGAATGAGGACATTTCATGCCTTGAAATTATGCTTCCATGCAGTAGTATAAACTGATATGTAGCTAAAATTCAATGTTTGAAGAAGTAGTAGAAATTGTGATTTATAATATGATTCAGCAAGATATAACGTTGAACTAGATTTTTTTTTCTTTTTTTTTTCTTTTTCTGTGGCAAGTCTCTGAACATCTGCCCCTGGTATTTCTGCTAGGCATGACACTGACAGGGCTAGCTATTAAAAAGGTTAAAATTGAAATTGTTTATTGCTGCTGATTGGATAGCTTAGCATTATGCTGCAGTGCCATATGAGAACTCACATTCACAAAGTTGCATGGGAGTTGAGATTTCACATGGAGCTTGTGCAAAAAATGAGGTACACAGCAGGGGAAGAACCCTGCTAGGATTGAGCAGCAGCCTCAACATATAGAGCTGTGTCACTGCTTCAAGGGTACAACAGATGGGAGAGCTGGTGAAAGCCAATTTATAAGCAAGTAACTCTGAACACTGTGCAAAGACTCAGCCAATGTGAAGATGTTTTCAGAAGAACAAAAGGGTAGTGTTTATCCCGTTGTTATCCAAATGCAGTCCAGACATTTTTTTTAAAAAAAAAAAAAGCATTACCTTGCTTTATTATTGCTTTATTAAATCATATTTTCATGAAAACAGGATACTGTTAAATGAAACAACATAAGCAACTCAATATATTGGTTAAGAAAGGCAGATTGGCTAGCCCTGGAGGCTTTCAGTTTAAACCAGTGCCAAGGGTTGAGGGCTTGCATCAACCTGGATGTGCATTAACCATAAGCTATGCAAAAATTGGTATTGAACAATAAGATTCATATTGTATAACTATAGAGCCAAAGTATCATACTGGTTGTATCACATGATGCCAGATTTATTTGAAATAAATCTTTTTCTTACCTCAATATTCACTATACCAAGGGGAAGATAACTAGGGCCACCATTGCACTGCCCAGCAAGGCCCTTACCGTCTGTCGCAGAGTTCGACTTGAATGCTCCCCAAATGGCAAGTCTATATTGGTCAATAACTGTCAAGCTAGAGGACCTCTTTTCTCTAGTCCTTGTCTTCTTAACTCTGAAAACTACCTATACCACCAAACCATCAGTTTAGCAAAGCACTTAAATTCTTTTAATTGTATACTGAAGTCCCATCAGTTGAAATTATTGGGATATATTTGTTTACTGATTCATATTCTGATGATAACTGTCTGCAGAAGAGATTTGAACCTGTGTAGTGCTTTATAGTGCTTTACTGTATAGTGCTGTATAATGCTTTACTAGATAAGAGAGAATCTGCCATACCAAAGTGATTGCAACCTAAGCAAACATTACAGGACAGGGAAACAAATAGTGCAAGAGGTTGTCAGCACTTTCCATGATAGCACCACTTTGTCAAGGTAACTTAAAACTTTAATCTGAATTTTTCTATGGCAAACAGCCTCAAACAGCTTCCTGTATTAGAGCAGGATGGGGGAAGGAGTCACTATTTCCCCAACCGTTGGGGGAACTTAAAAAAAAGAGAGAGACTCTTGAAGAAAAATATTCATCCGCAAGGGAGAACGTGGCATCCTGTTGCTGCTGGTTATTTAAGCGCTAGAATGGTTTGAAGTAAATAGTAGAGGGGAGCTCAGATACGCAACCGCAGACTGGCTCTGCAGAAAGCCCCAGTAGGTAGGTGATGTGGTTAGACCATCACCATGCAGACAGGCAAAGGGAGAGGGTAAGAGCTGTGTGGGCAATCTGAGTTGTGGCATCTCTAATGAGGGCTTGGTTTGCAATTTGAATGTTGCTTTAAACAAGCAAAGAAAGAGTGCTTGTGTGCATCTTTAAAAGTTGGGAAAACACTTCAGGAGAACCACAGTTGTCCCAGGGACCATCAGAGGACTAGGATCTTTGTGGTAGAAATCTGCACGGTAAATGTAAAGTTAGTAAATATTAATTTATGCAACTAATTTACTTTACAAGGAAACATGACACCATGACTTTTATATTGTTGCTTTTTCCTGATTGTTTTAATTTCAAAGAGATCATTAGGCAAGGATTAGTTGAATGTGAAGAGTGATGAGGAAAGCATGTTGTTGATCTTTGTGTTATTTAGAATAGATTTAAGCTAAAGCTCTGAAACTGCAATGTTTCATGGAGGAATCGGGTCAAAATACAGAAGAGAAGATAAGTTAGAAAACAGATGAGAAGTCACATGTGTTTTTTTCTTCTGGAGCCTCCAGTGTTTTCTGTTAATGTACCAAGTCAAGCAGTGAAGCTGCTGGGAGAGCTTTAAAGAGGCTCAAAGTAAAGAGTGTGCAAGAGAGGAACAGAGGATATTAGGTTCTGCTTACAAGAAACTGTCATTTAAAAAGAGGAAATGGCACTGCAAACTTGAAAGTAAAATTTACTAAAACCCACAAACTGATTATCAGAAGCTTCTACAGAGGAAATATGAAATGGCAGATAAAAAACCTTCCTGATGACATCTCATAATTAATAATTTGGGAGTTACTAGCATACTGCCTATGTGTTTGAATAAACAAGGGAAGATTTCAGGAACTTGATTTATCAGCATAGTTTTAGTTCTAGGAAAATTAAAGTTGAAATAAGACCATGCTGTCATGATATCAGATAAGTATAATCTTCTGGGAGATCAACCAGTGGCATATGCCTGTAGGAAAGCTGTATCTCAGTTGTTAGTCTAAAAGGAATCAATAATAAAAAAGGGATTATAGTAGTGGAAATAATTTAACCTCTTTTTCAGAAAGCCATGGGGACTGTTAAGAAAGATAATTGGCCAAAGATAAAAACTTCTTTTTAAAAAAATTATTACGGATTAGTTGAACACTAGGAAATAATTCCATTTACTCACTTTAGAGATTAACAATTCATGTCACATAACCTGCGATTTGAACCAGTGTTTAGCATCGGTGTTTAACAGCAAATTAGCATCTGACTCTGTAGTGTTACATCTGCATTCTTCAAGAAAGACTTTAATGTTATCCGTTCTTAATTTTGACATAAACTGTCTACAGTGTTCATTCCAGAAATGGTGCTTTGAAATGGGTGAAGAATACAGCTACTTAATCTATTTATGGACTGTGCTCACTGATATTGAATATTGTTATCCAAGTTTGTGTTTTAAAGCACTGAGAGCTGTGCTATGGTGTAAGAAGGCTTCATGTCAAACTGCATTTTTAATTGACTGAACACGTTTCAGAAGGAATAAATCTCCTTTGAAACAAAAATAGACCTAGCTGCAAACCTATCTATTTTACCAGCCCCGGAAGTGAATCATGTGAATTAGGACGTGTGTAGGAGTCTCTAGGCTTTCCTGAGGCTTTTCGTGTTAAGACGCTTTTGCAGTGCTCTTGCAAAGTAGCTCTGGACAGGACAGTTAGTTGTAATACTTTAATTTTCAATTTTTTTCAGCTCTACCTTAATAGAATAGACTCTTCTTGTTGCGTACATTTTATTTATTTATTTAACTTGTAGATTGTCCTAGGACTCCTGATACTCCAAACAGTGATCCTCGTTTTTCTACTAACAACAGACTGATGGCCTTAAAAAAGCAACTGGATATAGAACTAAAGGTAAAACAAGGAGCAGAGAATATGATACAGATGTATTCGAATGGTTCTTCAAAGGTAAGGCTTTTGAATGCTTGAAAAAAAAGCATTTAAATGATCATGGATTTTCATGTTACTGTTGTGTGAATTTATAATAYATGAACTTTTAAAATTAAACAGTAATGTAGAATTACTACAAATTACTGTACTTTTTTTGTTGTGGTTTAATACCTATTCAAAGTGTGCTTATTTTATTAGATTATTAACAGGCAGAGCAACCTACATGCTAAATCCAGTTTGCTAAATTTAGTACATCTAGTAATCTTTGATCATGTGCGATTTGCTAAGCAGCAAAGCTTGGTATGATGCTGAGTGGTATCTGTCTTTTCTAGCTGCACTAAAGAAATCCATTAAAGTTGTAATGTTCATGACAATCAGAGAAGGTAGCATTGCCAAATGTGCTTCTGAAATGGTCATCTCACTTCACTGGCAGTAAAAAAGGACAAAAAGTCTTTGTCTTAAAACAGCATAATATTCTGTCAGCATTTTCTGCACTAACAAAGTGTTGTAGTTCTTAGATTAATAGGGAGGAAAAGATGAAAGAAAAGATCACTAAAATCAGCTATTTTTTACAGAAGTATGATAGCATCAAACTGAAACTAAAAGTAGAGCTATGTTGGGTTTTTTGGGGTTTTTTTTGTTCAGATGTGAATTTTTAAGTGTGTAACGCTTGTGCTTGCTTGCTCATTCTCTCGATAGCCATAGGCGCTACTTGGGAAGGTGGGAGAAAATAATCACTGAAGAGAATAATCATTGAAGAGAATAATCCTAAATGGGTTTGCCTTGTTTAGGCTGTGTGTTAATTAATCACATAGTGCATTCTAGATGCACCCTCAGATGAACTCAAATGAAAGACTAGCCGAACCTTCCAAACTTAAAATGTTTTGTTGTTGTTGTTGTTCGTTTGTTCATTTTCTTTTGTGAGTGGGTGGGGAGGTTTTTTTGGGTGGTTTTTTTTTTGTTTTTTTTTTTTGCCTTTTTTGGTGTGTTTTGTTGGGTGTGGGGTTTTTTTTTTTTCTGGTTTTTTTCTGAGGATGAGGAAGTTATGGTTCTCATGTGACCGAACAAGTGTTRGGGGATTGAGGGGAACTTCCTTCAGCAGTTGCTCACTAGCTGTTCTTTCCATTTGCTCTTACCCAAGCGTCAAGGATATGCACTGAATCTAGAGATATAGGTCTAGCAGTGGCATGTAATAGCTTGGTTAAATAGTTTCTGTGTCCAGAGGTTAGTAAATAACACTGAAATCATGGTGAAGATTCCACTGACTGAGCTGATGTAAAAGTGAGCCAGTGGACTATTATAAAAAGAAAGGCTTGACTTGAAGAAAGATGAGACATCTGTGCATTGTTTTGCTACCAATTTTAACTGATATTGACTAAAAAGTATTGGCAAGGGAATTTGAGTTTCTAAATAAACTTGTCTTTCGTACTTATGGAAAGACAGGCTACTTCATTTCAGTCTTACACCACTTTTGTCTACCTTGCAAAATCAGAGTGTAAAATCCAGGGAGGGATTTGAGTCCTGGGGGGACCCAGGGCCCATGTACATGCACCTTGTCACAGTGGCACCTCCCGGCATGCAACTGGTAGCTTCTCCAAACTGTCCGGTAGTTGCCATCCCCAAGGGACGGGATGGACGAGGCACCTGTGCCTCATGACAGACTTTGGGTCACCGGCCCTAGGCCTCGGCTCTCGGGAGCCCCAGAGCCTGCGGGGTTTGGGTACCTGAAATAATAATCAGGTGATCCAAAGGGATCAACAGATAGATGTGTATTATGTCCTGAGAAAAGTTAACAACGCTCAGGTCCTGATGTTAGACACTGGTAGCAGGCTTTGATTGGATGAGGCAGAAGGGATGAATTCCTGCTTGCTTTGATTGAGGCATGTAATTAAAATTGAGGATTGGATGTTTTACTTGCAATTGGTAAATGTTTTGATCGGCCCACTAAATTTGGCTTATACAGTAACTAGGTTAGGGAGAGCAGACTGGAAAATACAGAAGCGTCACAGGCTGCTTCAGCAAGCAGATAATGCAAATTCATGCTCTACTTCACTACCAATTACTAAGAATAAATCTGGCAGGCTCAAACTGTAGGCTTACATGTAGTGATTAGGTTTTAAAAAGCAGCACTTAAACAACTGAAGTGTCTGGATGAGGTGGTTAAGAAAATGCCATGTTTGACCCCAACACCCTGGTAACTTTGAAAAGTAGTCTCTGGACTCTATTTTGAACATAGCCAGTTATTTTGTGACCTTAATTCAAACCTATGATCTAACTGTGAGCTTACTGTATTATTTCCAGACTCTCATTTGCCAGAGGGAGATGATTCCCTGTTTTTTAAACATGAAAAAAACAGTCTTTTAGAGCAATATACATGTCGCCTCATGGAAAGGTTGTCCTGTTGCCCTTACTGCACCTGCTTTGGTAGCATTCAGTTCAGCCTCTTCAGAATTATGTGTTTCTGAGATATTGATSATCTTTCCTTGGACTTCTGTGAATTTTCTAAGATCTTATGACAGCCTTAGAGATCCATTTTACAGGTGYTGTCAGCTCTTCTGTATCTGAGAAATGCTTCAAAGTGTTTCGCATTCAGACTCCAACTTAATAGAGCCACTGATTGTAACATTCATTTTGATTCTGAAGGCGGAATTTTCTTTCTGTTGTAGATACAGGGATATCTCTATAATCATGAATTATCTCCATCTTGTTAATCATTGAAGAGCCCATAAGCAAACAAATCCACTGCAGTAAGAGGATGTGGAGGATGGAGAGCAGCAAGCTCAAAAGCAAAACAGAGATGAAGTCGGAGACCAGGAAACACTTGAAGCATATTTATGCCTTAAAATGATTCAGGATCAACTTTATTCTAGAGTTGCACATAATTTGCTAGTTAGGTCTTGCATTCAACTGTAGATTGTGCTTATTTCTAACGTTGATGTTTTTATGTAAGAAGGCATTCATTTTAAGAAATGTGGCATACTATTTAAGCAAATAGTTAATGTAGAATACACCTTGAGGACTAAAAACATTTAAAATATGAATACTAGTGATGTGTTATAAAGCACTGATTAATCCTAAAACTTACAAACAAGGATACTGAGACTGATATGAAGAGTGGTGCACAAATTGACCCCAAGCAACTAAAACCTTTTCCCCTATATTTCTCCGGATGTGCCTACCTTGCAGAATATAGTGGAGCATAAAACTATCTAAGCAAGTATGTTAGGCATAGGGTTATAGTGCAGCTTTGGGAAGGTGAATTTCCCTCTTTTTCAGTGTACAGCTTGTGACAGATGGTATGTGTGCGGGTGACTTGTTTCTGCCCTTCACTTGATTCTTCATTGTGCCGACACGTCTAGGTTCAGTATCTCTGCAGCAATGTAGTCCCTTGTCTTTGTAGCGGTGTGGTGCAAGTGCAAGAGTAGAATTTCTTCTGTTTGTTAGATAATTTTTGCTTCATTATAAAGTTAAAAATATAATATAAACCATGTCCATGGCAAAGTAACTAAGTAACAAAGCTACAAAATAAGTTAACCAGGATGCCCTTTGGGCTGTAACCAAAGTGTGGTCGTTATCTACACTGACTATTATAAGTGATTCTGATTTGGTACTGCACAGACAGGGCAAATACAGCTGCCCTAAATTTTGACCTCCATCCCTGGCAGTCTTTCTCATCTCCTAACCTCTGATACTGGTGCCACGTAAAGCCTTGCTCGCAGCAGTGCTGTTTTGTGTATCGATCCTGGAAGGTCTATAGCACCCTGTGGCAGCCCTGCACACGCACGAGCTCCATATGCAACTGTCAGCCAACCTGTTGGAAGCCCTGTCTCCTGCAGCTGCAGAACAGAAACAGTGCACTGAGAAATACTCTTAACCTGCATGGATAAGTGTCCATGAGCCTCCTGGTGAAATGGCATTATTACTTAGCTTGATGTTACACCTGCAGAAACTTTCACCTCCAATCTACTTTTTGTGTTAACCACTTTTGAAAACAGTGAAGTGGTTAGCACATTTATTTATATTAGAAGCAGAGTAATTAAGGTTGCTGATGAAATAGCTAATAAAGTAACCCTCACATATTGAAGCAAAAGAATCTTCAGCTTTGATTTTTCTCAGGAAAACATTACAGAATTACTTACAGCTGAATACATATGTATATTTGCACTATGTGTGCTAATTTGATGTTTTATTTTTAAGATTGAAACTTGGGTCAAATTAATTGGGACAATGATTTTTATATCTAGTCTGTTCAATTTATCTATTAAAAAAAGTAGAATTCTTACCACGTGCATAGTGAACATGAGTCATTCAGCATAACATGCAGCTCTTTTGCATTTGCTCTTTTCAATATCATTGCAGAATATTCAGCTACACATGTAGTGTTTCTAGATTGTCTTCTTTGTCCATCTTTAAGGAGATACTGTTTCCATGCGGGTGGTTTTTAGTCTTTAATCAACAGAATATACCTCTGTCCTAACCACATTTCCACTAATATCTTAATGCAGTTGTTTGAAGTGGTCTGCTCTGGTGGAAGATGTACAACAAAAGTGTTTTAAACTGCATGCTTTAGCAACAGAGATGTAGATAACTACATACATACATACTTTGGAGAGTTTACATTTCTAAACTTTTTGTTTTAATAGGATCGAAAACTTCTTGCCACAGCTCAACAGATGCTCCAGGACAGCAAGACAAAAATAGAAGTAATAAGGATGCAGATTCTTCAGGCAGTCCAGACCAATGAATTGGCTTTTGATAATGGTGATGGATTAGAAAAGACCTACAAATCTTATTCATGTCATATAGAGATGCACCCATATACACACAGAGCTATAAAATATTTCTAGTAGAGGGAGTTTAGAAAAAAAAAGTATGAACTGAAAATGGTCAAAGACTAGACATAATACTTCACGTACTCAGATGCCAAATAAATCTAGCTTTACTTAAACCAAAAAAAAAAAAAAAAAAAAAAAAAACCCTCCAAAACTAGGTTTAACCTAGAGAAATACAATATGTCCTTATCCTGTTTATTCCTTGCACAGTCTGTTTTGGCTTCATGCTCATCTTCTATGTGCAGTTTCTTTTGTCTTGACAACAAATACACTTTTTTTTTTTATTAAGAAAGATCTTTCCTGAAACATGTGTATATACTACTCTTTGTAAGTAGTTTTAAACTTGTTTCTTGGGAGTTCTTAAAGACCTTGAGTTATGATAACAGGTGCTGTGAATTTCTGAGCATATGGGTGCATCTCTTTGGTTATTGAAGCGGTTTCATGATGCTCATAGTCAGCATTTGAAGATCTCCTAGCTAATGAAAAACATAGTGGTTTGTGGGTTTGTATTTTTTAACACTCCATCTTAGCACAGGAGTGCTGTGTGTGTTGTTTGCTCAAAGGAAGAGGAACCTTCCGGTCCACAAGTCTTAAGAGAGTTAGCAGCGAATGCAGGTTTAAGTGTGCACCTCTGTGAAGGTGTATTTTGTGTTATCTATGCATAGGTAGTAAAGCTAGAAGGGCCTTGTAAATGCTTTTTGTGCATATGCTACTTTTAGAACATAAAACAGCAAATAATATTCAGGAACTCTTCTCGTTTGGGTTAAGAAAGTTGGCATTAGAACTGTTAACCACACTGTTTGTGGAAGGCATTAGATGCGAGACCTCTTCCATTCTCCATCCATGCAGAAACCAGATTCCCATTGGATTAAATGTGGAGCAGAAGAATGATCAGACATTGATCGGGGTCTGCATGAGTATAGATGAGTTTGAAAGATAACTTCTCAGAGCGTGGGCCTGAAAGGCGAAATGCTTGAAACCCTGTAATGGCACCCAAAAAATGTTGAGGAGGTTTGGCTTTCTGACGAGGCATTTCTCCCTTACCTTCCCTGGAGATGCATTCTACTCCCATCCTCTAGCAATTAAAGCTTTTCAAGGAGTAGGACTCACTTACTGAACTGAAACACTGATAGCTGTCTTACACTTCTCCCTCCTTTTTTTTGTAGCTTAAATTTTATTGTTGCTTTTGTTATGTACTATAAGACTTTCTTTTGTGACATACCAAATTTGCATTTATTTCCTTTCTTCAATCCCTCTATGTGTATGTGGGAGGAAGGGTTAGAAATTGAAGAAACTAAATAAGGAAGTGTAGTTTTAAATTAAGATTGTTTCTTTTTTCTTTGTAGCAAAACCTGTGATAAGCCCTCTTGAACTCCGAATGGAAGAATTACGGCATCATTTTAGGATAGAGTATGCAGTAGCAGAAGGTGCAAAAAATGTGATGAAATTACTTGGATCTGGGAAAGTCACTGACAGAAAAGCACTTTCAGAAGTAATATTTTTTTTTGTAGTTACAATTTGAGATTTTACTTTGAATATTGTGTTTGGGGGGGGGGGGGGGGAGTGAAACTAAACACCATGGTGTTTTTTCAATTTAAAAAGGCTCAAGCAAGATTCAATGAATCAAGCCAGAAGTTGGACCTCTTAAAATATTCACTGGAACAAAGATTGAATGAACTTCCTAAAAACCATCCCAAAAGCAGTATTATTATAGAGGAGCTTTCGTTGGTCTCTTCACCCACTTTAAGTCCACGTCAAAGTGTAATATCAACTCAAAACCAATACAGCACACTGTCCAAACCAGCAGCTTTAACAGGTAGGTCTAAGGAGATTTTTGTGTGTTGGCTGTTGAAAACAAGTCTGTAATGCCATCGTACCTAATTGTTTGGGGGTATGTGCAGTTTACTTAGTACGTTTACTGAATTACTTAGTAAATTCTCAGATATGAATTACTAGCACAGATGTTTTTTGTTTCCTAAAGAGTTTTAAATGCAGTTGTTAAACTAACTGTAACCAAGAAAGCTTGTTACAAAAATAATCTGTGGTTCAAATGTTATTCCCCTTGCATGTGTCTAACTGAAGTCGGTTACTGTAGTACCTTAAACCAAAAAGGGGAACTGGCCTTTTCTGACAAGCTGCAATGACAGTAAAATGGAGCAAGTCTGCCTATCTTGCATTTTGGCCCAGCTAGATAATTAGCAAAGAGGAAAACCCCTCAAAACCTCAGACCCTTGTGAAGTCCCAAAGGAATGAGATTCCATAGGATAAATGCGCAGAGGCTCCCCTCAGATGAGCCCTGGCCACGTATACAAAATATCACACCTTCCTTTTAGAATAACCTTTATAGTCGTTCCCTGTAACACAGAAACATGCGGCAGGTGAATCAGTGACAATTGCTTCCTCTTCAAAGAAAACATTGTTACATAGGAGCACTTTTTAAATAGGAACCCAACAAAGGCTGCGTGCTTGTGAAGGCCTTAATAGTTTCACTTTCACATTAGCTACACAAAGAGCTTTTGTACTGCAGTGGCTTTAAATGAATCGGTGGCTTTGTATTCTCCTTCTAACATTTTGTGGAGAAATGAATCAGCACTATTAGCACAGCTTTTAAAGTGCTTTTTCTGTGCATTCAAGTCCATACAGAAACTTGTAACCTTTTTGCCCCYTTTTTTTTTTCCCCTGAACAGAGTTTAGAAATGAAGTATTCCTTTACCTTTTAACTAGTTTGGGGATCCAGGACTGTCTCTATACCATCAGATTTATCACTAGCTGAATATTAGTTCCTATGAGATGGGATTCCTTCTCAGAATCAGCTTATTGGTGTCTTCTGGTTATACTGTTGACCAACCAATTTTAGATGCTTAGGACTTGAATAGTATTGCAGGGGGGCAGTTGTTTTTGTTTGTTTGTTTTGTTTTCTTAAGGTTCACAGAAGTTTTTGTTGACCTTTGATCTTGTAAAGGGAAAAAGGTGCCTGATCAGAGATGCTTGTTCCTTACTGAACTGCTAGCTGCACGGGTGCTTCGCATGGGGTACTTTGATGCTTACCTCAAATTTGAATTCAATTTGCAGTAGTTCTTTCAATGTTTCAAAGTTTCTTATCAATGTAGACTTTGTCTGAAAATGCTGCTGTATCCTGTCGGGGTCAGAGTGTGAGCCATTGCCAGAGAATGAGTTTGTGGTCACCCACTTTGCGCATTAAAGAACAGAGGGGATTTTGTTTGTTTTTGATAAACAATTGCTTATCTTATTCCAGGCACCCTGGAAGTTAGGCTTATGGGTTGCCAAGATATTCTGGAAAATGTCCCTGGTCGATCAAAAGCCACGTCAATTACATTACCTGGTTGGAGTCCAAATGAAGCCAGATCGTCATTCATGAGCAGAACCAGTAAAAGTAAAAGTGGGGGTAGTCGAAACCTTCTGAAAACCGATGACTTGTCCAGTTCAGTATCTTTTTATACAAACCTTTTATTTATATTTAATATGCATGCTGTATTTTTGCAGTTAAAAACACTGAATTGATTTAAAGTTTTATATGTTTTTTGTTTTTTGGKTTTTTTTTAATCCATTGTGCCCTTAAGAAACAGTTAAATATGGGATTACTTTTGGCAGGGGGAGGGAAGGATGGAGAAAGAGGGGAGAGAATTACTGAAGATTTTTTGTTTGTGCAAAATCCTCTTAAATCTCTAAGCTGAGTTTGTGTACTTTACTTACAGATGAAGTCTGTGCAGTGCTGAAGCTGGATAACACTGTGGTTGGTCAAACTAGCTGGAAACCTATTTCTAATCAGTCATGGGATCAGAAATTCACGCTGGAACTAGACAGGGTAAAGATGTGGTCTTACGTCATTGACAGTTATTGTGCATTTTGCAGATTCATTTCATGTTGCTTTATGTCAGTGCTTTTTTTGTTGCTCTTGTAATAATTATGTTCAAGTTATCCACGTGTACGTTTTCCTGTCCTTAACAGAATGAGTTCCTCAGGCCTAAGTTCTTAAGCTGGGCTGGAATGCTAAAATTTCTCATGTAGCGTATGGTCAGATCTTGTATTCTTATTCAAGACCTGATAATTAGCATCTTTTATTTTAATATTGAAATTCACACTCCAAGTGAGATGAAATGGTATYTTCATCTTAGTGAAAACATGTTCATTATTGCCCTGGCAATATTAATGCCCTGGCACCTTATTTTAAAATAAGTTCTGTGTCTTCTGGCTTAAGGTTCTGGTTCTTAAGACTATATAGAAATTCATATAGATTCAATCAAACTTGTGGAACAGTTATTAATAAGTAATTTCCTGTGTATGTGTTCACTGTCTTAGTCACGTGAATTAGAAATTTCAGTTTATTGGCGTGACTGGAGATCTCTGTGTGCAGTCAAATTTCTGAGGCTGGAAGACTTTCTGGATAATCAACGGCATGGCATGTGCCTCTATCTTGAACCGCAGGGCACACTGTTTGCAGAGGTAAGAATATTTCCTTAGAGGAAAACCTTGAGCATATTTTATATTGCAGAATAATTTGCGAAGTTTTTCTTGAACTTCTAAAAATTTATTTTGTTCTGAAACTTCAACTGTAACACGCATTCTGTAAATTACAGGTTACATTTTTTAATCCAGTTATTGAAAGAAGACCAAAACTTCAGAGACAGAAGAAAATTTTTTCAAAGCAGCAAGGTGATTTTTAATATAAATATGTAAAATATAGTTTTAAACAAAAATATAACCTTTTATAAGAGCCTTGATGTTTGTCCGTGTGTCGAGTTCTTGATTAAATTTTTGGCACAGTATATATATGGGTGTTTTTCTTTAGAATTCTTTATTATGCATTACCATTTAATGCTGGATAATTAGGAAATGCCAAGAAATATGACAAATTTGATTTATTCTTCATAAAATATAAACTGATGGATACAGATTTTTTTTAATTACAGTTTTTGTTAAAAAGCAGGAAAATTATTTGTACCTTTTTTTTTTCCCTATTACTCACAATATCCACAGGCAAAACGTTTCTTAGAGCTCCTCAAATGAATATTAATATTGCCACTTGGGGAAGGCTGGTGAGAAGAGCTATTCCTACAGTAAATCACTCTGGCACCTTCAGCCCTCAAGCACCAGTAGCTGCTACAGTGCCCGTGGTTGATGCGCGTCTTTCAGAACTAGCACTGCCAACCAGGTTGGTGCCATGTACTCTTTTTAAGTACTTTTAAGAGCAAAAGTAATGGTAAAATATGTTCATGCTAACATACACATGAAGTCTCTCACTTCTGTAGAACTGAAGAAATCCTAATGTTTTATTATGGATATTCCCTTTCTATATGTATGTGTGTACATGCTCATGCACACAACTTGCTTTGGGAAAACATCTATATAACATGCAGATTTAAGTTGACTACCAAAGCTTTCTGCTGTGCACTGAGGAGTTATTTATTTTCTTGCTAGTGATTCTCCTGTAGCCAAACTGGACTTTGAACTTGAGCCGGAGCCTCCACCTGCTCCACCCCGTGCATCTTCCCTTGGGGAAATCTGTGAACCTTCCTCTGAGCTACAGGCTTCTGACACATCAGCTCAGGCAAGATCCTTTAAGAACTTCAGGTTATATGATTTAATAAGGATGCAACATTGGAATATTTATAATTTATTTCATCCTTTATGTTTTAGAATATGCTTTTATAACTTGCATATACAGAATTGTCTCAGTGAATGCCCTGTGTACAGTAGTCACTGTCTGTTACTGTGTGGTTCTATCTTAAAAAATGCAAAAGCCTAAAATTATCACACTGCTCAGTGAAAAAGCCTTCTCTTAATAAAAGAGGTGAATTACTGGGGGAGTAGTTGTCAGCAGAGGTGGTTAAAAGCTTGTGCATCTGCCTAGACTTAAAGTGTAACGTATCAGATTGGTCATTTCTTGTGTTAAGAATTCCGTGTTTGAAGTGAAAATCTCGGCACCCAGCTGCTTTAGCAATCTTTATTTTAAATCTTCAGATTTCTGTTTCTTCACAGGACGAAGTAACAACTCTTGTTTTTGAGAATGACAGAAATAGTATTGTCCCAAAACTACAGCATGAAATAATCTGTGAGCCTGATGCTTCACGTTCAGACATAAAATACACCAATATCCAAGAGCCAGAAGAGAGGAGGTAAAAACACAGTGGCTTTGTTGCTAATAATGATGTTTCTTAAAGTTAACAAACTTAGATTTAAGATTCTTTCTTATTTACACAGAACACAACAAAGATTTCAATTTAGTCTGAAGGATTTCAGATGTTGTGCTGTATTAGGCAGAGGACACTTCGGAAAGGTAACTTTTTAACTAAGAATTTGTTCAAAAACTGCACCTAACTCGTAAGTAAATCACTTTTTCTCTGTTTTAGGTGCTCCTGGCAGAGTACAAAAACACAAATGAGATGTTTGCTATTAAAGCCTTAAAGAAAGGAGATATTGTTGCTCGTGATGAAGTAGACAGGTTAGTTTTTTATATATTAAGTATGTGCTGTTCTTCCATAAAAAGTAGTGAATAGTGAATTCTTGACATAAGAATAGTGTAAAACTTTGGCAAAAAGCTCAACTAATTGCTCTAGTTTTAATTGTTCAGGTCAAATGAATTAAGCAGTTGTAAAAATGTAGGAAGAAAGATAACTGCATTATTAATCAAGTGTCAAGGAGAAATAATCAGAAATAATTATAACAAATATCTACAGCATCACTGCCATATTACCACTTGTGTAATATTTGACTAACCTGATAGCCTTCTGTGACGGTGTGACTGGCTGGATAGATGAGGGAAGAGCGATGGATGTCATCTATCTTGACTTCAACAAAGCTTTTGACACCGTCCCTCACAGCATTCTCCTGGGCGAGCTCCAGAAGAGTGGGTTAGATGGGTAGAAAGTGAGGTGGATTAGGAATTGGCTAGATGGCATTGCTCAGAGGGTGGTGATCAGTGGTGCCGAGTCTGGTTGGAGGCTTGGGGTTGGTGGTGTCCCCCAGGGCTCGGTCCTCGTTCTGGTCCTGTTCAACTTGTTCATTAACGACCTGGATGAAGGGATGGAGTGCTCCCTCAGCAAGTTTGCTGATGACACCAAACTGGGAGGAGTAGCTGATAGCCCTGAGGGCTGCTGTGTCATCCAGAGGGACCTGGACAGATTGGACAACTGGGCGATGAGAAACCTCATGAAGTTCAACAAGGGCAAGAGCAGGGTCCTGCACCTGGGAAGGAATAACTCCAGACATGCCTACAGGCTGGCGACTGACCTTCTGGAGGGCAGCTCTGCAGAGCCTGGGACCTGGGCGTCACGGTGGACAACAGGTTGACCATGAGACAGCAGTGAGCCCTCGTGGCCAAGAAGGCCAATGGGATCTTGGGGTGCATTAAGAAGAGCATTTCCTGCAGGTCGAGGGAGGTGATTCTGCCCCTCTACTCAGCCCTGGTGAGGCCGCACCTCGAGTGCTGTGGCCAGTTCTGGGCTCCCCAGTGCAAGAGAGATGTGGAGCTGCTAGAGAGAGTCCAGCGCAGGGCTACAAGGATGATTAAGGGTCTGGAACATCTGCCCTATGAGCAAAGGCTGAGAGAGCTGGGCCTCTTCAGCCTGGAGAAGGAGAAGGCTGAGAGGGGACCTCATCAGTGTCTATAAGTACCTCAAGGGAGGGAGTGAGGAAGATGGGGCTGGCCTCTTCTCAGTGGTAGCCAGCAATAGGACTAGAGAAAACAGCCACAAATTGAAGCTCCAAAAGTTCCACAGGAACTTGTGAAGGAATTTCTTAACAGTGAGGGTGACAGAGCCCTGGGACAAGCTGCCCAGAGAGGTGGTGGAGTCTCCTTCTCTGGAGATCTTCAAAACTTGCCTGGACACCACCCTATGCCACATGCTCTAGGAGATCCTGTGTGTGCAGGGGGGTTRGACTAGATGACCTCTAGAGGTTTCTTCCAACCTTAAGCATTCTATGATTCCATGATTGTGCATGATAAAGTAAGTGTATATTTGATTTGTAAGTATATTTGTAAGTGTATATTTGATTTGTAAGTGAATATTTGATTGGAATAGGGACAGGATTTGATTTTTCAGGACTGCTAGGTTTCCTTTTACTTTGGGGCAAGCCAAATGCAACTTGGAAATACTGGCATCAACTTTTTGTTTATGCTAATACTTAAAAGCACTGTCTTAACACCCAAGTTTCTTCTCATGGTTGTGTGTTGTTGGTGTTTTTTTTTTTTTTCTTCAAGAACAGTGGAAAAAGCACAAGGTCTTAACTACTAAACATACTTCACAAATTTTTAGTTTGTGGTTAGGATTAAACATTAAATTTTACTAATTCTCTATTTGCAGCCTGATGTGTGAAAAGCGAATCTTTGAAACTGTGAATAGCGTAAGGCATCCCTTCTTGGTGAACCTGTTTGCTTGTTTCCAAACTAAGGATCACGTTTGCTTTGTAATGGAATATGCTGCTGGTGGGGACCTGATGATGCACATTCATACTGATGTCTTCTCTGAACCGAGAGCAGTGTAAGAATCTAATAATACTGTGGCATAAGGCTACAGACAATTCTCTGTTTCAGTGAGAATTAAAATCTTTAGTACTAAATGCCTCTGTTGGAGCATTTCAGAAAGTACTATTTTAATTTTTAAAGGGATCAGAGATTTGTTAGAAAAATGTATGTGTAAGTTTAAAGTGCTTTATTGAAGTTCAATGCAAGTATGGCATATGCAACTATTACATATTTTGTAGTAATGCATGGGGAAAAAGATTATATTAAAAGGCTAAATTAAAAGCTAAAATAGCCTATTTGGAGATCGTTAAGTACCATGCACTTAAGTGCATGGTTACTTAAGTACCTCAGCCCAAAGGAACATACTACAGCTTGAAAACTGCACGTTTTGTTTGAACATTTAACCAAATAGTTTTTAAATTCTTAATTTTTAGGGAAGGCAAATAATAATGAACTTCACATTTTGAAAAGCAGAACTGAAACTGTAACTTTTTTTGAACAGGTTCTATGCTGCATGTGTTGTTCTTGGACTTCAGTATTTACACGAACACAAAATAGTGTATAGGTAAGTAAAGGTATATTAGTTAAGTATAAAAAAAAATAGCATAAGTAGTAAGTAAAGACCCTCCCAATAGCTAAATTTCAAATGATCCTAATAATGGTGAAAAAATATCAGTGATATTCTTTTATTCTCAAATGTTCATTTAGAGATTTGAAGTTGGATAACTTACTGCTGGACACAGAAGGCTTTGTGAAAATTGCTGACTTTGGTCTTTGCAAAGAAGGTAACAGCTTTTTACTAATAACTTTTGTTCCAGTGGAATTCAGTTGTCTTGCCTGCTTTGCACTGTTTTCTGTTAAGATTATTGAAGTGCCCAGAGTATAACAGATCTATACATATTTGATATATGTAGTTCAGTCAGTACAGAAGCATTTGTAACAGGCATGTGTGACCATACTAAGAATATTAGATTTTCCTCTACTTGAAGAAACATAATTAAGAAACCAATTTAAGGTTTGGTTTGTATGGCAAAGATGATATGGTGACAAAGCTGTGACGAGGCTTAACTTTGCTCATTGCATATAGCTGGGGATAAAAGAGCTTATAGTGAAACCCCTGGAGCAGGATGGGAAGAGAGAAGAGCTCAGGAACATTTTACTTGCCCATTAGACTGAGTCTTCAAGAGTCACCTCAGAACTGCAGCCTCACACTGAAGTTGCTTTAGAGAGAAGTCTCACTTGCTGAAGGAATAAGCTGTGGAGTGGCAAAGGATACTGCTTGCTTCTCATTACCGGTAACTTTTTCAGGAATGGGCTATGGAGACAGAACAAGCACATTCTGTGGCACACCAGAATTTCTTGCTCCAGAGGTTTTGACAGAAACATCTTACACAAGAGCAGTAGACTGGTGGGGGCTTGGTGTACTTATCTATGAGATGCTAGTGGGCGAGGTAAGTTCCAGAAAGACCCATTTCAAGCACAAGATAGATAAATATGTTTTAAGTGAATATCTTGAAAATTCTTTGAGGAAAAGAAAAGCATAAAAACCCTGTGAGCAGCTGCCTATGCTACGCCAGCTACGGTACTAGTTATCAATGAATGAAGTAACAGTAATGGAACACTAATATCCAAGTCTTTAGGCAATAAAATGGCATGCTCCAGCACACGGGGCACAGCAGAGTTCACTCATTTCAATTACCTAATCAATTATGGTCATATATGAATGCCTCCGTAAGCCTTTAGTGGAACACAACTACTGATGTCTTCTGCTTTCAGATGATTTTGGGGAGAAAATCAGCTTGTTATCCAGTTTGAATATAACAGAACCAAAGGACTGGATAATTGTGTAAAGTTATGCCAAATGCAGTGTTGTTTACTGCTTGAGTTGCACATGCACTAAAACAGAATAGCCCTTTATATGGAAGTAGGACAATGTAAGTAAATTTTACTGAATAGTTATTTACCGTTGCATATACTGCCTTGCCTTCCAGTCCATTTTGTTAACACTGTCTCCCAGTACCGTGGCAGTGGCTTATATCCTTACACATCTGGAAAAATAAATTGTTAGTTTGCTCAGCACTTCCGTCTTTTTGGTTGTCGGGGAGGAGGGGGAAAATATTTAATCCTCTTTTAATTACTTTTCAAGTTTTGCTTTTTTTATTATTTTTTGTTTTGTTTTAAAGTTGGAGGAGCAAGCTTATAATGTGTATAATGTAGATCTCTTGAACATTTTTGAGTTGTAGCCTATACTAAAAATACTACAAAAACAAATCAGACTTGATCAGACAACCAAAATCATAGTCTGTCAGTAAAAATTAAGGGCTATTATCAACTTGTCTTGCATGTCTGTTTTGGGAAAACTAAAATGGGAGTAAGACATCCTAAAATCTAATTTTATTTTTTCCAGAAGGCAACTGGCAGCTGGAGGGAAATTGCTTCTTTACGTTATATTTCTTAAGCCTTTTTAATGATTGTTTTGATTACCATCATTGCAGTCTCCCTTCCCTGGAGATGATGAAGAGGAGGTGTTTGACAGTATTGTAAATGATGAAGTAAGATATCCACGATTTTTGTCTACAGAAGCTATCTCTATAATGAGAAGGGTAAGAACATAATAAAACAATTAGAATATTATCCTGTTGTTTTTCTTTTCTCTTTCTGCATTAAGGAGACTAATCACTTTTCTTGCGGAATGATATACTTGATCTTGTACTTTTTTTTACATTAAATTTCAGACTTTCTTCATTTATAGCCTTAAATGAAAAATCCTGTGTGCCTTTTTGCTTATTTTTCCAAGAGCAAGTTTTTATTTCTAAAATACAAAACACACACAAAAAAAAGTTTTCTTCAGACTTACTTTTCCCTCTATTCTTTCCTAGCTCTAACTAGAGAAGTTCAAAAGTGTTTCTTTTATTGGCAGAACACCGGTGCATTGACCTACCTGGTAGAATAACAGTGTCACATGAACATTTGAATTCAAAGACTTGTAAATATTTAGGTTTGGTTCTAAGCAGGGCAGGGAACACCACAGACATTGGGGCTTCTACAGTGCTGCCCCTGGCAAAAACAGCGGGATTTGAACAGCTTGATTTGTGATGGAGTGCTCTTAGTGATGTTCCAGAACAGTGCTCTGACCCCAGCTGTGAGCTGGAGATGAGCTCAGCTGCTCAAGGGCAGCAGCTGGAGGTGATCCCAGGTCACCCTTCAGGTGCCCCATACTGCCCATTGGCCGGGCAGGACCTGGACAGAGAGCAGCAGAATGTGTGCAAAGCCAAGCGGGGTGCAGCAGCTGCTGACCTCCAGTGTTCATGTATCATGTGTTCCACAGCTTGAGCTGAGGGTTTCCCCCAGAAAGAGCCTCCCTCCAGAGGAGGAAGGAAAAGTTTTAATGGAATATCTGGGAAATGCATTATTGTGAAAACTACAATGGCAGGATACACAGGGGAAAGAGATGCTACATGGCACCTGGAGCATGTGTGCAGGCAGCTTCGTGCTTGCAAAGCTGCTGGCGCTGTACCTTGCACACACTGCTCCCGGCTGCACTGGAGGTTCCTCTGCCATCTCAAATGTGGTGCAAGTGCACTAGCTGTGCCTGTACTGGGAGGAAAAAAAAAAAGAAAAAAGAAAAAAAAAAAAAACCAAAACCACAACACTAACAGTATGGCCTCAACTCTGCTTGAGTTACTGAGCCTCTCAAACATTGCCCCTAACTTCATTCTAGGAAAAACAAGATATTATTGAGGCTTGATTTGATCTTGCGCATGTGAAGGACAAGATATTTTTCATATTGCACATATGAGCAAAAAGGAAGGAAACTGACTTACATGTGGTACCCCTATTGGCTGTTGCAATGTTCTTGCAAAACTTTGTATACTTGATTTTTACATGACAGAATATAAACTGTAGTGAGCCACATGGGCAACTCTCTCACTCTACACATTTTTTTTAATGACAGGATTTACCTAGTTCATATTTAGATAAGTATCTACTACATTAGATAAGGATTCTTATTTTTTGATTGCTACATTATCAATATATCAGCTTAGCTTGGTGTTGGGCTGCCTGCCCAGAACAGTGATGGAGCTGCAGTATTCACAGCGTAATTATTCAACCTCCTCTGGCAGCTGGAAAACCTTCTACTTCAGCAAGGGCCAAGTGCTCTGCGGCACTGCGGGCAGCTTGGCTGCTGGGATAGAGCTGGGCCCAGGAGCAAATAGGTAGCGTGCAATAACAAGGATTCTCTCCCCATAACCTTTATGGTGACCACGGGTACACCAGCTTGCCTGCTGAGGTGCCATAGCCTAGGCCTCTTCTGGYATCTTGCCAAGGGATTGGGCAAGACAAGAACGAGGAGCCTGTTACTTGTACGCCTATTTACATTTAGAGCTTGCCTTTCCCTTTCTTTCTCTGCAGACCAAGAATTTTCCATGGGTCAGGCAGTATGAATGCTGCTTCCACTGCTCTTCTATCTTTGATGTTGGCTTTTCATATGCAGTAGCATTCATCCCCTCTTAATTCCTCCCCAAACCCTTGAATTTTTGTGCTAAAAATCTCACATGTTTTGTCAGCTCTTACGAAGAAATCCAGAGCGGCGTCTTGGAGCTGGGGAGAAAGATGCTGAGGATGTGAAAAAGCATCACTTCTTCCGCGTGAGTAGGAGCTAATATTGTTTCTAATCTCAGCAGAGAGGAGAGACGGGAAACTAAACCAGCTGATTTCTTTTACAGCTAATAGATTGGAATGCTTTACTGGCCAAGAAGGTGAAACCTCCTTTTGTACCTACTATTAGAGGAAGAGAAGATGTTAGTAATTTTGATGATGAATTCACCTCTGAAGCACCTATCCTCACTCCACCGCGGGAACCAAGGATACTTTCAGAAGAAGAGCAGGAAATGTTCAGAGATTTTGATTACATTGCTGATTGGTGTTAACTTCCAGACACTGTGAAATCCTAGCTGACTGGCTCCCAGGAATGCCTCTGAGAAGAATATCACCCCTTCAGTTGCTCTCTGTGCCACCTGTAGCTTTTGGTTTTTAAAAATCACATGAAGATCATTTTAAATACTGTTTTAACACTCTTGTGAAGAGTGACCTCTTTGTATTTTTTTTTTTTTTCATCTGAGCACTGGAAAGCAGTTCTATGGAGTTCTTAAGCTGAGCTGGCGATTCCAGGCCATATAAAGCTGTGTGCATGTGGGCACATTTGGATCTGTACTGTTTCTCTTACTCTTCCACAGCAGATAACTTTTTTTAGCACCTGCCTTAAGTGGGAAAAGCAGATTTTGAGCTAGGTAATCATTTAACTCCACTCAGCCCCATTAAAATAGAAGTTTGGGATGCTGGTGACACCCCTACAGAACATGGTTCTAGCTGGAGAAGGCAAGTGATGCATCTGGAGAAGGCAAATTATGTCTGATAAATATTATCTTGTGCGATCTATAAAACTAAACCTTTCTTCTTGTGTTCTTAAAATAATGGTCAACAAGAACAGATGCCTTGTTTTGTACATTTTCTTTGGTATTTATTAGGAAAAATGTTAAAGGCCTTGCTTTTGAGATACTAAGTGCTTCCATTAAAAAGAAAAAAAATCAAGAATAATCCAGGAAGTCTACCAAAGCCTCTTGCCAAACGGTTTTGCCTTGAAGCATTTTAAGCACAGCTTAAGCAAGCCTGATGTTGAGATGAAGAATGTAACAAAGCTGTCTAGCCACACAGAGCAAAGAACATGCATTCCCCAAGCCCATCCTTCTCTGTACTCTTGAACTTCATGCATTTTCCATGCGGCATGGACAGATAAGTTAACCATTCTGTATTTAACCACCTTGATCATCCTGTATCTGCTGTACAATATCATATCATTTTTAGAACACATAAGGATTTTCAATGTATACATGCTGTGAACATGTACATTTGGAAGTTGTAATGTATTCTTATGTCCAGGCAAGTAATTTAACTATACCACTTCATTAACTTTGCACGGTGGTCATGTGAACAACACCAAACTGAGGAACAGTATCTGTATACCATTTAAGGCCACTGAATTCCAGAACTTAGATTGGCAGTTACTGAGGGTGTAAAAGCAATATCTGTAACAGAATGTATAAATATTTTTGATAAAACAAGTGTATATTTTATAAATTTCTTAACACTAAGAGCTGTACCTCAAAAGTAAAAAAAATAGACCAGATACTGTGTACTTGTAAGCCAAGACCTGTTTTTGGAACCTGGTGTTCTGTGGGCAAGCACCAATTCTTGGAAAATAAATTTCCAGAGTTTTCTGTAGCTCTAGCTATGGTTGGAGCTGATTGTATATTTGATCTCACAGGTTCATCTTAGATAAGAGGGTTCTGTTCATGGGCTAAAAGTGAAACCCATCACTCAAAAATTAATTCAGAGCTTTTCCTTGAAAGAACTAGATCATTTAAAACTGAGTGGGTAACACAAAGGTGTTCACTTAAAYATGGGAATGGGGACAGACCTGTCTTCTGAGGGAGAAAAGGAGGTAACACTTTCAATTAAGTGTTGCCCTGTTCCTGAGGGAGCAGAGCACCTTTACCAGAGCCCTTCACCATGTTTGGCTCAGTCCGGGGAGGCAGCAGCACGAGGGGCTTCAAGATACTGAGTGATAAGAAATCATGTTCCAGTTCCTAGATGAAACTAACCATGAAACTACTTTTGAGGTACAGGCTTCTTATCACTTTTGGTTCCCAGATCTATATATGAGCATATACCAGGGTGCATCTTAGCATTTATGAAACACCCTGAAAAATACCTTTTTGTAACTACAACTTGTACAGATTTTTTTTTTAATCTAAGTAAATCACTTAAAAATTAGAGGGCAGGGTTTGTTCACCCAGTTAAGCTGAAATAAAGCACTAATTTTATCTCTTCTAGTTTTAAAAATATTTTTAGGCAGATTAAGATTTTACCCTAGATTGTAAATATATTTTGCTATACTTTATCTGTATGTGGCTGCTCAAGCACTTTGTAAGGAAATTAGGATATTTTAGAATGGTACACTATGCATTAAAACAAAATGTGCCTTTAACAATGTCATTCTAAGTGTTTTGCAGTCATCAATATCACAAATTAAAATTTTAAGTAGAGTAATTTCTAAATTGTGTCCTACATATGATTTTGCTGTATCTTAAAAGTGATTTGTCATGTTTTCTCCACAGGTAACTGCAGAAAAGAACTTCCAAGGGGACTTGCAGAAAACTGGTCTCCTAGGGCTAGTTAATTTTCTAGTCTTTTTTTTTTTTTAAATCTGACTCCATAGTTACCTGTGCCTCTACGCTCCCTTGAGGGCCAGAAGAGGAGGGCACAGAGCAACAGCAGCTGGTGCCTATGGACACACAGCCCCACAGGGCAGCTCTTTCCCCACTGCCCCTAGGCCACGGCCCCAGTGCCACCTTTCCCCCCTTGTGCAGGAACGATCTGTAACCAAACCCAGACCCGCAAAGAAACTACACCTAGTTTGTTGTGTAAGCAGAGAACAAGGGTGGGTTTTTTTTTTCCCCCCTCCCCCACCGTGTCTTTAGGAAAATAGATCTTTACCCCCAAGTCTCAAAACAAAGCAGGGTTTCCCGGGAGGCTGCTGCATGAAGAGCCCCAGTCTTGACACTTAGCAAAAAGTCACAGAGGAAGGGCCCACATAGAAAAGAGGCGGAGGGAGGGGGAGGGGGCGGTGGCATTTACAGCACTGTGAAGCTGAGGCAGGAGCCCCATAACACACAGCCTCTTCTTTGGCTGCCTGTGAGGAGCACAGCCCTCAGCCTGTGGCTCCAAGGGGCTTTTGCAACATGGCAAAAATACTCCTGCTCAGGGCCCAGAGACACTCCAGCTGGCTGTGCCAGGTCCAGCCACATGCAGCACCAGTGCCACAGAGTGCCCAGACATGCAGAGCCCCCAGGAAAGGACCGGGAGCCACCTCCATGCTGCAGCTCTGCCCAGGCAGGGTGGCACTTCCTGCCGCCCGCCCCAGCCGTCTTTACACAGGAGATGCTTGCATGAGCGGCCAGGGCCCTGGCCCATCAACAGCTGCTGTGTGTTACCAGCCGAGCGACAGTCAAGTGACACTGCAATGCTGAGAATATTTGCTGGGCTCAAAATGAAATGGTCACATTACTTTGATGGCTGTATCCTCGTTACTGCTCCTGCCTACTTTAGCTAAAGTTGGTGTAAAGAGAGCTGTCCTGGCCCAGCCCCACACAGCAAATGGGAGTGAGAGCACCACAGTTACCTGATGCCTATTCTGCAGCTACCCTGTCACCACTGCTTCAGCCAGGGACACCACCAGGACAGGTTACCCTCACCTCACCCTGTGGCTCAGCCAGTGGCAACACAGGGCAGTGCCCACAGTGCCCCTGCTACCCCACAACACTATGCTCAGACTGCCTCACCACGGCAACAACGCTTCTGATTTAAATGGCAAACACAGGGTAGGTATCTAGGACAGACAATAGCTTATTACAGGTATCTAAGACAAGTCAAGCTCAACAAGATCAACTCCACTTCTCCCTAATGGCGCTTGAGGGGATTTAGGATCCCAAAGCATTTTTAGAGGCAATCCTCAGCTTTCAGCAGGAGCTATGACTAATTGTCAGATCAAAACCACCTTTAAGTGGTTGGAGGCATCAGATGTGTTTTGCTAACTTAATAATGAGCCCTGCTGGACCAAAATTCCTCTCAGTTCCCACTGGTATCACATACGCAACCTTCAGCAGTCCTCTCCGCTTCCTGCAACCTTCAATTGTGGCCAAGTAAAACCGTCTATGCCTATAATACGCCCAACGGGGCACCATACAGTGCTTCGCTCCCTGGGCTGCCTGCGCAGCCCCTCTCTGCCTGTGCAGGGCTGCCGAGCAGCCTGGCAGCCACACACAAGCAGAACAAGCTCTAGTGCAGTCCTGAACGAGAAACTCAATAGGAGAAAGATTTCCTGGCTTCAGTAAAGCAACTTACTGAAAATGTTCCTAACACAACAATTTAAAGTTGCATTAATTTCTGCCCAGGAAGCTTCACAGTACCTGGTCTCCTGGGCCTGGAACACAGGGCCCATCTCGGCGCTGCAGTTGGGCCAGGAACCGCTGGCAGAATTCCAGGAAGTAGTGACATAGAATAGGCTCCACGCAGCAGGACAGGGCACCTGCCCCTTGCTGCTGCTTCCCGCACTCCATGAAACTCCTTTGGGGTTTCAAACTGCAAACTGTAGGGATTTCAAACTGCAAATATCCCTCAGCAGTCAGGAACTGATCCGTAAGGCCTGAAAACATGTAAAACAAGAGCATTATGATAGCGTGAGCTTTCAGCCATTCCTAACGGCACAGAGCCCTGCTGCGCAGTGCACCTGCCTCTGCCCAAGGCCCTTCACCTCCATGAGGCACCTGCACACAAGACCCTCCCTTTCCATTCAGGGCACCCTGCCTCCTCCCAGTGGGAGCTGCTCAGCATCAGGCAGGACACCCAGGAGCTGAGCCAGACTGCAGTAAAACAGAGCGCTGTGTGACATGAGAATATAATCTCTCTAAACTACCAGGAATGTAACCTCTAGCTTCTAGGCCAGGGTTATTTGTGGGGCCTGCACGTGGCTAAGCCACGAGCTGCACGCTGCGCTGTGGGCACGGCCCGCTTCAACAGAGGCACCAGGAGCAGCCAAGGGCTCCTGTGTTTGGTCACAGCAGCTGAACCCTCAGCTCCTGCCTTCGAGACCACAGCGAGGTCCTGCCAAAGGCTGCAGCAGGAGCTGCAGGGCAGGGCACGGAGCCGGGCACGTTGCTGCTCCACATCCAGCAGCCTGGGCAGAGGGCAGCTCCATTCCCAGTCCACCCGTGTGAGGAGGGCTCAACAACTGCTGGCTGTGGATCCACGGTGCCAGCAGCACCGCTCCAGAGCACGCAAGCTCCTGTTCAGCCTGGTTGCCAGCCCACCGTGCAGCGAGTTCCATCAGTTCAGAGCAATACTTGGGATATTTTATCTTCCTTGTACAGTACCAAGCATCACAAAGCTGTCAGGAATTCAATTAGAGTGGACATCCTTGTGTTTATCTTTAGCTGCTTTTCCATTGCATCAAATGCGCAGAAGTGAAGGCACAGAGACATCAATGAAAATCAGGAAATCTGTGTCAAGGAYGTGACTAATCTTTTCGTCACAAGTTCAGAGATCTTCAAGAGCAGTTGTGCAAATATTCAAGTTGCTTTTCATCAACTACTTGCATTCTGAGTTAAGTCTTCCATACTCTAAATTGCAGCTAACTGAATATTAGAGGCACACAGGAGATTAAAGCTGCCAAGAAAGGGTACATTTAAGTATCCTTGTGACCAAGTCCCTAAGGATAAACGGCGCTGCCCTTCCCCAGCCACATTCCAGCTCCCACACAAACAGCAGCGTCTGCCTGTTGGGCTGCAGAGACATGCACAAAAGGGTAAGTGTTTTTGGAAAACAGTTTATTCAGGAATTACATAATAATTTCAATTTTCCAAAATACATTTTACTAGATCCCTACAAAAGAAATCTACCTAAATACATCAATATGAAATTAAGCTTGTTGCAACAGTCATTAAATATTTACTTGCACTAATATATACATACAGAATGCCACACAATGAGTTTGTTTACCCCTGGAATGTGTGCTGTGCTCCAGTAGGGATGCTTCATATCCTCTAGTTCCACAACACGAAGACTCAATATTAACACTTTGTACATCTTTTACTATAGGCAGAAATAAAAAGGGTTTTCTCTTTCTTAATAGAAACTAAAAGTAACCCTCCAAAATTTCACAGCTGTGGTAGTTTGTCTACCGGGGTATCAAATTTGAAGTCTGCTGGGAAGAGATCTGGAGCTCGAGGATAGATCAGCCTGTAAGACTGTCTGATCGTAACATCAGCCACACCAGCAATATCGCCAATTTCTAAGACAAAAAGCAGACAAACACAATTACTGTTTTTTTTTCTGTTGCCATCTGTCTTGAAAAAACTCAAGCAGTGCTACACACTTAGTTACTTTCATAACTCAACCAAAAGTCTGGTGGGGAAGAAGTTTAACAACTGTGACTAATATTTTGCACAGAATTCACAGAGTTGTTCTTCCCACATGCTGCAATTCAATTCAACATGTGCTGCCCATCTTGGATTAAAATCAGTTTAAAATTGACAGAGGGACAACAGTGCAAAAGCCATTAAGAAAACATCTCCTATATTGCAAACTCTTCATATACCCAGCAATATTCCATTATATCGTCAGCATTCAGCTTTCATTTTTTGCTGTAATTATGTAAGAGGCCAAAACCAGTAAAAGCCTGGGCAAAAATAACCCTTTCAGCTGTGCATGAAACACAGCTAACTTAACACAAATAGAAACACTCCAGTAGAGGGGCACAGAGGCAGCAAGTGTTTAATAAGCAGAGGAAATGCTTGCTTGATACACACAGGAAGGCAGATCCCTCGAGATGCAAGCCACACTGAGACCCACACTCCTGGAATGCTGAGAAGCGCCTGCCCTGTGCACGGCCACGAAGGAGCCCGGGGCTGCGTTTGCCATGCCAGGCTGTGCCTCATTGTGTCAATGAAGGGTCTGAGGAGACACAGCCCAGCAGCTCAGGGTGAGCAGGGATGAGGGCACAGTGCCATGTGGGTGCAATCCTAGGAAACTGCCACCATGAAGAAAGCCCCAAAGCCACACCGCAAGCCACACCGAGTGCCCAACAGAGCACATGCCTTCACGCAGAGAAAAGACTCCTCTCCACCTAGAAGCGGCTCTCCTCTAAGCAGCAGCTAGATTTTATAGTGTTCGTTTTAAGTAAGCATGTATCTGATCTGAACTGGACCACAGAAATATCAACCAAGTTTCCATAATGGGCTGCTAGCATTTTGACCCATTTGTCACACTACAAGCTCATCCAAAATGCTCAGCCATCTTTCCCCTTTCTCTTGAGTTCCTAAAAGCTGCTCCAGGCTCTTCTGCTGCTCTGCAATAGCCTTGACTCTCTCACTGCTTCCTACCAGCTACCTTGGCGGGGGAAACAACACCCAAAGCATCTACAGTCAAGTCTACAGTCCCACCAACCTTTCGTCTTTGCCACAGGCTTGAGAGAAGATCTGGAATTTATACCAATTCAGATAGAAGAAGATGATAAAAAGTGAAGTTTTACCTTTCTGTGTCCTTTTCTCTGCAGAGGCTTGCGATGCCATGTAAATAGCTGCGGCTGCTACGGAGATGGGGCTCCTTCCTGGAACCAGATCTAATTCCACAGCTTTACGGGCAATGTGCGTTGCTGCCATTTGTACTTGTTTAGGAAGACCCAGATTTGAGCAGAATCTTGACATGAAGTCTCCAGTTGTAATGAGATCAACACTGGTTTCCAGAGCTTTCAAAATAAGTTTAAAACACCGGCCTATTTCCTTCTTTGAAATCCTGGACACTGCACATATTTCTAAAAAGGAAAAATTAAACTGTAAGCTCAACAGTGCTTGTTCTCCCAACATAAGCAAATTCAATTCACCACAAATTTTAACACCACAAAGCAGGTAAATGTCATGAAATTCACCACCAAACAATAAGCTTTGTATACTTGTGAACTTTCAAAATCACTTAAGTCAGTGCAAAGGGCTCTATAAGCAGCTAAAACATATGGCCTGCTTAGCAGGGAAAACATTGCACTCCAAACCAATGTGGTCCCCTGTGAGGAGAGGTGCCCATTCTTATCAGAGCTGATGACTCAAATTCAACAACAGCCCTCATCATCTCCAGATCTGGCAATATCTTTTAAATTCCACCAGTACTTAGAAATGCTCTCAAATGGCCACCTTCTTCAATGTATTGTGAACAAAATATCCTGCCTGAGAGCCACTTGATGAATTTAACAAATTTTCTAGACTTATTTTCAAAGGTAGGCTATAGCCAAAACCAACCAATTCAGTAAGAAATTCAGGGACAAACGACAACGCACATCCTCCGCTAACAGTAACTAGATATTTATAGTCAAATCGACTCTGTAGCACTGAAAGCTTACCTTTAAATGTTCTTGGAACACCCTCTTGCCTACAGGCTATGTAGAGACAAGCAGAAGCAATAGCATCATTACTCCGTCCCTTCAGGCTCTTTTGCTCATACACTTGCTTGAATAAATTATTTGTTCGATCCTTCAAAGTAAGAAGACTAAATTTAATTAACTCTAGGCCATTTAATTAGCAGCAATATCAAAAATTCATGTGCTCATTATATTATGCTAAGTCAATGCTAGAACAATTTAAAGAAGGAAGACAAGAACTTACAACTATATTCCTAGGGAGGTTGATTCTGTCTGCCATGTTTGTGATTTCTTTAAAGGCGTTCATCATTGCACGATCAGAGCTACTCATAGTTCTCCGATTCTGGTACTTGGAATTTCCAAATTCATCAAAACTTGCTGCACCTGTGCCCTAAAAGATTTTGTTGTCAGTAAACACAATTGACTCATTACAAACACCTTCCAGCTTTATACACTCTTATTCCAAGCTTTAGGCTAGAAAAGTTATACAAATACATATGGCTGAAGTAAATTGCACAATTAAGTCGTGATCCAAATATCATGTTCTATATTAGGCAAAAGTCCAAAAGAAAAAACGTCCAAAACTGGGAATCCCAAGAAGCACAGAGATTATGCAAGAATTTTTCTTTCCTAAAATAGCAATAATTTAAAGAATAAAATACAAATAACACTGTGTTTCAGTTCTCATACTGCTACTGAGGTCCAAGATTAAGTTTTATGCCACCTGTATGTCACAGAAACCAGATACAGCCAAATTCTGGCAGAACAAATGATTCAGAAAAATAAATATTTTTATGTTTTACTACCACCTAGAGACAAGCTGCTATAACGATAAATATGGAAATGAAGGCATGGATGGAGAAAGTATCCAATTCCATGACCTACTCAAATCTAATTTGATGCTCTGCTTTCTCAGAGTAGCAATTCTTAGCTGCTGCAACATGTAAGAAGCTATATATTCTGCCAGAGAAAGGAAACCAAGTACCTTTTAAAAAGCAAAGCTTGAGATCTCTGGAAAAACAAGATCCAACAGTTCAACTGGCAGCTCTAACACCAGCTTCCAGCATGCAAAGATTAACCCCACATCAGTATGTGTTTATTCCTGGCCGACACCTTCACACACATCAGGCAGGCAGCGGCACCCAACTTGCATTACTGAGCAACAGACTTGGTTGTTTCAACAAACTGACACAGACACTATAAAAAATAGACCACAGAACTGTCCTGGCTCGCTCAGGCCCCTAAGCACAAGCCAGATCTATGAGCTAACATGGCTCCTGACAGGAGCAGCGCAGCGAACAGTTCCAGTTACCCTCCACAGAGCCTCAGGAAGCCCACATGTGGTGTGAAGGGCCAGGATACAGCCAACTTAAAGCACAGTCCCTACCTGGTGCCACTCAGGCCTCACAGCCACCCACGTGCAGTCACAGCTCAACTGCCTTCTTTCTCAAACCACATTCCTTGTGAATTGCCCTTTTATTTTAAAACAACCTCTAATTCTATCATCTTTCCTTAGCACACATCCATAATTAACTTATATTCTTTGGCTGTGCAACACTGACAGGCTAGCTCCGTACTATACTCACCCCTTGCTCACCAGGACCCGCTCTTCCTCCTCCTCCTTGTTAAGAGCCAAGGAAAGACTCCACTTTGGGCAGGTTCCCTGGGTACTTCTGCTGCTGAGGGCCACAGCTGTGGTACAGCCACTTCATGGCAACTCTGCAGCTCTAGCTCTCATGCACAGAAAAACCTCTCGCAAGTTTCCCTTTAGGTAAGCCCTTGAAGTGGCCTTTATGAGAAATGTTAGATACCAAGATTGCTCTGTTTTTATTTTGCTACTCTTTCATCTGCAAGGAAGTTAGAAAGAATCACTCAGAAATAATCCTGGCAGCAACGCCGCAGAGGGTGGCACTAGAAGCAATGCTGCTTCCTCAACTCACCGAGCACCTCCAACCATCCACAGCTTCCCAGGTCAGTTTGGAAGCAGGCAATAAACAAGCATCAAGCCACACAGACTCAGGCCACAAAACACATTACAAACAAATGCCTGCAACACAAGACTTAACTTTCAGAAATGATACCAGAATTACATTCCTTGGTGCAAGAAACGAGTCAGTTACACATAGGTCTCAGGCCAGAAGGCACCTCTGGGACTGCACTACAGGCCTATTCCCCGCACTGCATTTTCTCACGTGTACTGCAGCCTCCTGGATTAACAGCAGGGATAAGCCCCTACAGGAACTGCACTTGTTCATACCATCACAAATGTCAAGGGGGTGACCACAAACAAAGGCTGTCACTTCTGACACCAGGGTGCTGTGTCCCACTGTTTCTGCAGCCTCCTGACCCTTCCACTGAAATGGCTGCTCTACCACAGGGCCATCAGACCATCCCTCCCCTTCATCACAGAGGCTCTCTCTGCTCCATCCTTCATCACCTCAACCACATTTTGTATCCTTAAAACCTCTAGGGTTTTTTTCTTTTTTCTTTTCCCTCCTAACCTGCCCATACTTATGGTTACCTTTTCCTCTGAAGGCTTCCTTTTGTACATTCAAGCTAGAAATACAGCTATATTTAAGTACCACTAGGCAGAAGGCATTATCTACACAAGCCCTCTGCACGAGCCACCCCAACACGCAGCTCACAGCTATTTAACGGATGGCAAAAACTTCTCCATCTCAACTGCCTAAATAAACCTCTGCAATCCCACTAACATCCTGAGGTTTTCAATAACTGAGGGCCAGGACCTCTCAGCCCTTGACAGCCATGCTTGGAGTTCCCCTCCCATGGGGAAGCAGAAGCCACTGAGTTTTAACCAAGATCCAACTGACTTTGGTAATGGTGTGTCTTACGGCTGTGGTTTCTACAGGAATCTCCATTTATCTCACAACTTGACTACCTCAGCAAGGAAGGTGCCAAAAGCACAAGTTCCACCTGTTTGGCTTTCAAACAGTAAAAAAAAAAAATCTCTCACAAGGGAGCTTTAAAGATAACTAGAGGCAGGAAGCACTCTCTAGTAAGCAGAGCTGACACTGGGAAGTGTTCCACAGGCTTCACACACAGTACCACGGAGTTCCTCCCAGCTCTGGCAGTCTGCTGCTTGCACAAACAGCTCATTACACAGTCTAGACATGACCATGAACCTCTCTCTTATCACTGTTTATCCATCCAGTGGTTTTAGGTCCAGGTCACAGTGTGCCAACAACTGGTTTCCTTTCAGACACACCTAAGAAGGGGCAGGAGCTCTATGCCAAAGAGCTACATCCCTTTTTTTTCATCCAACCTGAATTCTCCTATAGCTGCAATCGCTATAGTAAAAGAATAAACTTACACCTAGCAAAATAGAGCCTTTCACACTATAGCAAAACCAAACACTCTTTTTAGACTATGCAGAAGATAGTTCTATGGATCAAGCCAGATCTATAGGCTGCTTGCTCAGTCATTTTTCTTTACCTTTTACATGAGGATTTTAGAAAGAACGGTGACATTTTGGYAAACAAGTCACAACTAATACCAGGTTTCCCAAGATGCCTCGAACACTGCCCCTAGATCAACTGCAACATATGCAGTGCCTACATCGAGGGGTACAATTCTTTGCCAAACACCAAAGAAACTCCTGGAAAATGCTCACCACGTTTGCTAGAGCAGGTCACACTGCTCAACCTCCTCCTTGCAGACAAATCAATCTTGCTTCCAATACAGGCTCCAGCTACCTCAGACAGATTGGTCCCATAAGTACTAAAACCAATTAGGAATTAATCTCTTTGCATGTGGAAAGCAGCCTTTCCTTCCCCCAGCAGGAAGGAGTCCTATGCAGTATTTCCTGGTTTCAGAGAGAAAAGCAGTGACAAACTATCCTGAAAATGGGACAGAAAAAAATCAGTTTTCACTGGAAAGCATGCTCCAGATGGTTGGTTGATGACTATGGTACACACTCCTCTATATATCCATACAGCTTGTTCAGGTATGTCCATTTCTTCATCCTAACAACATTACTGGTTCAAAACATTTAAAGAGTTCCTGGTGTTCACATATCCCAAAACACAAAGGAAGAATAAGTCTTCAGAAGTTATTTATCAATAACTGAACCCTTCATCTAGAATGAGGCAATCACAAGAACAGAATTGAAAATGCAATTAAGAATTTTACAAGCAAAGTTTGGAGTTTCTAAAATATTTAGATGCAGGACACACCAATACAAGTCAAATATCAGAATGCTAAGTCAGTATGATTCTCTTTTTCTTCTTTTTTTTAAAAAGTCTGCATCATCAGCTTTTCTGTTTAAGCAGTACATCAAAAGTGACAAGTAATTCCAAAGCAAGATGAACCTTCTTCTCATGAAAGGTTCATGTCTTTCTTGACACCACAAGAGATAGTAACATTTAGTCAAGTTTTATTTAAGAGATTTAAAAAAAATATATATTTTTGATAACTTATCTACAGATACACAAATATGTGCTTGACAAAAGTGCTCAAACTTAGAAGAATTTGGCATTTTAAGTGTTACCTTGCCAATCATTGTACTCAAGTCACCATCGCTCAACAGAGGATTCTGGGTATCCCCAACTCGAGATGGGTCTTTGGTCGCTTTGTCATTGCTGAATGTTCTCCACTCCGACCCTACGTCTATGACCCGGTCACCTGGGTTCACAGAAAGCAATAGTATGCATTAATTGAATGACTTGAAGTATTTCACAAACATCCAAGTTCTTCATTACATTTCACATCCAAGTTCTTCACCACAACGGGTAGTGTTGTCACCTGCAAACAGAACAGTTACTTGCACAGCAACATACAGAAGTTTTCACCAGATAAAACGCAGTGGAAAAATATATGCAACTGGAGCTCCTGGGAGAATATAAATGAATAAATGTTTCCAGAAATACTGTCATTATTCCTAGGCAGTATGATGGTATCTTCAATACACAAAACGAATCAAAATTTTTGATTTCAAGCTGGAGGTCTCTGCTGCCTATGGACATTCTTAGCTTTGCCATTTGTCTAAGCTCTATTTTGACTTCATGAGTTACCAGTTGCCATGGGTTGAGAGTACACTTGTGAATTGACTATCATGCACAAGCTCATTAAGTAATTCACCCATTGGCATGAGCTCCAGGTCCTCAGGACTCAAGAAAAAATATGTCACCTTCTAAACCACCATACTGCACCCTGCAGCTGCCTTTTCTGTTCCTTAAGGGAGTTCCAAGCTGGTCCTGCTACACCTCCTCTATGACACTTGATACACATGTATTTACAACTCATTCTTCTTAAAATCAATCTGCTCCATTTACAGTTTAAATACAAATTCAGAGAATAAGTGGTGGGGGGAGGTRTGACAATGCACATTCTCTGGGTGAATCAACCTCTGTCACAGAATCCCCCTCTCATACTCACCTAAGCCTTTGCTGCAGCAAAATTCAGACTGAGAAATTGAGCTGTCAGTGTCCCAAGCGAAAAGAGATCCTTGTGTCCAATCAGCCTGTTCACACCGCATTTAGGGAACCCTATCAAGACAGCTCCCGTATTGGAGGGTGACTCGACTAACCTGTCCAGGGACCTACACTGACAATGTCACTGAGTCAAATCCCTTATTTCAATTTTTCAAATCTCCAGAGACTTAAACTGAAGCTTTTATTACACAAAACACAAGCGTGTGAAAGGATAAAGTTCAGATATTGCTCCTGATAGTGCACTGACGGCAAAAACAAGCTTACAGCACTACACAACCAAACCAGGATCACTAAGAGCTGCCAGTGTCAGTTAGTCGCTTGGTGCACACAGAATACAGGTTTCACCCAAGAGGTGCCCCTATGGGCAAGAAGGCAGGTCAGCCACTGACTGATCTCAGAAGTTACAATGGAGTCTTCTCCAACTTCTTCTCCTCCTTAATTCACCTTTTACACTTTTTCTTCACATCTGGGTGGAGCTTGAGTGACCAGTCATACATACTTTTTCTATTCCCTGGTGTAATATTCTCTTGAAGACAGAGCCTACAGAAATAGAATACGTGCTCAGTGAGGGGAGGTGGCACCCTGGAAGCAGTAACACTGGGATGCAGGGGTGCGCTGACGTTAATACAAGCCTGTAACGAGCCAAGTCATCAGAGGGGAGTGATTTTGCCACGGCCTAGCACTGAGCATCTTCTTGTGCGTTTCCCACTGGCAGCTGCTCTGGGGCTCATGAGCTGCACAGCAGCCCCAGGCAAGGAGAGGGGAGCAGGGAATCCGTGCAGGTGCTAGGAGGCAAGGTGACACGATGCAGCAGAGTCCGTGCATCAACCATCCTGCAAGGGGCAACTGTGTCTCACTCTAAGAAAGTTTCTGTAGTGCTGTAACTTCTGGAAGGCCCTTGTTTTGCTCTCGTTTCCCCCTTCCTGTACCTACCACGGATGTGGGCAAAAATCCTATAATAATTATAATGACCATATTTGCCCATCATGCAGTTTATAGACATGTTTCACCTTAGGATTTTATTGATTTGACAAATGCAAGAGAAAAAAAAAGTCAGCAAACAATAAAATACATATAGTACACACACACCAAAACGGAGATCTACTATTTCTGTTAGAGATCTTCCCCTTGCAAGCCTAAATAAGCAGACAGCGCACTCCTCTGGCTTCAGTCTCTGCAAATGCTTGATTAAGTAATACTCCTTCTACAGCCTAGCAGTAACTTTACTTTAAGACATCCCCCAATACTGTTTACTTCATCTAAAAAAAGCAAAATGTACTTAAAATTCTAGCATGGTAAAAATAGAACACTGAGTAAAGGGCAACAATGTAATTTTTTTTCCAAACAAGTGGGAATGACCTAAATGACTCACTCAGGGATCTGCCTCTTGTGGGCTATGAACCATTCCTGCTCTAACAAAAAAGTGTTATATCACTGCCTACTTTGGCAAACATTGCAAACAACTCAGATTCAGACTGCTACTTTAACAGAATGAGAAAAGATTAGTAGAACAAATCACTGATCAAATCACATCACTAATGATCCCACTCCACGCACAAATATGGTTTTTTTTTTTCAACATACACAAGAATTTTAAAACTGCTATGTTAGTTTAGAGGCAAGTAATTAATATCCACCAAGGAATAAGTGATTATGAAATCATAAACCTTAGATTAGTAAAGTTGACCTTATAAGAAGTAGTGAAAAACACTACCACGTACCAGCTTTGAAGACCAGTGGCTAAGGAAGCGTTTTGAATCATTTTCCACTGCTAGGCCATCATTTCAAACCCTGAATGCGACTTCCTGGGTCACCCAGTACTCACCGGGCTTCCTAAAGCATCTGCAAAACAGGGTCTGACCACTAAGCATCAGAGCTACAAAAGCTCAGAGAGGTACTTCTCTGCAAACTACTCCTTTCTCACATTAGGCAGCTTTCAGCACTCCTACTCAACTGTTTAAAGAATGTGTGATTGCATATTCCTTTCACCAATTCCAATTTTCCCTCTTGATAGCTTTTCAAGTAGAAATAAAATTCACTAGATATTGCTATGTCTTTGCACCCATTTAATTTTCATCAAGCAGGTAAGTTCTTCTTTCCACCTCTAAGTACAGAAAAAAATCCCTGTGTTTACAGTGCCCCAATCTCTCAAGAAACCCACTGTCAGAGTGATACCATCGAGGATGTTCCTGAATACAGAAGTTTTCTCCACTGTCATATTTCATTTTGTAAACAGTTCCTCCAGTATATAGTTTTTTTTAAAACAGTCTAATTGACTTTAACACTGAAAGTCTCAGGGAGATGCAGTGAACTTCACTAGACTTCTGTTAACCACCAACTAAAAAGCTTATTTAGTAAAATGCACAGCCATTATTCAGAGCCAGAAACCTCAGACCAAGCTTTGCTTTTCCTCACAACTACCAAATGGAGAAGGTCAAGAACTACAGAAAAGCAACACTAAACACAGATATCGTTTGGAACATTTCTAAAAATCATCTTAAAATGTCTACACAAATCAGAAATCCTGTATTTCTGTTTTCATTAGCAAAATGGAAAAAAATTTCTCAAAGTATTTTCACTGGAAGATAACTCTGAAATTACAATTATATTTTTAGAGAAATAACATTAGCTACTTTAGTGTTGCCCTCCACAACACAATGACTCACAAATATTTTGTTCTCTATTTTTCATATCATCTGTAATATTAAGGTAACATAGCCATCGACTGCAGATGTTTAATCAAAAGTAGGATCAAATTCAAGCTTCAAGATCATTTGTCACATTCAAACTTGAAACACGCCCAGTATTTCTTGAAACAAAGTATTTTTTAAATGTCTTAACTCCATTTTCAGAGGAGTTACAATGTTAGCTGCACTTTGCATCCAGCTCCACATCTTACTCACTAACATTTTAATCCTAAAATATATACAGCATCAAAGCTTATTTGCACTTCAAAGTACCAAATTCCTACTTTTTGCAGAATGGTTTTGTTTCACTCTTACAATTAAGGAATCTGCTGCCATCTAGTGAGCACAGATATTTTAATTAAAAAATTTACAACGAACAATAAGATTAATTTCACTCAATTTGTTATTATCTAGAGTAATGAGATGCTGAGACAAATCACAGTAACGAAACACCTAAGAAGCAGAACACAAGCTGATGGGAATGGGAAGAAATACAACAAGGAAGCGCTGTGCTGCCTCTTTCACATGTCCCAGTACACAGGAATGGCTCCTTCCCCTGGGCACAGCTCCAAATATTCCAAAAGCTGCCACCAGGCCAGCAAGTTTTTCTTGAATACTGGGAAACACCACAGTGGCAGCAGCCTTCCACATCCATGGGAACTGCTTTCCCTTTCCTTGCCTGAAGTTGCAACTCAGAATTCTCACATCTGGAGAAACCAGGGTTGAATTCAAACTGGAAAACACAGAAGCAGACAGGCAAGCTCCAATCCGCCTACACCAGCCTCCCCAGGGCTCTTGGCTTCAAACACACACAGCCTGGAGACTCAAATTGCCTTCTCAGACCAGCTCAGTCTAACAAATGTTATTCCTTAATGCTCTGCGCAAGTCAGGCTGTTAAAAGGAACAAAAATAATGCAACTCTACCTACTGCAAGCTGATCCAGCATTACAGTAGTTGCATAAGACCATTCAAAGACTATGTTAGAAAATCACTTCAAATACATCCATTCTATTGTGCACTGTCTCTTATAGTTGTATTCAGGATTTTATTTTATCCAAGTTTTCACCAAGGTCAATAAACTGCTCCTATTGCATCTTTTGAATTTCTAGCTAAGATAAAGTGTTTTTAAACATTAACAGAAAATAAACTGGAGTGAGAGGAGAGAAACACAAATTTATGGTCACAGATTTAAAAAAAAAAGTAGTTTTGTAAAGCTTTAACTATGCACAAAAAGTGGTTTTGCTTTCTTGAAGACATTGCAAATACATCATCATCACAACAGCAACACCAGCCTACTTCTAAGTCCCAACTGAAACAATAAACAGATCAGGCTCTGAGATGTTCAAAAAGCCAGTAATGGCTCTCAACCACTCTTTGTTCCCAACCTAGAAGCCACCAAGAGGAAAATGCTCCCCCAGCAGCAGAGCAGCAGATAACATATCCAAAGCAACGCTTCCTGTCAGGCATGGTAAGGGCAGGAGGGCATGTGCAGGAGATTCTGCTCCTAACATGCTGCCAGGGCCTCACTATAGGATGACAGATACAGAAAGCAAAACACAGGCTTCAGCACTTGCAGCTCATGTAGAAATAAATACCCTACACCTATTGTGAATGACTATTTGAAACACAGATAATCCAAAGAAAAGTACCCTGGTTGCTGCATTACCACTGAAACGGAGAACAGATCAGGACTCCAGCTGGAACAACAACTCTACACATCAGATGGCTCAAAATGAAATACAATGAGAAATATCCATTTCTTGACATCTTAAATAACCTAAGTTTTACAAAGCCAGAATTGTCAATTTTTTAATCTTATTGTTTTATCCAAACTAGAAGAGTAAGTTTTAACATTAAGAATAATTCAAGTCACTAACCAACATAAGAACTGACTGGTAAAAGTCACTCAAAGTAATGGAGAAGCTTACTGACCTCAAATAAGCTTCCTGACTCATAAATGCCGTCAAAGATATCAAATGCTTCAACTCCATAGTAAAAAGTGTTTGAAATACGCATGTTTTGCACTTTGTTTTCACATCAAGTTTTCATAACATTGAGAAGTGTGGTAAAGTGGCAAAGTACTACCTCATATTTAATATTCTAATACACATTCATATCCAAAGCTTATTTGACTTTTTAATTCAAACTTCAAATTTTAAGTTACTGATGTTAAGAACACTCACAGAAACAGGTAACTATGAATATTCATGCTAATATGAAAACATTTTTCACCATTTGGAGGAAGTTTTACAAGGCCAATAGCTACAATTGCCCTCTATTGGACAAAATTTTAGAGTGCTTGAATGGCTCTTCATTAACATGATATTACTAACTACTAAAAACACTTTATTTGGTTTATCTCAAAAAACAAGCATCTCTAAATGTAGACACAGGTAATCTTATTCTATCTACGACTCTAAGAGCTTGAGTGACAAAGTGGCCAGTAGAGTTTTAATTATGAAATCCCTTCTTACTCCAGTTGTCTATTTTCCAGAGAAAGAATTTATGAGAAAACTAATAAATCTTATCTATGCTATATAGACCATACCTGAATTTAAGTCCAGATGCCAACTTTTAGAGACATGAGCCAGCCATGCTATTAAGGAATTTTATGACAGTCTTACCTGTGACTGCAAAAGAGACTTGTTGAAAATCTTTACCGAAATTCTTCAAGTGAACACACAGTTATAGCCAGGACATGGAGCAAACATCAGAATACAAGTCATAATGTAACTCAAAGCTTTATATATAATGACACACACCTTCTGAAGACACTACTTGTTATTTAAAGGTTTTCCACGATGATCCCAAACGACAGCTCCTCATGGTTCTTTGGCGCACTGAAGCAAACAAAGCTAATTAGCTCTTAACACTTAATGAATGATGAAAATGACAGGTTCACTGCTGCATCTCCTGCACACAAAGACAACATACAGTGAAACCCTACCAAAGTCTTAAAGGAAGTCTTAAATCAGAAAGGTGTTACCTTCCAACCTAGCTAATATACTTTAGATAAAAAGTTTACATCAAATACTTTTCCCTCCTGCATGTCAAAAAAGAAATCTGCAGGACATGGCATCATGCATATGGTTTGTTGACTTAAGCTGTTATGAGTCTCAACAGCACAACTTGTTTACTATGCAAGATGCAACTATCAATTCAGACTGATGGCTTAACTTTAACACTTCCGACATCTACCTTGCATCCCTAATTTTATTCCAGAGATAGGAACAAAATACACAATTTCTCATTTTGATTAACAAGGGAAGGAACATTTAAACGAGAAAGGAAGCAGTCCAAAACTAAACAAACACTCTTGCTGGGGTGGAGGGGGGGGGGGGGAAGGGAGCAAGGGGTGGAATCTTTAAACAGATACTAAGCTCTGAATATCATTAAGCTGGTGTCAATTTTACCGGAAAGACTAATTGTTTTTTAGTAAGTATTTAGACAGTATTAGACAGTATTTTTCAGCAGAGCCATTTTCTCCAAATCACCACATGCTTCTGCTGACAACTGTAACAATTAGCACAGAGTTGCAGCCACACTTCTGGTCCTGTTCCCCCAAGCCACATACTTGCACATGCCAATACCCTTTTTCTCACAACCCCTGACTGAAATTCAGCTTATCTCTTTTTTGTTGTACTAAGAAAAGTCAGTGCTTTGTTTCTACTTCTGCCTTCCTAAGTCTCTTCTGATAAATCAGCAGAATTATCCTTTTTCACTGGGTTTTTTTTTTTTTAAAGCAGTAAGCAAAACACCTGCCAAGAGAGATTTACTAGCCTTGGGGTTTTGAATGAGACTTCTTCCTGAGCCAAGTCTATCTGAAGATTGAGATATGGTCAACATTTTAGGTGTACACAGAACTACCTCTTTCCAAGCTAAGTTCTGCACAAATTCTTAAGCCAGCATATTAAAAGGTATATAACTATATAACCTAGAATGACTCTTCCTGAGAAAGGTTAATAAAAAAACCACAAAAGACTTTTGAAAATTTTGAAACAGGTTTATGACAGCAAATATATTTGGGATATATTTGCATAGTAATTCAGATGCATGTTAATCTAGATTAATACATAAATTTTGCGGATAATTGCAGTTTTGGTCTTTGAGTGCTTTCCATACAAAAGGAAGCAAGTAGCAGGACGGAGAGTTAGCAAGTAGGAAACAGTGACCAGGAAAAGACAGAACAGAAGCTAACCAAATTTAGAAGTTACTGCTACTACTATTTAAATGTCCTTTTAAGGTCTCATTTGGAAAAAAAAAAAAATCCAATATACAGGTCTACCTAAATCATTAGATTTGACTGTCACGAAAGAGAAGATCAGCTCCTCCTGTCACTCCCTAGTTGCTTTCCTATTGCTTCATCCTTCCCTTTCAGCTACATAACCGATCAATGAGATTTCAGCCCTAATACTATCGTACCAAATTCAACTCGCATTCCAAAAATGAAAAAAATAAGTTTATTTTCAAGTTTTAGAAGTAATGTGCCAAATAATTTATCCTATGACAAGCTCTACTTCACATGTAACAAACAAAAACCCACTTTCTCTACAAATACTTGAAAACTTCAATGTTTAACCACATAGGAACTTTAACAGGAAAATCACTTAGTTTAGTCAAGGACTGTTAACTCCAGTTTCAGATAAATCATGCTTTAAAAAAAGGTAAATGATCTCATTATGTCCTGTACAGGTCCTTGTAAGCTCTGCATGCATCCAGTATTTACCATTCTGCCCAGTTACATCAGCAGTGCACTGGAGATGCTGACACAGTAGCAACACTTCAGAGTGAACCTAATATTTGTTTGGCTACAGTTTACAGTTAGGTTTTGGAGTGTTCTTGTTTGTTTGATTTTTTTTTTAATCTGACTGATCTTCAGTGATAAAGATCTCAATAACTTTCAACCCCAAACACGCTATATGACAAAGTCTTACTCACGTCAGCTACACACAACTATGTAACTCACAGAAATGAAATACAAATTCATGACCTTCCAGTCTACAAGCAGGAAATGAAATCAATAACTCTCTTAAGGTGAACATGGGTCATACGGAGACCACAACAAATACATACAAGTTTTGTCAGTTGTTAATAAGATTTTGTCTTCATTCCTTCAGATTATCCCTATGCCAAAAAAAAAAAATCAGGCATCAAGAATCGCACCATTTTTCTCCTCCACTACGTTTCCTGAAGACCAAGAGAGGAAACTGTTAAATATTCACACTTCTGTTGGACACACTCTTCAACTATTTATCTTCATTTAACTAGTTTTCCAAACAAGCTGCTATCTAAAGTAATAAACTGGACATATGTCGAAAAATAAAAATTCTGAAGAAAGGCAAGACAAAGTAACAACAACTAGCACAATGAAAATAAATGCTAATATCACCTAGTATTAAATGCAGAGTCCTACTTAAAAAAAAAATCCATACTTAAGAAAAAAATTTTCCCCACTATTAATTTTGTCTGCAGAGAGACCTAAGTCCACTTTAAACTGAACTCCTTGAAAAATTCCATTCAAAGTCTGTATTAATATATTAATGATTTTGCTCATTAAAAATTCTGATCACTTTAACTAAAGAAATTTCCAAAGCTATTCAAATCCCAACAAGAAGTAAATCTCTCTAAAATAAAAATACCTTATGACTGGAAAACCCAATGTAGAAAAAGTAAGCTTTTTGATAGACTCTAAAGTTTCTAAAAAATGCATCAACAGGAAAGCCAAATCCTTCCCCCCTGTTTTTCTACAGACATCATCATCTTGACAGCTATGAAGTAATCAAGGCAGACTTCTCTAAGATTTGGTTCAACTTCTGGAGTAGTCACACAGAGAATACATTTAAGTATTGGCCTAGAAGCCTATCATCATACTTCAACAGGAACTATCATTTGAACATTTGCATTTTCAACAAGACAACTGGCCATGATTCATGTATCCTTTGCCATTAGAATTCACTAGAATAATTCATTAGAATTAAGCTGGTCCTCCTTTGACAAAGCAATTAATGCTTCCTGATCTGGACATCATTTTACTTAGAGACTTCCAAAAGAATTCAACATTTTAAACAACATAACTAGTACCAGCGTTTTAACGTTTTGATATTTATGTTAATAAACTACATGGAAAGGGGKTTTTTTTTCCCCTCCATAAAAACAAATGCACATTTTAGTCATGTGGTCTAAAGAATGGGTACTAAATTTTCTGCAGCTTGGGAAAATCCTTACCTTTAGGTTAGCAACTAAATGAAAAACCTTTAATTCAATGCAAGACAAGAGCCAAAAGCAAGTCATTAGATTGTAGGAGAGACAAGTTAGGAAAGAATCTGAATATTTAATACCATTGAATAAATCATCTGAACATCCACTGTCAATACACAAAATTCTATCTTGGTCAACAGGTGTCTAATACATAGAAGAAATAAATAAAGAATGGTTCTACCAGAGCACGAAGCTTCCCAGGTTTGATTACCAAAACAAGAGAAAGTTCATGTTAAAAAAAAAGACACATAATAGCAAACATACAGTATATTACACAACAAAGTGGTTTTTCCTTTCTCACTAAAACAGAAAGACAACAATTAAAAGACTTTTTGGTTTTAAATTTTCCATTTTATTTATAATATAATTCAGTCTGTAGAAGTTTCACATGACAAAATGAATAAAACAGATCAGTAAAATTCCAAAGGAAAAACCAGATATTTACTTTTGATAGTGCTAAAAGCCTTTGGAGATGTATTTAACAAAACAAGTGTTGGCAAGGACATTAACAGTCATCATGGATGGCAGAAGATAAACTCCAATCAGGGGAAAATAATAATACAAATGCCAAGGTATCTACAATCTACCAAGTAGAACTTTAAAGTGGGACTGACCACTTTGTTTAATAACACTAAGTCATTAACACAAAATGGACTACTCCAAATGGCAAGCTTATAACCAAGGGAATACATATGCAATAAAGGGAAATATTTAGGCATCAAGTAAAAGGAAGTATTTAAGCATCAAGAAATAATTTTTAATACTTAAGCTGCCAGAGGTAATTTGGGTGACAAAACACACACATGCACAATTTAAGTTCTATGGTAACTCAGAAAACCATGAACAGCTACTCACCTACTACCAGCCCACACTCAGAACAGATCATATCCCCAGCTCTGTAGTCCTCCACTAAAATGGAGTCTGGATGGTTTGGGCAAGTCACTCTTGGAAGTACGTCCAAACTATGAAAAAAATCAGAAGTGTTAATTTTTGTCACCTTCAATTAAGCATRCTATATATCAAAAACTGATTTCAAGTTCCAAAGAACAAGACCTAATTAATAGACATTTAATGATATATTCCTTTAACAACATTCATTATACACTGTTTAAAATCAGTTTAAAATCAAAACCTTTTCAGGACAATAAACAATACTGAGAGCTCTAGTGGTGGAATAAAATAGTAAAAGAGGATCTAGAGTGATTTTAACTATAGAATACAAAGTTAACCTAAAACTTTGAAATTTATTTTATTAGCAATACATATGACAAATATGACTTAAGCTCATATTAAATTCTGGATTTTTTTTCTGAAATATTTTTTTTAAAAAATACAAAGCCTCTTAAAATGAAAGCATTAAATTGTAAGTAACAGACGTGACTGCGGTGTAACTCATAGTGTACTACTAAATAAGACTCCCCAAAATTTAGTGACTGTTCCTAAATCAGTGTTCACATTCATTTTTATCAGACCAAAATAATTTGCTGGGTCCTCAATTCAGCAAACAGTGCAAAAACATATTTAGGAAACAGTTAATGCTACTAATTTGTTTTATTTTTCAGCAATTAAAAATTCCACTTCACATTACGCTTACTAGGCCTTATAAATTAAATATAGTTTATTAATTGTAAGACCTTAATGGAAAAACGGTATTAGTAAAGCAAGATAAGTCAGTGAATGAGTTTATGAAAGGGACCATTCGGCAGGTTTCTTCCACACCTCTGCCTCAAGATCCGCAGAAGATGCTGAAAAAAAATTCGTATCTAATATTAACACTGTTTAATACACATATAGAAAGACGATGAAGCAAACAAAAAACAGAATTAAACTCTTTACTCAAACTAGAAATGAATGTGCAGTAACTCTATAATTACAGGCTACTACAATTTCAAAATTTGAACAATCTCTAGATTTAAAATTGGAGTTTTTAGATGCTGTAGAAAGTCATTTCCCTCGAGATGGCGTGCAGGAGACATGGAGGTTGAACATGAAAGAGTTTCTCCTTAGTACTAACCAACTTAAAACCGATACTGCCCAAAAATAACTACTAAGCCTTACAAATGTAGAAAACATCCTATTAAAAAGTTAAATGTATGCCACTTCTCCCTTTCCCACCAGTCCAGTACTTTAACTAAAACGATACAGCAGATCTTGACTGTCATTATTTTAAATATTTCTGATGTGCCAACATTAAAAGAATTAAACCTTTTAATCCAAAAGCTGTTTGGGACAGAGGAAAAGAAAAATAGCCTTTCAAAGAGTCAAAGTTGAAATTAAAAACCAGCTTTGGTATTACATTAAAGCCCTGAGAAAGAACATGTTCATAAACGCTCTTCAGATGTAGATTCTGTTCAAAATATCGCACAAAGGTTCCCAGAACTACCTTCTCCTCTGCGCTACTCCCAGCCGGGGGTTTATATGAGACAAAACTGTCGACAAAGCAATCGCGGTGCCCACCCCTCTGACACGCGGCGTCACGCAAAAGGCTCCTCAAACAGAAAGGGAAAAAAAAAAAAAAAAATCGGGAACCTCCCGCAAAGCTGCCGGGATTTCTGTTCCCGGCTTCACCGTGACCGCAAGGAGCGGCCAGTGCCCCCCTCAGCACGGAGGCGGCCGCGGTGCCTGGCGAGGCCGATCCGCGCACACGGTCCCGGGGAGCACCGGCAGCGGCTCCGGCGCCCAGGCACGGCTCGACCTGCAGCAGAAGGCGGCTCCGCCTGGAATACTGGCGAGCTCAACATTAACAACGCGGCGGCGGCAGCAGCAGCAGCGACACCGCGGAGCCCTGAGGCGCCGCAAGCGGGAGCTCCACAGCCCGGCCGGAGGAGCTCGCGGCTACGCCGGAAGCCGCAGCGGAGCGCGGGCCTCGCGCGCCCGTAGCCGCCGGCCGGGCGACGCGGCCATTTTCTGCGGAGCGCGGTGGGCGCGGCCCTTACCGGCTGGTGGACGCCATGTCGCCTCCGCCGCGCAGCGCCCGGGAGGAGCCGCGCGCCGCCCCCCGCGCCGCCTTATAGAGCCGGCGGGGCGGGGCCGCGCTCGCTACGGGCCGCGGCAGGGGCCACGCGGGCGCGAAGGTGCTGGCAAGAGGCCCACGCACCGGCGAAGGCGTCTTTTCGCGACGTTAATATTAATATCCGTCCGAAACGTTAATATTTTCCCATCTCTCAACAGAAGGAATTTAGTAAGGTTTAAGAGTTTTCTTAATACTCACTAATAGTCAAATTCATCCTTACAACTTCTTCTAGGCACTTTTCTCCATAGGGCTTTTTATCTTCTTCTTGGCCATAAAATCCTGGGACAAAAAGGTCACACCAAAATCCCTTCCTTTAGTACCAAAATAGTTTTAATTAACAAAATCTATTTTATTGATAATTATCAAATCCTTATAAACTTGTAGTAACATAAAAGTTATAATCACTTTTTAGTATGCTCTTGATGACATAGAGAACACGAGCAGCAAATATCTTCTGAAGTTTGTTTTCAAAATCTTACCCCATCAAAGACTTGATACACCACTACATATCAGACTTTTGAAAATCAGTTATTTCAGAGATTCTGAACCACAACTGCAACTAAACAAGCCCTTTCATTTCTCATTTTAAATGGACTTCAGGTTTTTCTTTCAAAAATGGTCCTCTTCCTGTCTACACTGGACTGAAATGCTTGTGCAGAATTTAAGCATTGTGCATGCACAAGTTGAGCAGATTCTCATCATATCTAAAAATACTTTACAGAAGCTTCTGTTTTAAACATGCATTTATGCTAGCAATTTTTTATTATTATTTTTTAATGAAAATTCACTTTGCAATGACAGTGGCAGCTGCCTTAGTATACTTTTTCTACTCTAAGTGGCTTTTGGAATGGAACACTTGTGGAATCGTTTCAAAACAAATCAACTGCTATACGTGTTACAAACAGAAACATTTTCCTTGTCCAAACTACCACTCAGCTCAATGGCCTGTCACAACACTCTCTACTTCTGCAAAAGCACAACTCCCCAGTACAATTTACACAAAGATATTTTAAGGATTTTGCAATAATTTTTTTTTTTTTCCTGTTGTACAACAATACCTTCTCCCAATTTTTTTGTTTGTTTTTTAGGAATTTCTGCATGAAATCCCTACTGGAATTTCAGTTAAGTCATTTTAATCACCAATTCATTTTTCTACGCAAAACTACACTTACCCTGAAAAATACCAAGCAATTTTTTTTTTCTTTCTTTTGAGATTTTGAGGTTTGGGGATGACAGTGCAAGACAGCTAAACTGGCAACACAAGTCCCAGCTTCTAGATTCAAGACCAACACAAGGTACCATCATCTGTCATCTTTAATCTGTAGAAATTTAACAGCTGCTATTGCCATTCAGTTTCCTTTTTTTTTTTTATTTTTTGATCCTGGACATCATCAAAGACTAACAAAACTCAATTAGATTCCAGTTACATGACTATGGAATGAGCAAGATATTTGCAAAATTGGGAATTAAGTATTGAATTTATTCCAACATTTCACTAGAAGGCCTGTGGGAAGAACAGAGAGACACAGGGGGAACACAATATTCACCCTTAAAATGTACCTTGATTGCTTCTGCTGGTGGGAAACACATCCGGGTGGGGTGGGGTGGGGTGGGGGATGCGGAGGAATAAAAAAAATCAGAGAGACAGCTCAAAGAGGAGACTATTAAAAAGGATTTTTCCACATTGATCTCTTCTGAAACAGTCCCTTATCCATTGAGCTTCAGATAGTTAGCTGAGCTCCACAGTGCTGTGGATGATGTATTTATTTTACCCCGAGGCCTAGAAATCCTTGTTTTTCAGTGACAGAAGTGGAATTTGTATATTATTTTGGAAAAAAGGTCAATGATTTTAAAAAGATTGAAAATAACATATGAATTGCATTACACACATTGAGGAAATCATTGTTTTAACTCCTCAGCAGATGGCAGTAGAAAGGAGTTTATAATGTCAAATTAATTTTGTACTAGGCAATTTGTTCTTAGGTTTGCAATAAAAAAACAAAAACTAGTGTAAGGTAATTATATCAGAATGAAGAGCTGATAAAATATCAAGCTTTCTGTTTGTTCCATTTCTTCAGAATCACTTCAGCTGCATCTAGTGTGCTGTCTTTCTGCAAAAACAAGGAATATCACTATTACTGTAAACAGAGTTTTTGACAACAGAGTAGCAGTCATGATTATAACATCAGAAATCAGTATTCAGCAGTTTTGTTTGCATCACATAAGTATCCCAAACAGTCAGTTTTCCTTTAACAGTTTTAACTACAGATGTACACAATATAAAGAATTCAATATTAATATCTTGCAAATATTTTTCAAGTGTATTTGTTAAAAAGATAATGTGAATGCTGAGGAAAATACACTATCAAAATTAACAAAAGTGGACAATTTTTCATATGCATTTTTGCATAAATGCAGATATTTATGCAATAAAAGTTCTGGCTGCTCTAAATTGAAAATATACCGGAAACATGCTATGCATGGTTTGCTAATCTTTACAGTTAGGATTTTTAAATCTCCCTATAACCAAGTGATGCTGTGAATTACTTAAATATAAATCCTCTAAAAATGGGTAATCACAGTTCTGTGTCTTGGCTGCAACTGGTTAATCATACAAGTACCCTTTAACTTGGCATGATTAGAGCTCTTCACACAAGGCAAGCCATGTTTGCCATTAGCAAGTTTCCTCCTGGTTGTTACTGGGCTCAGTTTTTATTATAGCCTTTTATAGCTCATCATAGGAGCTTAATAGCACAAGAACAAATTCGCCTTCATTAGTGGTCCAAGTTAAGGCTCTGAGCTGTACATGGAAGAGTTAAGGGGTTGGTATATGTTCCATTATGCTGATTCTGTGACAGAACAGTAAGAATAAAATCTTAGGGAAGTAGGTTTAACMAACTTCAAGCACCCTCTCCCAAAGCTTTTCAGTATTTTCAAAAACAAACTCAGCAAGCATGTGAAACAGGAGGAAGATGAATATGGGAAAAGGAGGTCACAAAATGACAAGTCAGCCAGTTCACAAGATGTCAATTCTGTCTCCTTWACAAAACGCTTAAGTTTTTTTTTATGTCTTTACGTTCTTTTGTGATTTGGAGTTTATTTAAAATCCTGTATATTTTCAGGTGAGTGAGCTAAACTTGAAGCTCACCTGTTCAATTATTTGTTTTGTAGTTTGAAATTGACTGGACATGAGGATATATAGGATAAACCTGCTATAAAAGGAATTATTCCTTACTGTGGATTATAGAAGTCTTCTTAATAGACAGCATGAGATATCTTTGTCATCCACTCTAATTGTCATCACTGGTCAAGAATGTTTATAAATCAATAGAACAAGCTAAAGTTATTTAGCTTAATTTTTGTTGTTTTTTTCTTGTTGCCCTTCACAATCAAGTCACTAATATTTACGATCTAAAAGTACCTCAGCAAAAAGATATTTGAAGCTACTTTATGTAGGATTTTAGACCAAGCTAACTTTCTGCTGCTAAAATCATAAAACTTAATAGATCCGGGGGCGGGGGGGTGGTTACAAGCAGCCTATTACAGATTTTTATATTAACTTATATTACTTTATTTCTTGAATATTCCTGGGACGTTTACCTTAATGAAGCAAAATCGTATGTATTTTTCAAACTGCACTTTTGTCTCAGGACCACAGAATGCTGAAAGAGGAATTGCTGAAAGTTTCTGAAGCATAAAATAGAAATATATATTGTACACAAATAAATATCAGTTTCAAACATGACGATTTTACTATTCCATTTTCCAGAACTCTTCCCTTCCTTCATTCAACTGAAAGACCAGCTTGGACTTTGCATGCAAAGCTATTCTTATCTAAATTCAAACCACTTCTCTTAAGCAAAAGGATCAGAGGTACTTGACTGTAACTAGCATTTAGGTTTGCAGGAGGAATAAAAGCTGGGACTCAGGCCCACCAAACGTACCGAGTACATTTTTGGCATGCTCAGCAATCTTTTAGCCAAATCATTTGCAGCAGTTATCACAGGCACCAAACAGTATTTTTAATGTAGTATCTCTACTACATTATTTAATAAGTAAGGCTACACTTCTTTTGCTTCCAGTAGACAAGCATTTCTAAAACTGTAAAGTATGACTAAGATACCTTACCTTAGATTTTATCATCCATCTGACAAAATTATAATCATAAGGTTGATTCTCCTCCACATCAGAAAGATCCACATCTATAAAAAATAATAAAACCAGAAAGCAAATACGATGATGTAGGACTTCCTAGTCTCTAGTGCAAACACATTCACTAATAGCACTTTGTTATAGTTAACACTTAAGAACAAAGATGTATGCTTTTAAAAAAAAAAATATGTAATTTTAAAAATATGTTATAAAGACTAAACCAGGCCAACAGATGTCCATCTTTCTGCTCTGACCTGAGCACTTGCTCTCCATGCAAAGCAAGATCAGAGATGTAGCTTGCAAGAGAGCACTGCAATACTCCAAGAAGTCATCAAGTCCAGATGACTAAGTTTGGAAGGTGGTGAACAGAATCCTTTTGTACAAGATGGACAACAATAATCACGGCTATTGCTGTTGTTCTCTCATCTGTAAAACTAGGTATTGATAATTTTCTGACATTATGGTAGATTTGTGAGGCTCAACTTTGATTAAACATTTTATGTGAATGGTAAGTGCCATTAAAATGGGTCACTGCAAAATGACAAGAATCCATTCCCCTTATAGATTTTTTCCTACAGTATTATCACGGTCTGAATTTCCCCAAAGATTTGCAATTTTTCATAGGCTTTAACAATGTTTTAAAATCAACATGCCTCAAAGACAGTTCAGCATATGATTTCATATTAAGCAGGGGGAGGAAAAGTAGGAATGGTTACAAGCCCAGAATATTAAACCAAGTACTTGGGTCCCAAATGTTTTCATAATCAAATATTTATATATATATATATATAAAAAATATATATTTTATATATATATATTTTACCATCTCCCTTACCCTTTCTATTTGTACATCTCAAACCTTGCAAGAGCTTTGCAAACCAAGGACGGTGGTTAGCATCACAAAAGTTTTGCTGGACCTGTTTGGCTAAGGCCAAACAGAAAATTTCAGAATTTCAGTGCCCATTAGCATATCTGACAATGTTACGAGAAGATAAAATGAGAATATAGCTTAAAATAAAAGTTGCATTTTCATCTTAATATTTGTTTTCCACCTCATTTAATAAACTTTTTACTAACTTAATGCAGAAACATCAACAATCATAAAGTATCCTCCTTCTGGAACAACAGGTTTCAGTCCAACTTCTCGAAGCAGTTGAGCCATCCGATCACGCTTGCCTTCCAGCTCCCGAGACAGTGAGTAGAAATAGCAATCTGGATCATCCATGCGCTTATAGTCTAGCCACAGGGCTTGTGCCAAAGCCTCCTGCAAATACAGGATCCAAAGTGCTCATGTACACTCAGCACAGCCATGGACACTCAGGAACTTCCTACCGAAACCATGTGGCTTTTGCCTTGATCTGGCTCTCATTAAGAAAATCAGCATATCAGCATTGGATATTAGACAAGCTATATCCAAATGTCTAAATGTTTGTTTACTTCATGCTGTGGTAACACCCAAAGCATCCTATCATTTGCTAAGCCTTAGTCTTACACAGAGGTCAAAGTCCTTGCCACAAGAGTTTACAATCTAAATTATGCTAAAGTTATTGATAATAATACACCATAGAATATTAATAAGTAAACTATGCCCTAGTTAATAGAGATAATTCTCATCAATCCAAAACTTTAGTTCAATAATCTTTATTTACATTTGCTAGGAAACTACTAATATTGTCCTATTCTATGCAAGAGAGAGAAGTTCACTAATGAATAAGATGCAAGACTCTTTTTTTGTTTTGTTCCCCAAATGTTTTATCAGGTGATTAAATTTATCTCCTCTTCCAGGACCCCAGAATATATTATTCTGACAACTCAAAATCCACGGTTACGATCAGTATTTTATTATGGTAGTGACTAAAGCTTTATGCCAGGTGCCAGAGGAGAATTACCTCCTCTCCTCTACCTGTACCTACCTGCAATGGAGTTGGGCAAGTATATAATGTATTTTGCTGAACTACTTGCAAATGCTTTATTAAATGCTGGGGGCCAATAGACCAACCAATCTAAGAGAGAAAAGATGTATATGTTATACTTAGAGCAATGGTGTTATTAGGAATTAACAAAGAACTACAGGTAGCAAACATCACATAATATTTTAAGAACAGGTAGTCATTTGCTTAAAAAAAATAATTCAGTAAAGAGATGGTTAACATAAAGGTTGCAGAGTGACGCCATTATGAAATTCTAGCTATGAGACAACAGTTAAAATTTCACTCATTCCCATCTCTCTAAGGGTACTGAGCAAACTCCTACCTCTTTTTATAATGAAATTAAACCAAGCACTTATTAGGAAAACTGTTCCTAATTATTTTAGGGTCTTCAAACCAAACACTGCTCAGCTCTAGTATGCCATAGTTCAATCCGAGTACAGATGATAAACAGTCTAGCAACAAGAAGGTTAAACTGTTATGTTTGCTTTCAAATATATATTTTTAAAGCAAGCAAATTACTATTAAAGATTTTGAAAAGATTTGGATGATTTCAAAATGTAGCACTAAAATTTATCATATGTTCTGGTTTTGTGGAATACTTGAATTTACAATAACGGTCTGTTAGACAGTTAACTAAACGATTTATGGAAATAATCGTATATTTGCAACAATTAAAATATTATCACAATCTGGAAATATCACCACAAAACTGCAAAGTTAAAATAATATCAATGTCCCCTCCAAGAACCTCCACGGCTTTTGAAGAAATCATATGGTGTTTGTTGATTTCTTCTTACAAGAGATTATTTATAAAGTAGTAGGAACAGGGTTACAATATGCAGTGAGAGAGATTTGACAGAAGCTTTCAAAAGACAGGCCACAAAAATAGTGATATTTTTAGAAGTATCATAAATGCACCTTGCAGAACTCTTATATTTATTCTTCTTACCTTCCAGCCAGTTACACTGTATGTTTTTCCAGCGCTTCCTATAGTTATTGTTCTTTCCCACATACCTGGCAAAGTAGCTGCACATAAAGGAAAATTAATAGGTTACAAGTGTACCCATTTTTCCACGTAATTAGAAAAACTAAGAGCTACAGAGCTTCAATATTCTGATACATCACTGCAGTATGTTACGCAGCAGTGAGAATGTTCTAAAATTGCAACTGTAACAAACGAGAAGGTATACATGGGCCAGTGTATTTTGGCACAAAAATAAGGTGAGAGTTAATGAAAAGAGAAAGAAGAGGCAGAAATTAAGAAAAAGTGCAGTCAATAAAAACTACATGGTGATTATCCTCAGCTGAGGATGCATCATTTTTTTCACAGGAAACAAATGATCTGAAAAGTGACTTCTCTTAATCTCAATACAGTGCTGGTTTTGGTGCCTGACAATAAGTACCATATGCTACAGTAACTCAGTCACTGCCAGTCATTTTAATAGAATTGTCCACAGCAAACGAATCAAGGTCACTGGATGTTTCAGAATCAGGAGGAGAGAAGAATTACTAAAATCTCTAACCCAGAAGCTAGATATTAACTTTGGTTGTATAATTTGAAGAGACATGGCATTTTCAAGCAATAAAAGCCATGCCTGCAAGGACTGAAGGGTGCATGGCGTCCTCTCCCTGTCTCTGTGTGTGCCCGTGTCTCCTAGCAAACCAAAAACCTTTGTTTCCTTTCAAGGGAGATGACAGAGCAAAGGTCTCTTCACACAGTTGCCATTTTTTTTTTCTGCATGCTGCCCCAGGGAAGTTCTGGTTGGACTCTTTGATATAATTAATTTTCGACCAGAAACAGATTAATCTAGACAGTGGAGTCTGAGACACAAGGTTACTGAGGTCATAAAGTTACAGCAATAGCAGCAGTCAACAGCATTCAGCTCTAGCACATTTGGACACCAGAACCATCACCAATGAATCTCTCAATTATTAAATCCACCCTCTAGGGCAACTATGTGACCAAGGTATTCCAGATGAAAGCCCTGGATTTCATGAGGAAGTTTTTGCAACAGTTACCTGCCTTAGATACAAATCACTGCACTTATTTGAAAACATGCATTTTGTCCGGCAGTCTTGCCAAACAAAACAAAACATTTAGCAGAACAACAAAACATTTAGCAGAAAAGACTCATGTTCCTCTTATGCCACCCATATTCCCTCAGTTGCCTGATGACCTTGAAAACACAAAGGCACAGATGCATCTTCTACTTTGCTAGGTATTTTATACACGACTTCCCAAAGTCAAACAAACTATCTTTCACAGACTGCAAAAATAATTTCAAAACAAATGCCCTCTAGTGAGACCACTCTGCCACAGGGCCATAGTGATTCAACCTTGGTGAGCAAAGGCAAAAGCATTTCAAACAGCAGCAGCAGCAGCTAAAACAGCAGCTCCATCTTCGTCACGAGCATCAAGTTTGAAATAGAGAGAGAAATTCTTTCACACTGAATGGCAGCAGCATTATAGCACAACATAATCAAGTTTGAGCAGAATTTAAAAGCTAACAAACCCTGTTAAGATATAAGTCTGTTAGCTGGGCTGGCACTCAGCTTGTTGGGATGTTTGTTCAGAAACTTCATGTGTTAGATGGGATCTCTAAACAGCCAGTGCAACTCTCATCAGCACTTCAAGGAGGTTTACAGTTTTGCAGAAGACTTTGCAGAAGGCTGGGAGATGTTGATCACYATCAACATCTACAAATTAGGGCACTTCTAAATAGACCCATAACCTTTGCATGGCCTATACAATCAACACACTGCAGTCCTATGCTCAGCGACTATGGGGCTAAATGAGTAAGTATTGCAAGGTCATTTAGATAAAATTTGCTTGTTGTTATTTGAAAGAAAAGTTTTAACAGCAGTCCTACCATTGTAGGCAAACCTAATGTACCTAACTAATGTACCACTGCACCAATCACGAACAGCTTCTTTTGTTGTTATTTTAAGAGACAGAGAGTTGAAACAAAGTTATTCAGCATTAGATCAGTGGTCCAGTCAGGGAAAAAAAAACAACAAAACAAACAAGCAAAAAAGCTAAGTTTTCACATCCAAGTTTCTATTTTCATTGCTTACTCTCAACTAGGACGTTCTGTTGTATATTTCTGAAATCTGACTTCATTATGACCATAAATACTACTTAAAAGATAATTCATGCCAGGCTATACCTTCAGAAATTAAATGTCTGTACATATAAGAAATAACTGTTGTATTTCAGTCAGCTCAAATACATCAACAGATCCCAACTAAGACCCCAGCCCTAGAAGCGTTTACACACACACTTAGCTGTAACATATGAGGCTACAGCACTATGTGCAAGGACATGTATTTCATATATATATAAAATATAGATTTATACACACATATATTAATCTACACTGGATCCAGTGCATAAGGACTTCATCAAACACAACATCCCTATTCTCTGCATGTGCTGGCTGGTGTTAAGCAGCAGGGCAAAAATGATGAGCTCCTCATTAACACATCTCCCTCATCAATTATCTCTAGGTTTAATTCCTGTTCCTTTTACTGGTTCTATAGCAAAGCACAGTCCAGGATATATATATGAACAGCAGTCACACTTATCACGGCAACAAAGTACCTCAGTAAAGACACAATACTCAAAATTAACTGATTTATGAGTACAGACCTGCTTGTTTCTATGGATGTCAGCTCCTAAATCATTTCAGAACTTTTGGAAATTCTATCTTTACGCTTTAAAACATTGCTGAGAAAAGGGAAGAGCGCTTCCTGTCAGAGTTCAATCATCTCAAAAAAGACAAAGCGTGAAATTTAGACTTCTGCATGTTTATGACACCATTACATATCTACTTCTAAGACGACACAAAAATTCATTACCTATTTTAATGTGCTTATTTCCTTTGTAGACCAGCCATTCATACACCTCATCACTGATGCACAGGGTATCATTTTTAATACAGAGATCAGCTATCAGCTGGAGCTCTTCTTGTGTAAATACCTGGGGTGCAAGAAAGAAAAGGTGACGGTATTAACCATAGTATTCAAGGCATACTTTGAAATTACAGCCATGTTGAAGCAGGACACTTACCTTGCCTATAGGGTTGTGAGGATTATTCAGAATGATTGCTTTTGTTTTAGAATTAAATTTATTTGCAAGTTCAGTAGGATCCAAAACCCAATCAGCACTAGATGCAAAGTTTCCATCATTTTTCTGAAATAAGAATAAATATGCATTACTTGAATACCACACATGGTATTATCTAAACTGAGATCCCTAATTAAGGGCCCCCCAGATCCTGTCGCCTAACCATATGTGCTAACTTTTCCAACCTGCCCTGCTTCCAGGAGGAGCTTCCAGCCAAGAACAAGCTAATTAAAATGACAGCAGCAGCCCTCTCATGGCCACTGCCTGTCTTAGGGCCTCCAAGGAACAGGGCAGGTTATCCACACACCAGGTACCTCGTACACAGAGAATGGACCGGTTTCCAGGATCTGAGCACACAGTATGCAATGCAGGAAGCCAAGTCACATGACAATACAGCATATGGCCATTCCAGGCACTAGAAAAGTGGGTGTTTGCTTGGCTAGAAGGATTAACCATCTCTGGACCAGAACTTCAGGTCTTCCCCCTACATCCTTACGTGGAAGGAAATAGCCAAAGCTAAAACTCAGTGCCATGCAGGCTTTGGAGTTTCTATGGTATCACATAAAGATGACATAATTTTGGCTCATTTTCTGCAGAGGGCAAAGACCACAGCCTTACTAACCCACACGTTACTGTGTGGGAGGCACTGGGGTGTCTCACAAACACAGGGGTGTGAAACAAACAAAAAAGATAACACATACTTGGAAGCAGTCTACATCCATTAGTGCTGAAAATTAAAAAGAAAATAACACAAAAAAAAAAAAAAAAAAAAAAAAAAAAAAAAAGGGCAAAAAAAAAAAAAACAGACAGACAGACATGAAGGAATGCCATCACATTCAGAGTAACCCTTAGAGGAGGGCACGCAGAAGAGACTCATCGCCTCCTGCTGCATTCCTAGTACTTCCTGACTGATGCTCTTCCGATTTCTCAGTGTTTACGCAACACTGTAGCCCAAAGGCCAGGAGGCAAGGCTGTCCGTCACCCGAGCCAACAGGAAGAACATCAACACTCTCTGTCCCACACAACTTCCCCAAGCTTCCAGCATTACCAAGGAACCACACAGTCGACTATGCCTCCTCTTTGCCAGCACAGCAGCTTTCCCAGCTGGGCAGGGTGACACGTTTGCTCTCATCCCACCACACTGGGCTTCTCCAAAAAACTGAAGCTTCCTGATCCTTTCACAACAGCCAGCTAATAGATTTATCAGTGAAGTTACTCACTGAAAATTAACACATATCAAAATTAATCCTTTTAACTAAGAAACCATAACACTTATGGCAAACAGGTCTACTGGATGATCTCTGCTAATTTAGAAAGAACAATTAGGAAACTGGAATCTCCTTTCATTACAAGAGTTGTTGAATGGTTCATAAACCAAAACTTTTAAAAAACAGCAGATACATAAATTGCACTGATAGGTGATCATCCTTCCCTTACTTGTAATGAAAACATTTTCCCAAAGGCAACAAAAATAAAAGGAATATGGATTAGTTTTCAGAATGCGCAAACTAAAGTAGGTAAGAAGCAATGCCCTTTTTCCTACACTAACAAAATATCTGTAATTTTGGGAGTTATTTTCACCTCAGACTTGCAGTCTATCTCATTTCAATATAACTGAGTGTTATGAAAAACTATACACAAGATTATCTTCTACAAGATGTTCATAAAACTTTATTACTTTTAGAAGAGAAGTTTTAAAGGATGAACATTTTTTTAAATGATACTCACATTTCTCAAAGGAATAAAAACGGGCTTTGCACCCACCATCTTCACCATTGGTTCATAACAGTCAAAAAATGGCTCTATTATTATTACCTGAAATAACAATCATTGGTATCAGAAACAAAGAAATTGAAGTGCATAATAAGATTATATTTTCAGATTTATTTTCGTGCAGTAACTTAATATGCAAATATCTAGTGCAATTTAAAAAAGAGGCAAATTCTCATTTTAGTGAGTAAAAGTAAATATTTCTAATAACAACTTACCTCATCTCCCTCTTCTACTAAAGCCTGTATTGCACTAAAGAGGGATCCATAACCTCCCACCGTCACCAAGATATCTGTGAGAGGGTCAATCTTCCTTCCATTAACTCTTTCATACACCTGAGACAAGGCTTTCACCAGCAATGGATGTCCCTGTTAAAAGCAAAAAAATGCACCTGACTAGTGTGTTCCTTTTCAGGCAAGAAGTCAGTTGTTACACAGCATGTAATACTCATGACTGATTTTTTTCCCCTACATGTAATAACAGACTATACAGTATAAAAATACAAGATGGGCCTTCTCTGTTAGTAGGCTTTAAAAGGTAACATGCTTTAAAGAAGTTCTTGCACAGTTTTTTTAAAGTTTTTGCACTTTGGGGGAAGAAAAGTCAGCCTAATTTCATCAGTTCTACTAAGAAGTTCTTTGTAAGTCAATATTTTTGAAATTCTATACCACCACATTTCAGAAGAGCTCCAAGCAGCCTAAAAGAGACTGGAACAAGAGATAAAAGGAGAGGAAAATATGCTTTCATATCACTCCATCCTCACCCTCTTTAGAGTCTCTTTCCTATCTGCCCATGACACGCTGTTGTTTCTATTTCCTTCTCTCTCAAAAATTCTTCGGCACAAGGGAAATCTTTTAATTCTGTTTAATACTGCTGATACCCATCACTTAAGAGCAGAGTGATAATTCTAAGAATGATATCCCAAATCTCAGAGCATCGTTRGCCACTTGTGAATGGTCAACACTGAGAATCAGTGTATTCTTTCCAAAGTATACAAAGAAAAGAAATAAAGATTACAGACAACATGGAAATAGGAACCCACAGCCCTGATTACTCAGGAACACTACAGTTTCCTGCTGTGATTTTTTTGGGGGATACTTGGTAGTAAGAGAGAAAGCAACTCAGTGAAAAGAAAAATGCAGCTATACCAATAATCCTCCCTAAAATGTTGAACAACGACGGCATAAAATTATGAATCCTTTTGTAAACAAAAACATTATCATAAATTAAAACTTGCTAATCATCGTTGATTCAGATGACAGCCACTTCAAGCCCTGACTGTGTCAGCTACATAGGAATGCTGCAGCACCCAGGTTTCGCCAGATCTCTCTATGGGCCCTAGTCACTGAGAGGTCCAAGTGCGGCACAAGCGGAGACAGAGTCTCAATTATCAGGTGGACAGCACCACTCATACTCATCCCTCCCATATTTGCTAGCCACAGGTAATGTGGATAGTCCAAAAACCTTATTAGTGCAGAGCATCTAGAGGAAGTTTGAAAGTTGAAGATGAAAATGTTGATAAAAATCCTTCTTAACTTCTATCAATAGTATAGTACTTCCACAATGCTCATAAGTATCTTCAGACTGGGAAACAAAGTGACAAAAAAATTGGATAACTGCATGCMTTGCCAAAATTGCACTTAGGCCTGACTTTGAATTTTTTGCTGGAGAATCTGTCAGCAGATATTTGCTGGAAAAGGCTGTAGTCAATGCTCTCTGTAACATTGGGGCTCCGTAAAATTGGGACTGCAAGTCAAGGATCCAAGAGGAAAAACCCAACACGGAAAGGTGTAAAACCCTAAAGGAAAAGACACACTCAATGTCATCAGTGCTAACAGTTTCTGGGAATGGCAAACCAGCAACACAGGATCCCCTTCAGGGCAGAGAGCTGTGGATACTCACTCTTCTCATCACTGATGCCCACATGGTCAGCAAAGACTTTTCAGACGTTTTATTAAGAGTGGTGAACATGCTAGGTCTAGTCTAGAAGTTCATTAAACCACAGCTATGTTTTGTGTGTGTTAAAAGTATATCCATCTTGCTGAACTACAGCTCTACAAAGTGCCCAAATAAAGCAATCCCAAGTGGGATGTTAATGTCCATGAGACTGCATTCAGTGGAGGATTTTTCTTCTCCATTCTTGTCACAGCCCTGAGTGACCAAACAGGCCTTACTGAACCTGCTCAGGCTTACCTGGGGCCTTCACCCAGCTCTGCCATGGGCCCAAGAACTCCCTTCCAGCTCATCCCAGGGTTGCCATCCCTGCCCCTGCTATGCTGTAGTGCTGGGTCTCCAGCTGACCTGTGCTGATGTGGTCCTCATCCTGTGGTCCAACTCAAGGATGAGAGCAGTGATCACTGAGGTGTTTGACTAATGTTCCCATCACCAGGCCTCATCCTGAACTCCTGGCTTGGCCTCACACCCACCTCATCACTACCCCTTGCCTGAACTCAGCTGTCATCTCTGGGCCTGCCCTGCTTGCCATGCTTGGGTGCTGCAGGATGGGCCTTGGCTAGTGAGGCTTCTGCCTGGCCAGCTGGGTTAGTGAGCTCAGCTGCTTGTTCCTGCAGGTGCTGCTGGCTCTCACTGCCCCATCAGTTGGCATGCATGCTAATTCTCAGACGACAGGCAAAAAGCTCTGGTGAAACACACAAACACCAACAACACATCATCCTACCCCACCTACCAGCTCTGCACAATGCTTTCCTACTCACACTGCACAGCATGGTCCTCTAGAACTGTACTAGACTGTATAAACGGATCCCCTAGGATCCTGTAGAAATCATGACACATTATTCTCAGGTGGGCAATATCATTTATCTGGGCCTGCCCTGCTTGCCATGCTTGGGTGCTGCAGGATGGGCCTTGGCTAGTGAGGCTTCTGCCTGGCCAGCTGGGTTAGTGAGCTCAGCTGCTTGTTCCTGCAGGTGCTGCTGGCTCTCACTGCCCCATCAGTTGGCATGCATGCTAATTCTCAGACGACAGGCAAAAAGCTCTGGTGAAACACACAAACACCAACAACACATCATCCTACCCCACCTACCAGCTCTGCACAATGCTTTCCTACTCACACTGCACAGCATGGTCCTCTAGAACTGTACTAGACTGTATAAACGGATCCCCTAGGATCCTGTAGAAATCATGACACATTACTCTCAGGTGGGCAATATCATTTATCTTTATGAAAAAAATTTGAGAAAGACAAACCGAACAGGACATGGAAGTGCCATACTAAACCAGAGCAACAGTCCATTTCAATATTCTGCCTCAGGAGAGTGACAAATGCCATATGCTCATATCCAGCTCAAGAGGCAAATTCCACATGCCAGCTGGTACAATGGATAGTGACTATTCTCCATGCCATAAACTTACTGTTTTAATTACCTCTTAATCCCCACTGAAACCTACTGAATGCTGTGGGTGAGTCTTTCSCATTCTAGAGTGCTATCTCAGCTAACATCAGGTCTGTCTCACTCACTCCACTATGATTCTGTAGATTCGTGTTTATATTAAGTAAAACCAGAGGTATACTATTAATATACTCCATACTGTGCACAGACTTGTGAACAGAATCTCCAGTGGCAACCTACCCCTCTACACACTACTATATTGATCCTGAAATAGACTGTATTAAAAAACTTTACATGCAGGGTATTGATTGGTAAGACTGCTATGGTAACACTGCCACAGAACTTGGGTCCTCAAATACCACATTACTTACAAAGCCCCGTGTGTACTGGTTCAGTCTGTCAACTGCTGCTGCTTTTGCAAGCTCTTCTTTCACATAGCTGGGAGGGGATATATCAGGAAGGCCTTGACCAAGATTGACAATTGAGGGATCCGCAGCCACCTTTGTAAATTCAACCCTACAAGGAAAAAAAAGTTTCACATTTGACATATATGATAAAATTGTCTTTTCCATATCAGCATTAAAAGGCAAAAAAGAAGTGTTTCAGATTGACAAATTCAGAGTAGAGAAAATAGCTTCAAGAAAAAGTTTTTCTCATCACATGGAGAAGTGGTGACAATGTTCAGTAACCACAGAAGTCAGAAGGAAACTAAAAAACATTTATTTTCTGCATCCACATAGCAGGTTTCTAACTTTGTGTATTTTGTAACCTTGGATATGAGCAGAAATTAAACACTATTCTCTTCATAAGATTAGAATTCATTAGAATAGGTAAATTAAATGACTTAAAGGCTAGATTCTGTCAAATGACGGATTTATTCAAACTACCCAGCTATCTCAGAACACTAAATTCTGAGTGATTTTAAGCAGCAGCCTGTTTCAGGTTATTCATTACCTATTCCTAGTACCCAGTCAAAAATTAACTTCAGAATTCTTGATTTTTTTTTCTCCTTCTTTCATGAAGAAGCCTTGCATTTACCCTTTCCTCATTATCCAAATGTTAACAAGATTAAAAAAATACAGCTTCACAATGTGGTAAAATAAATAGAAATTACTAAAAATAAGCCAAAGGCAGGATGACCAAAGCATCTTATGTGTTACACATACACACACGCACAACTACTGCAAGCCAAATATGATGCTGTTATCAATTTATCAATGACCACAATAACAATTTTCTCAGTGATTAATTAATATTGAGACTAATTTAATACTGAGGAAATGGTATATTAAAAATAATGGATCATGTTGTAAAGACAAGTACAGTGGTTAAAAAGAGGTCTATTCATGTTTTTAAAAAGTCTTCTATAAAGACAGTTTTAAGACGATTTGTTTCCTTGATTCTGTCCTTTAAGTGTCAAACACTTTTCAGCAAAAACAGCAAGTGCCATATACCTGTGTGGTGCTTACTGGCAATAATTACCAACTCAGAATAAAAATATACCAATCGAAGACATTTTCTGAAGTTTGTAGATATTTTTCTTTTACTTACCACACATTGCTATCAAGGCCTTCAATTCGTCTTGCGTTTTTGTGCTTGAAAGGCATTGTCTGCAAAAACAAAATATACAGACAGGGTTTTGTTAAGAAAGACAAACTGCTATATTGTTGGATGCTCCATGACACACTCTCTTTCATGATTTTTAAAATATACCATTGCCAGTTGAATTCAGTAGTTACATGAAATTATACACACGATCTTTCACGAAAGCTTCTATAACAGCTTGAATTCAAACTAACATGAAAAGACATAAATACAGCCTAAATTCTGATTCATCATTATCTAAACCCATTGAGCTTAGAACAAAGTTGGAAGAGTGGCTCAGAAACTTGATGACCTAGAAAGAAAAAAAAAGAAATATGGCTTGTATATTCTTTTTCTTCTTTTTAATGATACACTGAAGACTCATAGACTGAGTTATTTCTATCCCGATTCCTGCCTGATCCAGTTTAGATAGCATGTTTTCTACATAATTATATTTGTAAAAAATAATGAATAAATGGAAAATAGGAAAGACATTTCATATTTTCATGCAGATCATTTAAAATTTCTAAATATTTACTTTCAACACAGCAAAACCACATGAGAATATAAGTTCTGCTATATATCAGTTTTTCAATTAAAGTCTTAGAAAACTAATTTAGAACAGACCTACACTGAATCCTCCCTATAACGACAGATAAAAATGGCCTGACACTTCAGCTATTTTTAAGTTTAAAAAAAAAAAGAAAAATAATTAAGGAAAAACACTCTCAGACTGATTTGTATTTGCAAACAAGAAAGCAAACAAAAGCCCGTTTCTGTCTTTGTAAACTATCCACACTAGAAAGAAATCCATGAGACAAATCAGTCACTGATACTCAGTATTTCAGATGCGCCTATGTCTTTGAGTCAGGCTACCGATTTTAGTGGCTTTTGCCACTGTTGGCTACTACTGGTGTCCAAAAGATTCAAAAGGCGTACTCCAGCTTCTGTTTGAGAAAGATAAACATTGAATAACCATTACAGTCAAAGTCTGAATTCTAAATCAATGGAAAGGCCTCAGAAGTGTTCTGTAGGTCCATGCTTGCCTGTTTAGGACACTGAAGTCACCACAGATATAATGATTGAAGAATGGGTCAACTATAAAATTTATATACTTCTCTGCTCACATTTCCTCTCTCATCTGTGAGACACAAATATAGGAAAAACAGAGGAATCAAGCACAGAATACCTTTCATTTATCCTCAAGAAGAAAATAATCAAAAAGAAAACTTAGGAAAAATGGAGAGATTAATTTCTAAGTCTTGGTACAGGACACACACCATGGTTGAGAGGGAGCTCTTACTAGATAATCGGAACTGCATTTACTCAGAAATGCACAGCTTGGTAGACAAACCTAGTGTTGGCAGCCATTAAATATGATTAATGTTGGATGTACTATACAAAATCAGCAACACAGGCATTACTCAGCAAGCCCTCCCCTTTTTCACATGGTAGACTACTCATACTCGAAGGAGTATGAAGTCTTATCCTGAATCTTTCCAGTCAGTAACGGGAATTCTGTATGCTCTTACGACAACTCTTCTTGAAATTGTATTAATTCATAAAATTAATCAGTCCAGCTACAGAACTTTCATCATGAACTATAAGGCAAATCTTAACAGAACTAAGTAATTTCCCCTAGCTAAAAAGTACTGACAAATAAAATAAGGTTATTGTAGTTCTCCTATCGTTTTAATCTAAAGAGTCTTATTTTTTTATTGCGTCTTGTTACAGAACAAAATACTTGGAACTGTGTTAGTTTCCAGGTTTTCACAGATTTAGTTTCATGCAAGGTTCAGGTCCAGCTCATTCCTTTACTTTGAGAAAGTCAACCAACCAGCCAATATTTTAAAAGTTACTCATTAAGTAGAATTTCTTCTTCTAGAAGGTCATTTGAATTCTTAGCATTCTTTTTTTTTTTCTTTCATTGTTTTGGTCCAGTTGTGTCAGCACTTGATCTTCAAGCCGTTTTTAGGTACGAACTAGTGTCTCGATTATTTTAATCATGCAAGGTATCTCCCCACCAAGCTCTAGCTCTGTGATCTTCTGCTTTCCCTAATACTTACCACATCAGATAAAGCCAAGTGCTGCTTCTATTTATCTTTCTTCATTTTACAAATAAACTTGTGGTCAAAGTGAACAACAGTTTAACACTGACAGAAGCAAATTCTTTTACATTGTGCACAATTAAATTGTGAAATTCAACATCAAAAGCTACAATTGAAGCCAACATATTCAGAGAATAGAAAACATAGGATTAGGTATCAGCATGATCAGTGAGATCATCCAGCTCCATTATATAGATCACAAGGAATTACAGCACATGAAAAACTGACCTAAGCAAAACCCAAGCTTGGGAGGTGCCTTAGGTATTAAAAGTCTTATCATACAGATACCCTATACTCTAACTGCCCCATGTAAAGGTCTGAACACCTGCTTTGGAGAATATGTCACATAACCGGGTTGCCTCATGTTGCTGAGTAGGTAAACTCTCATTCTGACCTGGGAAAGCAACATATACTCCTATATTCTACATGAAATGAAGTGTGGGACCCCCGCAACAATTCATCCTGTTGAAAAGCTCTGTTTACTTTCAATGTATACCCAGCAATAGTCCCTGAATTCAATTGTGCTTGTATGGCTAGATATTTGACCAATTTGGATAACTTATTCTAGTCTTGCTATTACATATTGGAAAAATACAACAAGAAGTAAAAAGTATATATAGCTATAGAAAACTATGTTTTGTAGACTTCCTCACATTGAATCAAGATTCTTAAACTGCCCAGCAAAAGCAATTCAAACCAAGCAAGACCAAACTAATGTGTATTTACTCTCCAACATCACAAAAATCAGTGCATCTCTAAAATAAATACTACTTAAACAGTGTAATCTGAGAAGTTAATAAGACACTTACCGCAAAGGCTGAAAACCTGATGGATTTGGAAGGCAAGTAGATCTGTAATAATCGTGTTCTAAATCCAAGACAACAGAAGTTTCGTGAAGCAAAAAGCATGGCTGCAGAATAAGTAAATAGGTAAATTGAAAAATGTTTAAAGGAATGTTTTTTTTCCTACACATCACTACGCAATTTTCAAAGCTCAGATCTTCTTCTCTCTTTTCTTCAACATTTTGATGTAAGAAAATTCAGTTGTAGAAATTATTACCTATAGCTAATAAAACTAAACACAGAGGGTGGAACTTTTCAACTGACAGGGCTGCAGATAGTTTGAGGAAGATTTCCTCTATTTGCCAGCATCAAGCTTTTCCTAGAACTAAAATGAAGTCTAAAGGTAAGTAAACGTTGAAGTTTGTGTTRGAATTGGTGTGAAAATGTTCATGTAACAAATACCGCTGTCAAAGTGACAGGTTTAGAAACAATATAAAAAACGCCAAGATGATGATGATGATTTTTTTTAAAAAGTTTCCATTTTCTAGTGTTTCAAATCAGGCACTTCAAAACTGAGAACTAAAATCATCAGTTACCCTGCAGATGCAGGCCAACATGTTTCATAACTATGCTAAGTTTTGCTGYAATGATTTGGCAAACATCAAGTATCTATCAAGGCAGAAAATCCACAGCCAGAAAGCACACTGTGTGGAGTAACAGATCATTCAGGAAATGAACTATGTTAATCCATGACCATAAAACAGAAGAAAGGGCTGATAGTTTAGGCAGCAGCTTTTAGAATGCATTTTAAAATGCATATATTGGATAATATTGTCAAAATTAGTCGTGTTCGTAAGAGAAAGATAGTATAATCCAGAGACCTGCATCAGAAACACAGCATGTCACAGCAATATCATTATTAGCTTTAAGTTCCATGGCTAATAGAATAAAGAATCCCACTTCAAGTGACTCTACCTTATATGCCTGAAAACATTAAGAAAATACCACTACCAAAATAACAAAAATGCAGTATGTGTACCAGAGACAAATGCACTGGACTAAGGAAACAACACAATGCAAGACTTGCAGACACAACTAGAGAAGACAATTTAGCATCAAAGAAAAAAAAATTTTTTTTCATTAAAGATAATGGTTTTACTCCAACAACAAAGCATTCTTTATATTTTACATGGGAGTTAATAATAAAGCTCCTCATTTAGAAACCTTTAATGATGTGAGTTAAGTTTTAAATCTAACGTGTTTTTGCCTTTCTGTCCTTCCAGTGCTATAAACTCAGTGTATAAACTCTCAGCTGTGAGCCTAGAATCTCCGGCATAGTACAACAACCAATAAGGGTTCTAGCAACTCACTCTGGCCTCAGGAGTACTCACGCAATCCTGCTGTATTGCAAGCTGCAAATAATTCACTGATCCTTCTTTCACAAAGAGAAACAATCCAGTAATTTCCTTATCTCCGTTGGGACCTGATGGTTAACAGAATGAATAGCAATTAAATCTTTGACAGTAGCCAGTAGTTATTGTGGACAACAGAAAAAACATGTTTAGTAAGAACTGTATATACAAATTAAGTTATCTTCTTTATGTCTTTATGTCTTTTTTCATTATGTCTTTAGCACATCTAACAAAATCTTTGATAAAAAACATTTAAATTCAACAAGATTGTAAGAGCCTTTTTCCCTCTCCCTATGTTGACAATAATTGTAAGCTACAGCAAAGATGTTACCTGAGTAATGTGACTATAATAGCAGTGCTGTTCTCCTATGATTGACCAAAGACAGGCTTGCTCTTGCAGCATACTGCAAACATTTGCAATAGTTATTTCAGCATTTGCATAAATTATACTGAGAAGTTTAAAAAAAAAATGCTGATTTTACATGCAGAACTAGCCCTGAACTTTTGCAAGAAAAAGCATTAACGCTTGTAAATATTTCTAGTATTAGTGCCATGCTATAATGAAGAAGAGCATGGCAATCATAAGGAAGTCACACAAAAGCACAACCCAGCAGCAGACCTGCGTGCCACTGTGGAAGGGCCAGTATCAGGTATCTGAAATACCTGACAAAAAAATATTTAACATTATGGAAGTGCAGAAAGTGTCAAAACTTTATGAGAAATATAACGAAAATAATTCGAGTACTTTCAATAGGGCTTTCCATAATGTCAGTCCCACCATATTTAAACCTCTAAGTGCCTCTTTTCCACTTACTCAAGAGCACTCACTGCCAAGACTAGCATACCCTACACTGATCAGCCTCCTACAAATTACTTCTATGACTTTTCTTTATTTCCTCTCCTGTAACATCAAATACTTCCATTTAAACTACTCTACTTAGTAAAAATAAGCAGAAGTGACATATCTAGAATATATCACAGGCTCAAGAGGCTGACTTGCAGTTAATTCTAGGATGACTACACATTTAAGTACTGTCTCTGGACATAGACAAAGTCAGTGATTTTGCTCTGCATTAGATAGCCTATAATATCTGCCCTATCCTATGTTTTTCTGATCAAGATGGAGAATCTCCATTGCATGCAGCACTAGCAGCTACTACAGTGTTTCAAATCATGTTTAAATTCCTTGTAAGCACTCATAAGGGTCTTCATACGCAGAAAATACACTCTTTTTTTTTTTTGGGGGGGAGGGGTGAAAGATCTTTACCTTTTTCTTTCTTAATCTCATCTTTTTGTTTTTTTTCATCTCATTCAAACTTTCCAAGCCCAGAGATCACCCACTTTAACTCAGAGTCAATCCTTCTGAAACTCATGAATTTCCATGAAGAAAGAAAGTCAACACGCAAGAAAGATGAAAAAAGCTTACTCTTCCTTTTTAAGAAGGATGAGAAGGCCAATCGTCAGAAAGGTCAACATGGGAAAAACCTTGTAGCCGGGGCTGGGTGGAATGCCGATGTTTTAATTCTGGCTGGCAATCCAGTTTAAAAGTCTGTATTCAGGAGCTCCACAGATATGGAAAATTAAACTATTTGAGCTAGCTTTGAAGCTGTAAGAAGACTCTGTGCAATTATTTACCTCACACAGTGCTTTCTGACCACTCTAACACAGAAAAAAACCTCCCAGCTGCAGGTCCTAGAAAAAAAGTGAGCCACTCAGGCTCGGCGCTAATGTATATTTAGTCAGTTAGTTAGGCCTATGTTAAATATTTGTTCAATACACAGGCTTAGAAGGAGGTCACATCTCAGTCCAACTCCATGAAGTTTCTGAAGACCCGAAACTCACGTGTGTGCTCAGAGCGGGAAAGTTTTCCACAAATATAGAGCGCCACCTTAACGAAAAAGTCTCCCCAACTTTTCCCGGCGCGTGCAGGTAATAACTCACCGACCCGAGCGCCCTTCTGCCAGGACCCGATTCAGGCTCCAAGTGCCCTTGAGGCTCCTGCGGCGGGCCGGCCTGGACGGCCCCACGGCCGCAGCGCCCAGGGCCAGCGCCTCCTGGACCGACGCGAGACCGCGGCCCGTCCCGCCGCACAGGCCTCGCCCGCCGCCCGCTCCAGGCCCGCCCCAGCGCCACCACTCACCGCCTACGCTCCGGGCCCGCTCCGCGGCCAGCCCGACCCGCCCCCGGGGAGGGACCCGCGGGGCCGGAGCCGGCCGAAGCATAAACACCAGTCTCTTCCCCGCCCCGAGCAAGGCTGTGCTCGCCAGGAAGCGGTCGAGAGCGGGAAGCGCTGCGGCCGTTCTGTGGGCGCAGGTGCACGGGGGCGAAGGAGCGTGAATGTGAGCCTCCCCGGAGCGCAGGGAAGCGCCACGTGCTGCAAGTCCTGTGTGTGTTCAGCTCTTGTTCTGAAACATCCACTGGTACAGATATATGCTTAAGTAAAGAATTGTCTGCAGCATAAGAACCAGACTCGGCACCACTGATCACCACCCTCTGAGCTCTGCCATCTAGCCAATTCCTAATCCACCTCACTGTCCACAGATCTAACTCACTATCTGGAGCTTGCCCAGGAGGATGCTATGTGGGACAGTGTCAAAAGCTTTGCTGAAGTCAAGATAGATGACATCTACCGCTCTGCCCTCATCTATCCAGCCAGTCACACCATCATAGAAGGCTATCAGGTTAGTCAAGCATGATTTCCCCTTGGTGAACCCATGCTGGCTATTCCTGAGCATCTTCTTCTCCTCCACCTGCCTGGAGACGGCAGCTGGGATGCTGCTCCATCAGACAGCTGCTCCATCAGACAGCTGCTCCATCACCTTTCCAGAGACGGAAGTCAGGCTCACCAGTCTGTAGTTGCCCAGGTCCTCCTTCTTGCCTTTTTTGAAGACTAGGGTGACATTGGCTTTCTTCCAATCCTCTGGCACCTTCCCTGTTCTCCAGGACCTGTCAAAGATGATGGTGAGCAGCTTAGCTACAACATCCGCCAGCTCACACAGCACTCCGGGGTGCATCCCATCAGGGCCCACGGACTTGTGGGCATTGAGTTTCCACAGGAGCTCTCTAACAAAATCTTCCTCTACGCAAGTCTTCCTCTCTCCAGTCCTCCTCTCTTGTTCCTAGAGCTTGGGGTTCTAAAGGGCTGCCCTTGGTAAACACCGAAGCAAAGAAGCCATTCAGCAACTCTGCTTTTTCTGAGTTTTCCGTAACCAGGGCACCCACCCCGTTCACCAGCGGACCCACGTTTTCCCTTACCTTCCTTTTATTGTTAATATATTTGAAAAAGTTTTTCTTGCTGTTTTTAACATCCTTCGCCAGGTTACATTCCAAATGCGTCTTAGCTTTCCTCGTCACATCTCTGCAATTCCTGACAACATTCCTGTATTTCTCCCAAGGGGCCTGTCTTTCCACATTTTGTATACCGCCGCCTTCTGCTTGAGCAATGCCAAAAGCTCGCTGCTCATCCACTCAGGTCTCCTGCCCCTTCTGCCTGACTTCTTACACATAGGGATGCACTGTTGCTGGTCATGGAGGAAGTGCTGCTTGAAAACCAACCAGCTCTCCTGGGTCCCTCTTCCCTCTAGAGCCCTAGCCCATGGGATCTTTCCAAGGAGGTCTCTGAGGAGGCGAAAGTCCTTATCAGAGGATAGCTACAAAAGGTGCTTAGCACTATTCTGAAAAAAGCATAATAGCCAATTAGTTTGATCCCAAAGTTTAGATTATATCTATAATATATGTATTATATTGCCTCTGAAGATCTAATCCTTGTAGGTGCTGGAAACACTCCACTTCTAAATGACTTTATACAGTTTGTAAATCTCAAAGAAAATTGAATACAACTGCAGAGTAAAGAGATGGTGGATAGCTCTGGCATGTCTTAGTATCACCAGTAAAAGAATTAATAATCATGTATTTTGACATCATTCAAACTGTCACATTGATTTAAAAAATATGTCCATGTATTTTTGACTTTAAAAAATTATTTTTTATGTAATGAAGGTTAGTGGACCTGGCTGCCTTTTTCTTCCCTATAAAACCAAGCGATTAATAATGAAAATGGCTATAACAAAGGAAATACTTTCTGACAGATCCCAGAGGTGCTTTCTATTTACATACGTTAGGAAAGAAACACTTCTGTAATACAGACCTTTTTCCCCTCATCATTTCTATGTCCTCCAAAGAGCAAAATGCAAATTTCTGCCTCAAATATGGGATCTCATCATCAAAGGAGAAACCTATCAAAGGAGAGATGTGCTGCTAGGGATTCCTCAGGCTACCAGAAGCCATTTTTACTGTGACATTTTTTCTTGCAAAGACTACAAATAGCACAAGAACTGGTGTTTTCATCTTCTGGAGGGACACTGGGAACAAATTTGTGAGATACATCACCAAACAACCTCAGACTACATATTAGGAAAGGAAACTGAAGTGAATAAGAAATAAATGCCCAGAATGAAAGTGCAGTGAAAGACAAAGAAATGTGATTTGTTCTTTTGATTAAACTTCCCTGAGGTTCTGAGTCTGCAAGATGTCAAGCACCTTTTTTATTACAAAGGTAACTTAAAGAGGAAAGATATTACATTGTTTGCTCTTAAGCTGGTTCCTTCAAAATGATGCTGATTAAATAAATCCTATACATTTTTAATTTGATCTGATTAATGTTGGTAGGATCAGAACAAGGAATGACAACACACATRACACAAAGACTGCACTTCTGAAGGAATAGTAATTTCTAGTGGAAAAATGTTGAGGGCAAAATTTGGCAACCAGAAGTTGACTGGTGGGAGTAAACTCTCAATTTGGCTCAGCTGAAGTCAGAGCAGCATGTCTACCACCTCAATGAATAAAGCTTTAGGGATTACCTAGAACAGCACAATAAATTCTTACTGAAGGACTTCTGATTTCCAGGGTGTTAACCTAGCCTCCACAGTAAGCATAAAGATGTCTCCAGACAAGTTCTGGGTTGACTAGAAATACAAGATATTGCAGCAGTGCTCAATGGCCAGCCATTGACATAGTTAGTATGTGTAAAACCTTTTTCACTTCTGCACAAAGTAAGCAAAATCAGATAGCGTAAGTGAAAAAGCTAGAGAAGTGCAAGATGCCTAGATCTGCATGCAATTACATTAAAGCACAATTTGTCTTTTATTCAGAGAATTATGTGATGTTCCTGTCCCAAGGGCTAGGTCCTTAATTGCATTTTTATTGTCTTATAGTTGCAATATTAGAGTTGTATAGTGGAATCAAAGCATTTGTAAACAACTGGCACTGGATTCAGGGAACATAACAAATATTTTAAATCTGCTAGTAGCATTCTAGCAAGTGTACATCAATCATTAGCGATACTGCATTTAGCGCTGTGTGAAAGCACTTTGTACCTACAGAGCTACTAAAATGAACAAACATTTATTTTGTGTTGAAAACTATTATGGGGACAAATACCTTCTGTTGTTCTGTTTACTCGGAGGCTACCATAGATATCCTCATAATAAGACTCAGAGAAAGACTTCATTATTAGTCAATAAGATGCTAAGCTAACCAGGAGACAAGAATGCAATAGCATCTATGAGGATGTTATCTTCATTCTTCAGTATGTAAAAAGCAGATGACAAGCAAAAAAACATTCCACTTAGAAAGGCATTGCTTATGCTACCATACATAGTATACCATTTTATTTCCTTCTCACAGTTATTCAGGATGTAACCAGATCCAGACTTTCCAGTTTCTCCTTTATTCAAGCGTTTTCTTTCTCTGCAAATGCTTTAAAAATATTTTCTCATAAGAGACATTTCTCATATAATTTTTTCTAACCTGATCTTCAGCATTTTTAGTGCAGGCTTTGTTCTGAACGCTAATCACCAACTGTGTTATCACTTGCTTGCTACTCTCAATGTAGTTTTCAGCACTGATACATGTTTTAATTTTTAATACCACTTTGTTCCAATCTTTTGACAGGTTTTTGTGGGTGGTTTTTTTTTTTTTTTTTTTTTTTT
>PTEX01000167.1:125006-166079 GCA_003342815.1 Eudromia elegans | reverse complement strand
TTTTTTTTTTTTTTTTTTGTGAAAATTCTCCGTTTCCCTTTTCAAAGAAAACTTCTCTCACTGGGAGTATTATTTTAGGAGTATGCCTGTATTTTCTGCTCCCCTCCCACCATCTTTAGCTTATTAGTCATCTTCCTGTGTAAAGGTTAAGTGTTTTGAAGTCTACCAAATTGTTAATTCTGCAGAATATATGAACAGTACCTTTGCAAAATGTTTCAGCTTGATTTTACGTCATGTTTGTATGGGTTTGAAGCTAACTTTCTAACTCTCCCTCCTCCCTGAGTTGAGGACACAGTTCCAGTAACAGTAAGATTTGAATTCAGACAGCTGTATACAAATATGGTAGTTTCACTCAAAAAGCCATGTAAAATTTCATACCTTGGTTATCATGTGGCAGTCTGGAACAGATGGTCACACAGAAAGTGTTAGACAATTAAACTTCATTGTACCACTGTTTTTGGCTTATATTTGACTCACAGATAGTATGGACACTATTTTTCTTCTTTAAAGGATTTCACCTTTTTCTGTGGTGCCCTATATACACATCCTAGGAAGCCTGTATACCTCCATCAAAGGCATTTTTTAGATATTGAATTAATTTTATCTGCCATGTGGCCCCTTTGTCACTTATGAGTGACAGCTCAAGTTGTCAGTTAAAATCAACCATTGTCTGTGAAGAGGCATACATGCTAAGAATCATATCCTCCATATATTTCTGTTTTAGGAGGCCTGCAATGTGATGGGCTGAAAAATTATCTTAACATGTTGCTGTAGCTTTGCCTGTGCTCACATCATCAGAAGTAGACACAGAGAATAGGTAAGAGAACAGAAATGATGCCTTATCACATGTCTGGTATTTTGCAGGTACCCAATGTTTGATGTCTTTCTTAGCCTACTCTACAAACCTGATTCCACTTTACTCAAATCTATCCAGGCAAGGATGCATGTCCTGCTCTGGTTAAGAGCTATATCTGGGTTTTGAAGTGAATATGAAACATTTTCAGCTGACAGACTCTAGGTCTCCTGATTTTAGTAGATTATAGGTTTGAGATACTTCTCTCTTGAGCAGAAACTAAACTGATATTCCTGACCAGTTGATATTGGATTAAATTTTTATGATTATCCTATTTACTTGATGACCTTCGCTAGCTTCTTGCTGTCTAAAGCCATCTGGAAGAGGAGAGTGGCTTGCCTGAGCAGCTGACACCAGATCCAGGCTGGTCCTTCCTGTGCAGACAAGCACAACCCCAGAGCCAGCAGAGGGAAGTATTGTTCCAAAATATGCCCATCCTAGCTGCAAGCCACACTCTTAAACTGCATCAATGACCTCCCGGAGCCTGTGTAATCAGTTACTTACAAATTCCCCAAAGGAGAGAAGAAGCTTTAGCAAATGCCAGAAACAGCAAGCATGATCATAATAGTGATGTACAAAGAGCTGAAATTAAATTATCCGTAAATCTATAAAGATTAAATGCTTTTACTTTTTCTCCTAAGAATACACGGCACTATGACATTTTAGAGATTAAAGCATTATAATGGGTAGGCTCATGCTTCAGCCACACTATGAACCTCTAGCCTTTCACATCAAGAGGCACTTGCTCATGAGGCAAGTTGTCACAGATTACTTTGTTAAAAATGGCAGTGTCAGTTTCAAGTAACTGCTGCTAAAGCAATAGCCAGTGAAGATGCTGCTGCTCCTGCAACTTATAGCACTACTGAAGTGATACAAGTAAAGTAATGATCTCTGATGTTAGAAAGAATGTTGAATTGGAAATATTTTAGAGTGAAACTTCAACTGTAAGTATTACTCTCTTAAATATACAGGGCTCTGCTATATAACTCTCCCATTCTTCTTGTATCCCCATTTGTGTCCAGAACTGTGCAAGTGAAGCAGATGCTCAGGATCACTGACAGCAGCATTTGAAACCACTGCTTCTTATGAGATTCATAACTGGTTTCATAATACCTAAATATTAAGTTAAATAAGATGATCAAAGGATAGTATGATGCATGAAATGAAACCCACTTTATCTTGGATTGTCAAGCTGTTGTTTCTCAGCGTATGATAAATGGCTGGGACAAATGATTATCTCAGAAAGGGTGCTAAATCCTGAAAAATGTTTTCCAGATAGTGCTGGTTGAGAAAGACTGGAAAAAATTCACCCTAGAAGAGCTGCTGTAAGATAACCCTAGGGATGAACATGGTCTGTCGATATACAATCACAAGATGCACAGTTAAAACCACCAGTGGGTGGTTAAATAAATATTCCCTTTGTTCGCACATCATCCCTCAGAGATTTATGGGGTGTGATTAGTTGAGTGATGTCCCTTGTGGATCTCCAGGAGCTAATCAGTATCAGAGTAAATAAGAACCAAAACTAGAAGACTGTGTTACAATCTGTTATGTATAGTTTCAATCTTATTAATCATTAGTGACCACTGTTGTGACTTAATCAAATATTTTCCCTTTATTTTTAGTACAACTTAAGCAGTCCCTATCTTTGTAATTTAATGAAATAGTCTGACCATGTAAATGTAATTTAATGAATTTGTCTTCCTAGCTTGTAGCTGACAAAGAAAGTGGGGCAGGTTCTGGAGAAAGCTTTCAGTTTTAAATTTGTAGAAATACAGATGATAGAATAAGATATCCTCTAAGTGTTTTGCTCACAGAAAAGAGAAATGGTCCTATTAGAGTAAAATAGATGGAATTATTCTACAGGGAAACACCGACTGCACAAAAATCAAGACAGAGTCAGAGAAAGAAGTAGCAAATTGTGAGGCAAAAAGGAATGGGTCTCCTCCAGACTGCTGGCCTGACATCCAATTTTTACCAAAATTTAAGAACAATTCATACCTGCAAACAACTCCACACGTTTATCATTTGTGTGATGCCAATAGCTCCGCATCTGAAGTTCAATTACTACTGATCAAAATATATCACAACTGGAAAAAAATTGTGAACCTAACAGGACCTAACATTCTCTACTACATTAGAAATAAAACTGCAAACTATTAAAATGAAGATGCAGCTTTTTACAACCTATATATCTGCATTTGTATTTCAGTTCAACTAATAAAGTAATTTCACTTTTATTTATAGCTAGTTTCACTTTTGGCTTGATTGCAGTCTTTGGCTTTCCAAACTTCAGTCCACAAGAATACATTATATTTTAATAGCTCTTTTAAGATGGAACTAATAATATCTGTTCAAATATAGAATTTTCAAATTATTATTTTTGCAAGATATAGTGTCTGTGCTTTTTAAATAGTGGTGGTTTTGTACAGCTGTAATCAGAAAAGGATTTTGATATTTTATGGAAGAAAAGCAGTATTTTGAAAATAGACCTTTTTTCCCAGGAAGCTAGTGACTAGACAAAAAAAAAAAAAATATATAGCAGAAAGCATGTAAGGAGTATAATATTGCAAATTAAATTCTGAATAGATTCGTGCCATGAAGTTGCTAGGAGTGAAAATATGGCAGGAAAATTCCTTGAGTAGATTGAGCTGTTTGTAAGCATAACTTAAGAAGAGGCAACAGAAGCCTCTTTGTCCCACTTATTTGCAGAAATCTAGGTGAGAATCAACTGTTTTCAGGCTTTCATGTACATGCCCAAGCAAAGCCAGCCTTTGCAGGAAGGGGTAAGGGAAAATTATAGTGTCAGCCAAGAGAAAGAGGAATTGAAAAAGGCAGGCCAAGTTTATGATTTAAGTATATTGTGTACATTAGTGACTTTTTTTATATTATTCTTGAGTTTTCACTGGAATTGAAGTGTCATAGAAAGGTCTTACTATACATATAAAATGTTTTTTTCTTGCCTCTTTCAAAAAGGGAGGATACTGGATATACTTGACTATGATAATGGGACTTATCATTGCTGCAGGGTATGTAGAGATACTGGTAAGATTTAGTAGGAATTTAATTTTACTTTAACTATGCTGTAATATTGAGGGTGTTGCCAGTCTTTCTTGTCTAGACCAGATAAGCCATTTTCATCCAACCTGGCCACACAGGATCAGTTTTCATAACCCTCTTACCAATACCGACCTCTCCTCTGGAGTCAGTCCTGGCCACGCACTGATTCCTCCTGCTCTAGCACACACAAYCACAGGCAATGTCACAGTAGAGACCTCCTGGCAGTCACAGGAAACATCCCAAGTTACAGGCACATCCCTACTTAAATTCCCTGTTTGTGTTATTATTTCCTAGTTGCTGGCAACAATTGTTTTCGCAGTTATTTCATCTCTCACTTTTGAGTGGCTTGGCTTGTGCCACAGCCTTTGGCCACGGACACCTCTACTCCCACAACCTGTGTGGGCAGAAGCCCCTTCGTGGCTGCACCTGGGCCAGGAAACACGGGTTAAATTGCCCGGTCGCTCCTGGGGGCCTTTTCCCCTCCTCAGAAGCGTCTTGACCCGCCACGTCCACCCTGCCCTCGCGCGCCCACCCGCCTCACACCATCTTATTATGAGAGCAGCAAAAACCGCRATGAAAAGGCAGGGGTGAAAAAGAGCCCCTATAGGGGGCAACGGCCGCTCGCGGAGGGAGGGAAAGACAAGTGGAGGCCACCACTGTTCGCGGTGCTGGCGCGCAGGTAGGCGCTGAGCCCCTCCTCGCCACCTCTCGGGAGACAACGGTAGCAGGCGGGAAACAGGCGTCACTGCTGAGCGTAGCCAGCCGCGGCGGCGCTTTTGTCCCCGCCGCCGCCCTGCCCCGGCGCCGCCCCGCGGCCTGTCAGCGGTTCCGGCCACCGCGCCGCCATTGGCGGGTGCCGACGGTAACGTGATGGTGATGGGTGGGGCTTCGCCCGAGGAGTGCCGGTTGGAGCCGGTACCTCGCGCCGCGTTGCGGTCTGCTTTGCGCACGGGGCGTGCTGGCGGGTGGCGCTGCTGCGGCGGGGTGTGAGTCACCTCGTGTCGCGCGGGTCACGCCACGCGGGAGGCGGCGTGGCCAGGTAAGCGCGGGGCGGCAGGTGCCCGCTGCCCGCGCGGAGGGAGGCGGGGGGGACCTGGCGGGCTCCGCCGATGCAGCGCGGAGCCGCCTCCTTCTCCACGGCGCCGATGCCGGGCGCGGCGCGGGGAGCGGGAGCCCTCTCCGTTTTGCGTAACGGCCGCGCGCGCCTGTCCTCACGCGACCTGCTCCGGCCCGACCCGCGCAGCGCCTCCTACCGGCCCCGCTGCCTGCGGCGCCAGGTGCGGCCGCACCTGCCCTGCCCGGGCCACACCGGGGGAGCGGGGCCCTCACGGCCGCGCAGGTGGCCGAGCCACCGCAACGGCTTCCTCTGAGGCTCCTCGTAACGTGCGCATCGGTTAGAGCCGCGGTAGGCAGGCTGGCTGCGCCTGAGGCTGCCGTGGCCGTTAAAAACAGAGTGTCAAGGGAGCAAGAGGGTAGGCTGCAAGCAACGTGATGGTTTTCTAAAGCCCACGGTTGAGAGGTATGGGGTAAGGTAAGGCACGGGGTTTAGCTTAAAATGGGGTGTCTTGGAGACCAGACGTGCATGGGGACTTCCAAGAAGTGGAAAAGGACACCCAAGCCRTAACTGCTGAACTCTTTCATGAAATTGCTGATACACACTGCTTAGTAAGCTTTAAGTTTGATATGTGTTCTTTACTCTGTGTAACTTGCTGCAGAGCAAAGGATGACTTCTGCAACTCAGCAGAGCTTTTCTCAAGTCCTCTGGTGCTGAACCCAGCAAGAAGCATGAAGTGAGTGTAGAAAGGAGCCTCTTCAGTGTAGGTTTAGATAGGTTGCAAGCTTTCACTAGGGTTTTCTTGAGCGTGTCAAGCATTGTTATAGCTAGATAACAAAATATTGGCAGAGCAAATATTAGCAATGTTTTTGCACTTTACTGAATTCTACATTAATGTATTGTAACAGAGTTTTGCCTTCATGCATATGACTTCCTTTGGAAAGGAAGACTTGAGTTTTAAAAATGTTTAAGAAACTCCTATTGAAATGTTAAGACACCTGAAACCTTTTGAAAAACTGTCTGAAAGCTGGTAAGATATGTCTCTGAGATGATTTCTTATGAAAGCAAAAGCCGTATAGGTTGACATCTCCTAAATCTTGTCTTGAAAGTGTTTTTGTTGATGAAATAAGCACTGGCCAGAAGGTTGCTGTACACAGTAGCTCAATAGCGAGCAAAACTGCCCCATTAGCCAAGGAGCTCTCCAAACTCATTTGGTTTTGCATTGCTTCAAAACAAAAAGCAAAAATTTATAATACTCTACTTAAAAATCTTTAATCTCATTTTTGTCTTAACAGAATATTCTCTTTTCTCTTTTTATTTCCTTCCCAAATTTTTATGTAGAGTAGGAGGGGGGATTCAGAACTCATAGCAAGTATAGGAGCACATTAATCTGTGTGTTTGCTTATGCTCCTGGGAGAGAAGCTGCTCATCTGACTCTGTTCTTTTTTTATTTCTCAGGAAAATGGGAGTCTCATGGGGAAAAAGAAGATTGCCTTTCTTTTATTGCAAGTTACCAATGCAGCTGCTCTTTGAAGTTGATGAAAACATGTTGAATAGATTCTAGGCAGTTTTCAGCAATGCTAATGAAACATCCATCAGTGCTTCAGCATTGTGAAAGGAGCTTTGGAGAACAACGTTATAGTGGATTTCTGAACATAAAAGCGAGAAAAATTATCTTGTGTTCTTTTAGCGATAGCGCAGTGCCTGCGATGGTGGAGGTGGGGAAAGATGGCTCTTCCCATGACAATATGTTGCAAAAATATTTATTGGATTGAGTGAAGGTTTGGTTCTGAGCCTGCTTATTACCTGTGTGGCCATAAGAATATGGTTTATGATGTTCCCCTGTAGGAGTGAGGTTTATCCTGATCTCTGCGATGCCTGCTCGAATATCTCTTGCCACTGGCTGTACCACATGCTGTAACCTGTAGGCTCTCTTTGGCCTTTCTAGCATCCTCATAAATGCTGCCTGAAGGGTGTCTTGCACATGATGTCATTTTTGCAAGTTGCTCTTGCGGTTACTTTGCTGTGGTTATGAAGGCAGTTAGTTCAGATACCACGGGTAGCCATGGGAGAAGGAGGCAGCACACAGAAAAGGACTGAGGTGTAGTTGATATTGTAATTTTCAAATATGCTGTAATTTAAGTGCTTAGTATTGGGCATAAGTTTTTCTCAACAAATACAGATGTATTCTTAATTTGCTAGTAACTTCTGAATAACTCGCTTGATTCTTCTCAGCTGAAGATAGCTATTTAGTACACAGAGCATTCGCAACTTAGGTCCTGTGTGGAATGAGAATCACACATCAAAAGCTTAGAACTGTGCCTGGTGCTAGCTGGTAAATACAGCTGAGAGGCAATGGCCTGTGTTTTATTTGCCCTCATATTGCAGTTTAGACAAACGGATGTGTTAATGTCAGGAAACTTGTTATGAGTTGTGCAGTCTTAATTTATATAAATATGCAGGTTAGTTATTAATAACTTATCTTGTATACATGTTCAAATCAGTTGTACTGTACTTGGAATGTGGGCTTTTTTGTTTGTAGTTGTGCTTGGGTTGTGTTTAGAACAAATGAGTTTGAATTCAAATCCTGACTAGTGAAAATCAAATTGTAATTCTATACTAAGCTGAAGTTTTGTAATTGGGAGAGGAATTCATCCATATTATTAGATTTACAATTGCTAATGTAAGATGACTAATCTTTAGGAGTGTAATATGTTGGAAAGAAGCTAGAAAACAGTTGAGAATACAGTTTGGGATACAGTGCTGGCAAACTGCCTTGTTGTTTACAGCAGGGAGTTCCACAGTCTTCCATTAATCAAAGCAGAATTGTGGAGAAAAAGAATTTTAATGGAGTATTTTGAATTTAATTTTTACTGATGTCATTACATTTCAAAATATTGTGTTTGCATATCCTGTTTCAGGCTTACAGGAGCAAGACTGCCATGGAAAGTGCTCAAATTCTGTGTAAATTCTGATATTCTGAACTAGAATTATCTCATACTTCAGTTGAGGATGTAGTTGCCTAAGAAACTGAAGAGATAAATGTCAATAAGGAATCAGTCACGTGGATAAAGAATATGGCAATAAAACATTTTTTTATTTGTTTTTACTGCTGACCTAGGAAGCTTAGGACAGTGTTATGTTATAAAAGCGATTTGCTTATTTGAGAGTTACTAGCTTGTTGCAGTTTGTTTTCTTTATTGTGGAAATGAAGCTTCAGTTTTATTGTGAAGAATACTATAGATCAGCATAATTAAAGTGATGCCRATTTAAATAAAAGAAAGAAAGAAAAGGAGAAGCCCTCTTGCTTAAAGCCAGAAAACCCACCCATCTGACCCAAAGACCTTAGAGAGTTAGTTTTGTGATAAAGCTATTGGTGTTCAAGGAGTAGTTCAAGTTGCCAGATATTTATTTTGATGTTTTTGGGTAGTCAGAAGAACCTCTGCATGCAAATACAAATGTCTGCTGAACTGGAATTCAACAACTGCACATTTGAACTTTAACAATAACAAAAATATTTGCTCTTTAAAACAATTTTCCTTTGAATGAAAGCAAAATGTTGATATTCTTGTTGTGTAATCTAAAATGTATGAAAAGGTATTTAACAGAAAAAAAATAGTTTAAATTGTCTATTTCTAGACTGTAGGTAAACCATTAACAAAAATTATAAATTCACACTTCTAGGCCATGAAAAATGGAAGTGTGAAAATGATTTTTATTGCTTAGTGCACTTGCACTGCAGGAAAGCTGTTTTCTAAGCAAATGTCTTATTTAAATATTAACATTGTTTAAACATTACCTTTGCTATGACACTGACTCAAAGTCAGGAAAGTAACAAAACATCGCTTACCTGAAGTGAAATGCAGTATTTCAAATTCACTTTATTGAACTGGAATTATTATAACAGTAGTTGGCTAGCTGGCTTTGCTTCAAAATAGTCATTTTCTTAACAAACACTGGGCTGGAGTGTGGTTTTTTTCTGTTTTTGTTTTTTGTTTGCTTGCTTTTTTAAAAACTTTTTAAATTATCTTTGATGGCAACAAAAACTCACTCTTGAAGTTCTTGAAGTTAGTGTCATACTGAAAAATATTTTTGTTCCTGTAATAATGCAGCTTTCTAAAAAATCTTGCCAACTTGTCAGCCTGCTGTTAACATTTTTGGGCAGAGGAAGTCTATATATATTGCATAATGTATCTTGACCTTGATGGAAGTATGAAGAGCAGACACAGCTACTAATCTAACATGTTTGTCAAGATAAGAAAGCAGGATTAATGCAGCATTCACCTGCACTTGGTTCTAAAATTTACCATAGTTCTGGGCGATGCCTTTGGTAATAGGTCTCTGATAGCACATGGTAATGAAACTGTGAAAAGTTGTGTCTAAACATTAATATATCAGTTGTACAATTATATGGAATTTGTCCTTCAATCATTGTATCTTACTCGTAGGGAAAAAAAAAAAATGTAACTAGGCCCTTTGTCGTATGTAGTGTGTTTGGAACAGAAAGGTATTTTTAGAGGTTGAGTTGACTGTGCAGACAGCAAACTCCCTACTCGTACCCTAGTAAGACATAACACATTTCTATTTCGGATTCAGTTTGTATGCAGAACTTCAGAATGTTCACTCGCGCTTTTTTTTTTTTTTTTTTTTTTTTTTAATACTTTGGTGGGGTAAATTGTTAAAAATAAGATGACTTTCAGGAGAGTTGGCATATATGTATAGCTGAATTTGAAACAGATGAGCACTGGAGTTTATACTTATTCGCATCACTTTCTTATCTCTTTAGCATGAACATGTAAAATCAAATGTTTTATTTTGGCTTTCAAGCATGCCTGTCTTTCCTATTAAATGAGACAAAATGCTTTTTGCTCTAAGAAGAAATGCTAGCCATGGCTGAAAAGCTGTTTAGCTTTCCAATGTCTGAACTAATGGAGTGAAATCAGATGTGTTTCTGTATGGCTACCCTGATAATTATATTTTCCTAGCTGCAGTTAAATTCTGTGTGTGGTCTGTGGAAAAGACTTCATGAAACTTATGCAGAATCAGGAAAAATTAAAACCTAAACACTTTTCTTTTGACCATTCATAAGTCTTGTAACTATGCTAGAGTGTCCTAGTAATCATCTCTTTATATACAGAAAATTCATTTGGTATTTATTTGACTTCTGATCTTGGTTCACGTTTTGTGTTTTGTTTTGATGTTATCCTGATAGATATCCTCTTTGGTTTTGGCAGTCTAATACTGAAAATCAGCTTCCTTTTTAGAACAGATATTGAAAATTTTAACTTAATACTAGCTAAACACTCATATTTTAAAGACATCGAGTTTATTCTAGATAGGAAAAGGAGTATAAAATATTTATGAGCTTGTTTGAGTTTAGGCAAAGATTTAAGTGTCTGAAAGAGAGAGACCTCCAGTAGGATTAATAGCATGTGTGCTTCCAGCAGAATGGAACAGTACCCACTGTATAAACCATAAGAGCCTCTTTTTATTCTCTAGTAATTTTATAGGATACTTTAAATACTTTATGAAGATGAGAAACATTACTATGATTTTCCAACTGGGGAAATTGAGGTAGAAAGAAATGAAATTGCCTGCCAAAAACTGTTCAGCAAATCAGGGGCAAATGACCCTGTTAACTGAGTTGCTCATGGTTATTGTATTAGAAATCAATTATTTGAGCTAAGAAACTTAGATTGGAGATTCTGAAAATCCAGAACATCAGATATTGGTACCCTGATCTGAAACATTTTCCCCTTGGAGCATTTAGGAGGCAATCTAGCAGAACTTCTTATGAGAAGGTTGGAAAAATGTTGGCTGCTTCCATCTTGATTTTAGTTTGTTGTAATCCTCCTTTCATCTAGAAATGTCAAGTACTTGATGTTGCTCTGGTATTATATTGCCATAAAATGTATATTAGAGTTGAGTTATGGCTGTGTAGTATCTCCATGTAGTATCTCCCTGCAAAACTGACCCAGATGCACTCAAGATTGAGTGGTCTTTGCAGTCCATGAAGAATTCTGCTGTGACAGCAGTAAGGCTGCTGATACTTCAGAAATTAGTTCAGAGATAATTTAGATATGTGGACATGCTTTGATTCCTGCTTCTTTGTATAGCATTTCTGTATGTATGTTGTTATTTCCTGCTGGAACTCTGTCACCTCACAGAGCATGTCTTGGATATTCCTAGTGTCTCTGGGGCACTTAAAGATTTTGAAGGAATCAAGTCTGTGGAAAAGAGAAAGCATTTTTGAGCAGCTGCCTGCATTTTCCCTAGGAAATACGTGTGTGTGTGTGTGTGTGTGTGTGTATGTTTAAGTATTGAGTGTTTTATGCTGCTGATCTCTATACTTTTACTGCCCTTGAAGAACAAAGATTAAAAACTATTATAAAAGAGTTTGCTGCTAGAGAAGTCTTGTAACATTAAGCAGTCAGTATTCAATAGTGTTATTTTCTTCTGCTCTGTTTTTTGATGTCTTAAGTATGGCAGTTCAATTAATGAATATAGTGAGCATCTGACTTCTGGAAAGTAAATTCCTATAGTAGTACTTTTCTTGATATGCAGAACTAAATAGATGCTGTTGAGGCATCCTTTAGAAGAGAGGGATACTGCTGGTACCTTTGTTTTCTTGTCCTGCTCATATCTCTCAGTATGAGAAAGACCTGAGAATGTGGTTATATGAATAAAAAAGCAGAAAAAAAAAATGAATTTGAAAATCTTAAAATCTTCATGAAATTGAAAGGTTTCTCTGTACCTCTGAAAGGTTAGTCCTGGAATGAAGGATGTGCAGCCTCCTATTGTGTGCGATGGGAAAGCCATAAAAAGCAAATCATACCATAGGTCATCAGTCCCAGCCTGCACCTGCTGAGTTTACTTTTGCTCTATTCTTCCCTCTGAGGGCAAAAATGGGTGAAGAGCTAAGGAGAGCTTTGGATTTGCTGTTCAGATTTGTTCAGAGATCTCTTTAGGACTTGGAGGTGAGACCGGTGTGCAGTCCTGGTTGCAGTTTCTGTCTTCAGCACTGCAGTAGTTGTTTTAAAACACAGCTAGGGTGAGGAAAGCAGTAAGAAAGTAAGAAAACCCTTTTTTTTTWWAAAAAAAAAAAGTTTCTTTTGAGAGTATAACCTGCGCCACTTTCCTGATATCTTGCACAACACATTTGGCCTGGCAAGCTTGAGTGCACAGCATGTCTGCAGTTGTCTCTGCAGAGAGGTCTCCTCCCACGCTGCTTTGAAGAAGCACTAGCTGAGCATAGGCAGGCTCTGTGTCCGTGTCCAAGGAGGCAGCTATTTTTCCCATGCTGTTCTACTTCCTCCCCCACCATCCAGGATATTTTCAGTCATCCCTTTCCTATGTTAGAAACGCTGCTTCCTTTTAGTCTGTCTTCCTAAGGGTCACTGTTCCTCTCAGCAGTTAGTCTTGCAGTTTAAAATTTTTGTTGGTCGTGGCTTCCCTAAGTTGGGAGGATAATGTTATTTGGTTTTGTACAGGACTGATAGAATTAGGTTCTTTCCTATTCATACAGGACAGCCTCTGTTCTTAGGGCTAGTGGTTCATATTCTTACAAAAGAATAGTACAGGTAAATTACCTTCCCTCTCCCATTTTGGTTGTTCCCAGGAAAAGAGTCATGATGTAAAAAGAAAAAAAAAATTATTTGCATGTTCTTGAATCTTGTGCTGTTCCTATTGTTCAGTATATGTAGGTACAAATTCCTTTTTTTCCATGATCTAATTGTTTCCTAGTCATCAGAGTCTGTGACCTGTCTCCCTGCTGATTTCTGTAAAATTAACAGCTTTGCTTTGATTGGTTTAGTGGGAAATCACTCCTGAGTGTGGGAGTTTGGCTTTGTATCTAGATCAAATCCTTTGTACTTACTTTGTCTAGAAAACCAGTTACTTCATCAATAAAACACATCTAGTTAGTTCTCCTTTCTCCTAACTTCTACTTCTGTATGTTTAATTCATTGATGGAATTTAGAGCCATTTTTAAAGGGAAAAATTAGTAGATTGTAGCTGGGCTTTTCTCCTTTTTTAATATAGATGATGCTTCCTATTCTGTGTGGTTTCTGGACTTGTGATAACATGTTTGATTTTACGTGTTGCTGAGTTGAGTACATTACTTTGCAATCTTTTGTCTGTGTTAAGTGTTGCTCCCATTTCCTTTTGGTCCTTGCCTTTGAGCACTGATGGAGGCAGAGTGTCCATGCTAAAAGGCAAGCTTTCCCACATTAGGCAAGTTGGAAGTTTCTGACTTCTGGAAGTCCTTTCTGTCTGTGTGTTTGCTTTGACATCGATTTGTGCCTTCTCTAAACCTCTGTTGCCTCTAGACACTTAGCCTGTCTGGCTGGCTGTTAGTCTTAGCTCAAAGAGGATGCCTTTCTGCACACACTTTTCTCCTTAGGCGACTTAGAAATGTAAAACAGGCTTTTGCTTAGGAAACCAAAGCAAGAATTTTTCTGTTTGTCTGTTCAATTGGTTTTTAATTAGTTTTCATAACTTGCCCTTGGGAAACAGATGGACAGGTATCAGCTTGTTCTGCAAAATCATGTGACAAGTTTTTCTTACTTACTGGAACATTACTACTTGAGATAATCCATATGATTTGTCCATACGATAAACTAGAAAATGAGGATGGAAACATTCATACTGAAATGTACTATAAATGTACACCTGAATATTTATAGGTGCAGAGAATATTGCACTCTTTTTGTGGAAAGGAGGATGAAGTGTGTTTGGGAGCATGATCTGTCTCACTTTCTTGAAGTCAGTTGCATGAGAGTGATTCAGAAAGCTGTGACAAAAAACAGTTGTTCCTGTAGATCAAACATTGCCATAACATGCTTGTTGTGTTTGGAACTCTGTTGGGACCATATCTTGCAGGGTAGCACTTACGGTAGGCATACGATTATATGCTTGAGTCTCTTAAAACATCCTCCAGCATATCTATCCATCCTGGTTAGTTACTTCATGTGGGGGATGATAGTTGTGCAGGTGATGGGGCTGGCTTAGTGTGTAGACTGGCACTTGTCCTTGCAAGGGTAGTTTGATACTCATGTTCTAGAGGACCTCCTGAGCACAGCCAAGGGGACCTGTCTGCTTTGCCCAAGCAGAATGTACAAGAAGGGGATGGTGTATGTGCATCTAAAGGTGATGCTGGCACAGGACTGTCCTGTCAACTAGTGATGCACCAATACAGCAGACTTGCAGAAAACCTCACTGTGCTCTTCACGGTTGAAAACTTAGCAGGAAGTGCAAGGCTTCTTTTATTTCTTTCTGCATTGTCATGTTGTTTACATCTTTTCTTTGAACTTGGTCTAATAATCTTTGTAACTTGGTTCACAGCCTGACCAGAAGGCAACACATGTAGAACTGAAACTGTTTTTGCCAGCTCTAAGAAAATGGCCAAATAAATTTAACTTATTAGGTTCTTTGTTGCACATTGATGTGGCAAGTAGGAGACATGTGGCTCCTTATTAAAGGWAAAAATATATGGTGTATCTGGCCTGCTGATTAAACTCTTATCTCAATGCTCTCAACGCTCTCTCATTCCCATTTTTTATAAAATCGCTAATATTTCAAAAAGAAGATGGACTTGTCTACAAGGAGATCCTTGATGCATTCTTTGAGCATGTTTGGATTTAAATTTGTTTTTAGATTGGTCTCCATTTGCAGCTCCCGAGCTGATCCTGCTTCTGTAGGTGTGTCCCTTTTTTATAGCCAACTTAATGCTTGGTTGCATTATTTTGTTTACTTTATCATGAGATGTCTTGGTTCTAATGACAAAACTTAAAAATACAATTCTGTGCTCTTAAAGGCCTGGTATTGCTTTAGCTCATCTCCCAATAGTAGAAATGGAGTTCTGCATTTCTTTTATAATAATCTGCTCTTTTTTATATTGCTACTGGAATTTTGGTTTACCTGAAAATGCTGTTGAGCCAAAAAAAAAAGAGAAGCAGCCTAATAGAAGGCCRTGTTTCACTTTAAATACTAGCCTCTGTGTTGATAATAGATGAGATGTGACAAGGTGGGGTGGTGCCGCATAGCCTGAGATCTAAGTTATCTAGGTGGCAGGATGGAGTATGTTTGGAATTTGTTTTTAAACTCTACTCATGGTATAGGAAACTCAATAATGGGTTTGAGGTGCTGCTTTAGGAAATGCTGGGAAGATTTCTGATAGCAGAGCTTCCAGGTCTCTGGCTTTGTAGATCATAACAGTGTGTGTTATTACTTTCTTATTATATGTTTATTAATAATCCTCTATTAAAGGGGAATATGTGAAATGAAAGAAGCAATTTAAAAAAATCTGGTTTTACCAAGTGAGCACAAATCTTCTCTGATATACTAAACACAATAGTCTATTTATTAGTTAAATATTAGAATGAACTAGAACATGTAAATTTTCCATTTGGATTCTTTGCATAAGCAGTACAAAGTATTGTGTTATGAACAGGTGCTTATTCTCGTATTTATTATAATCAGTAGTTTGGAAAGAATAAGTTAAAAGTTACATGTATAGTTAAAAAATCTTGGGGAAACTTTATGTCATTAACAGTCTTGAAAGCATGTGCTTGAGGAGTATACTGGTTATTGCAAAGATTGGGAACATCTTCAGGGTTTTTTTTGAATACAAAAGGATAATCAATTACACGTGTGTAGTTATCACTTGTGACCTTCTTCAGAGCAAACTAGAAAGAAGCTTTCCCTAATCTTGTCTGAATGCTGATCTGCCTTTGGGGGAGGGCTGGTATAAAAATATATCTCTGCTATAGATCCTTAAACTGAACCTGCATGTGGTCACATGTGGCTCTTATGAAAGACCATATAGCAGATGTAGTGCTTGAATTAAGTATTCTATCACGCCGATAAAAGGAGATGTTTGCTGTGAGTGCCTTGCTAAGGGTATATGTAGCAGTTTCCTGCCCCAGGACATTTGCAGTATCTATTCTTCTTGTTTAAGGACATTTGAAAAATGAGAGGGTGGCTTAGTCAAGAAAGGTGCATTTCAGATGATAAGTAGAGAGTAAGGTTTCTTGTTACCTGTTTGTTTTCTTCTTTGCAGATGCTTGTAAGGCTCTATTTGCAAGTGAGGATTTGTGGTATGTGTCCAAGACTAAGTGGGTACAGAGAGAGAGAGAGAGAGAGTCTCAAAACAGCTCATTAGGCAAAATTAATTTCAGAATTAGCTTGCTTAATTTTGCCTCAAAGGTTTGGAAGAAAAGTGATATAGATAAACTAGCTGGAAGTTAAGTTGGTAGCATACTTCAGCTACCAACAGCTTTAGTTCAGCTATCACAAGCTATCACTTGTGATATTTCATTGGTAAAACAGTGAACTTGGAAAAAATTACTTAGGTATATTATTATTCCCTAAGGAGACTGACTGAAAACTTCGTCACTGTGGTTCCCTGGGGGAAAAACACATAAGAGGGTCACTGGAATACATGTCAAGGTACACCTTAGGTGTGAAAATTAATTTTTAATTAACATTAACATAGTGTGTCCAAAATACCAGCTTTAAAAAAAAAAGAAAAAAAATCTGCTTCACTCATCCCCAACTCAATGTACCTAAAATTAGGTAATCGTTAGTCAAATTTGAGACCAAACAGTGCAGCAGTAAATAACATCTTTTATTTTGTGATGCTTTTACTTTTTAAAAAATTATATTCTTAAATTTGTATTTGGGCTTTGTTTCTGTTGACCAGAACAAGCATTCTAAGGCTTGAAGTAATTAAAAAATACCTAGAAAATTATAATCTTTATTACTTTATATGTCTAGGCTGAGGGACTGTTCTAGTCAGGGGTAACTCTACTGAAGTAATTACTTAGCCTGGAGATCAAGTTCTGTGACTTGTCTCTGAAGAGAAATTGCCAATTGAATTAGGCCATTTTGAAAAGCTTTTCTGTCTTTGATATGGGGTTGAAAGCTGCTAGAGATGAAATTTAGCAAGCCCCTTGCACCACAGCATTATTCTATTTGGTTATGCAGGTAGGATTTGAATTGAAGAACTTAAATTTTAAGGAAAAAAAAAGGTCCGAGACATATTGTTTTTAATAATTAATGACTTTATAGTATGTTCTTCTCATATTTGTTAAGTCTTTTAATAGTGGGCATCAGCAAGATGAGTTTAAATACTTAAACATTTAATATTGCAACAATACTCTTTACTACGAAGTGTTATTAAACTACAGAAAGATGAGTTTTCTGGGGTTTGTGTTAGAGACTAAGAGCTATCAAGTTCAAAGTAGTAAGGTAATAAAGGAAGCATTTTATATAAACAGACTTTACAAATTGCATGGGTCTTGTGAGAATTAAATCTATATAAAAAAACATTTTTTCAGCATTATGGTATTGTTTGGGAAAGCTGTGCTGGGTTATGTGTGTATACATGTGTGTATATACATGCAATATTTTTATTAAAATTTGTTTAATCTCAGTTTTCTCATAGCTTTCATAGTTTTCTGTAGCATTTTACTGACTGAGATAGAAATCAGAACATACTAAAACTATGTGTGTATTCCTTTTGTAGGACTAAGTGGTGCTTCTGTACTGTTACCTTCCTATATTTCTCTAGTAGTTCCTGAAGCTGGTTTCTGTTGAAGAAACTTTGGGAATAAGCAAGAAGTATTGAAAGGAATTTAGGAAGAAGTAAGAAACATGGCAATTTGTGTTTCGTAGGAACTGATAGCAGTGCTCAACTTTTCATTGAAACTTGTTTCTCTACATTACAGTCCACTCTTGATCCTTTACCCCATGATACCACGGAAATATAATAGCAAATAAAACAGGAAATGGCTGCTCAGCTTGTGGGAGGGGTGTGTATGCACAGAATGCACAGGAAAGTGTATGGCCAGTTGGTACAACTTTTTGTACAACTCAGAATTGCATGTTGCTTGATTGGAAATGCTTTTTGCAGAATTATGGATTTCTGCCAAAAGCTTTTTAGCTGCAAGTCTGTCATGATATATGTAGGTAATATCTTGTGATGGTTTTTATTTTATTAATCTTATAGGATAGATTTGAATTTTTGTGAACCTGTTTCAAATGCTTAAAAAAATCTTTCATTTCTATAGTAAGGAAAGCAATATAAAAATGATGTTAGTATAACACCACTTTGGTCTCCAGTTTTGGTGTTTCTTGCATGATAAATCTGTTGAAGGGTCTGCCTTCTATTTGAATTCAGACGTGTCTGTTTTGTAAGATGACTCTTTTTAAGACCAGAGACTCCATATAGTCAATAGTCCTCTGAATCCAGGGAGAACTCCATACAAACAAAGTGAGGGCCAGGCACTGCCAGAGGTAGTTAGCATAATTCCAATTTTGTGGAGCCATTGTGCCCAAAATGCACATGTGTGTGCACACACACCCTTTTTGGGTAGGAATATTTTTATAAATCAGATGTAGCTCTCTGGTCTGTAGTCTTAAGGAGATGGCAAATAAAAAACAAAGCAGCTATAGCATCTAAAATGGATCTTGAATGTTAAAGCAGGTTTTATATTTAAGAATCTTGTGGATTCTTTTCAGAGAAAAGAAAAAATATATATTCAGAGGAGATGAGTCAGTGAACTACACTTCTGCCGTGGCCTGCTAAGATAAAATATAATGAATAAAAGTACACATGTTGATTGRTACATGTGTTATTCAATTTACATTAGTCTTTCTTTAATATACATTTCTAAAAGCAGTGCCTTGATAGTGGGATCTGCCCAAGTCACTACTGAGGCCAGTGTATTTGTCAGGAAGAAAAGTTTCATCATTCGTTTCTCTCATCATGCTAATTAAACTTTTCATACTGTTTTAAGCTCACAACCAATTCAGTGATCATCTTGACTTTTAAATGCTTTCTTTGTGGAACCCATCCTATTTATACCTTCTGCTTCCGTCGTTGCGCATTTTCATCCCTTGAATGTGTGTTCTTAGCTGCTTGGTTAATAGGGATCCCTAATCTTTATTTTAGTTCATTGGCTTTAATTCTAGGTTAGAATTGAGAAATTTACTTTTTATCCTCCCATTTACATTCAAATCAAGCACTTTTGACATGAGCTGGGAGAGTATCCAGGTGATACTCAGTGTGGAAGGGGTATCTTAGTACAGATATTTTCAGTGTCTTTTCTTCTTCTTAGACCTATGAATTTAAACTCAAACCCCAGAGAGTTACACAAAAATAATTAATTTTGAATGCATTTACATTTGTGCTGTAACCTTATAGTAACTTTAACCACTTCAACTGAATCTGCAAAAGTATTTCAGCTGCAGGATGAAACTATTTAATGAGTTATTAACTCATTAAACCCGAAGCACTTGCGCTTGGGTGGCTTTTAATGCAGAAAGGGACAATGACAAGGGCCACTACTTTATGTCTGCTTTAGGAAAAGTAACTTTCAGCTGATGACCAATTAAGTATTTGGGAGGAGTGCCATCCTAAATTAGTGTAGCTGGATGTGCCAAGCCTTTCTCTGTTGAAACAGAGCTTTGGAACCAGCTGTCTCCGCTCTTTTTTCCTTCTGTCTCGCTTGCTGTCTTATTGTCAAATGTTGTCTTTAAAACACTCTATTGTGCAAGGAATAATGAACTATTACTCTAGCATTATTGGAATAGCTACTGGAATGCAAATGCTTCATGATCTAATGCTTTATTTCTCTCCAGGAGTGTATTGTCACAACGTGGCCTCCCCCGGTTGTTTGATGTTGAGTGGGCCTGGTAAGTCTGCAAGTGCTATTCAAAATGAGGTTATCAAAGTAAGGGTAATTAACTCATTTGGGGCCCTTCTTGCCATTCAGATGTGTCACTCCTGGTTTTTCTTTTTGTAGTAGCTTGTCAGTTTTCAGTTTGCATCTGAAATTTCCAGTAAGAGTATATTGATAAAAACAGAACCATTGTTTGGTATCCATACTGTTTAGCCTAACTTTATAGTAATTTTTCTCTATGCTAGTAGTGTCAGTGTTATTGCCACCGACACTGGGCAAACCTCTCTTTGCTTGCTCAGAAGGTAAAATATGGGTGTCTGTTTTTAGAAAACTCATACTTCTCTGTTATGTGTTGATATACCAAAATTGTGCTTGAACTCCAGTGCATGTTGCTTGTATTGTTTTCACATTACTAATAAGGCTCATAAACTTTTCAGTTGAAGTAGAGCAAAATCATACAGACTCTTGGCTTTCTGTTCTAGATGATCATGTCTAAAGATGTTCCAGTCCACTTTATGTAGCTGTAGCAGCTGTAGCTGCAGTGCCCATCTTAGAAGGTCCTAATGTTTGCAAAAAGACAATTCTGATAAAAGCTGAAGTGTCTGCTCTTTATTTGTAATGGCTTCATCTGTTGAAGTTTACTAAATGTTTTCCCAATCAGAATGAAGATAAATGCAAAGATGGCTTGTCCAAGGAATTTTAAAAGGTGTAGACCTCCTGACTGAAGTGTGCTGTGTATTTTATTCTCTTTAATTAGTGAAGTAAGTACAAATCCCTTAGGTATAACGCTTATGTTTATTCTTGTAAATACTTATCACACTTTCTCAATTACAGTAAATATTGTTCAGTCAGCTAAGTATTCAAGAATTAGCGGCAAACACTAAAGCTAAGCTACTACATCATAGCCCTCTTGCTTCATTTTTCAATATTTGCTGTAACAGTTAAAAGTTCAAGTGCTTTGTTTCTAAATGGGTAATACATTTTGTGTGTGTATACACAAATATAATGCAAATACATTGTTGTTCATATAGGAATGGTTACAAAGGAACACTTTCATTCCATCAGTGTGTGTAATTTTCTTGGCAGGGCAAAATGGGGAATTGCATGTAACATAATGAAAATCTCCTGTTTTAGAGTTTATGTGCACTATTTATTCATGGCAGATTGGGTAGAACGATTTTATCCATAAAAAAAATTCTAATTTATGGGGGTGATTGTGTTAATACATTGCTATGATTCTAGGTACTTTCAAAAGAAATATGACTTTATCCTACATTATAATACTTATTGTTACTATAATAATACTTAGTACTAGTTAAGATAAAGGGGAGAGGTGAAGAACTCTTATTAGTATCTCTGATAAGTGCTTTAACTTTAGCCTGCTTGTTACTTTTACCGTAACAGTACTCAAATATTTGGTCAAAATATATTTCTCCGAATGCTAGTTTCACTCTTTGTTTAAATCCTTGCATTCTAAGTAATTTCCCTTAAAGTAAAATACAAAAGAAGTAATAGCTAAGGTTAGGTGTCAGGATGTCTAGAATCCTTCTGCTGTGCTTTGGTTGCTAGGCCACTTACACATGTTTTAAATTGGGGAAACAATGATAAGCTGCAGGTGTTTACTAGAATATTGTTAAAGGCAATTTATGTCACTAAGTATTTCTTCTGTTTTCCCTCATACCAGCTGCTGTTTTCTCACAGGCGAAAGTCATGATCACGCTAACAGAACTCAAATACTTAGCAGACGCTCAGTCATCCTACCACATCCTGAAACCATGGTGGGACGTCTTCTGGTATTACCTCACCATGATAATGCTGCTAGTGGCTGTGCTCGCTGGGGCTCTCCAGCTCACTCAAACCAGAGTGTTGTGTTGTCTTCCTTGCAAGCTCGAGTTTGACAACCACTGCGCTGTGCCTTGGGATTTAGTTAAAACTAACCTTAACATGTCCTCTAGCTCCACAGCACAAATAATCATCCCACTTAAAATTCAGAATGATCTTCATCGGCAGCAGTATTCTTACATTGATGCAGTCTGTTATGAGAGACAGCTTCACTGGTTTGCCAAATTTTTTCCATACCTGGTGCTTCTGCATACCTTTATTTTTGCAGCTTGCAGTAATTTCTGGCTCTACTATCCTAGTACAAGTTCCAGGCTTGAGCACTTTGTAGGCATTTTGCAAAAGTGTTTTGATTCTCCGTGGACAACACGTGCCCTCTCGGAAACAGTTGCTGAGCAGTCAGTGAGGAGCCTGCCCATCGCTAAATCAAAAGTGGCAATTTCTTCACCTGGGAACTCAGTCGATATAGGTGCAAGCAGACAGTCCCTGCCCTATACACAGCCTGGCTTGGAAACAACTGGACGAGAAAATTCCTCAAGTGTTCTTGACAAAAAAGAAGGGGAACAAGCTAAAGCTATATTTGAAAAAGTGAAGAAATTCAGAGTACATGTTGAGGAGAAGGATGTCATATATACAGTTTATATGAAACAGATTATAGTCAAAGTTATTGTATTTGTAATAATAATAATTTATGTACCCTATTATTTATCCTTCATTACACTTGAAATTGATTGTGTAGTTGATGTTCAAGCCTTTACAGGCTATAAAAGGTACCAGTGTGTCTATTCACTAGCAGAAATTTTTAAAGTTTTGGCTTCATTTTATGTTGTTTTAGTGATCTTCTATGGCTTAACTTGTACTTACAGTTTATGGTGGATGTTAAGAAGTTCACTTAAGCAATATTCTTTTGAGAAATTGAGAGAGAAAAGTAATTACAGTGATATACCCGATGTAAGGAATGACTTTGCATTTATCCTCCATTTGGCCGATCAGTATGATCCTCTTTACTCACAACGATTCTCAATATTCCTGTCTGATTTGAGTGAGAACAAACTGAAGCAGATAAGTCTTAACAACCAGTGGTCAGTGGAAAAACTGAAAAACAAAATAATAAGAAATTCACAGGACAAGACTGAACTTCATCTTTTCATGTTAAATGGTCTTCCGGACAGTGTCTTTGAACTGGCAGAAGTAGAAGTCCTAACCTTGGAACTTATTCCTGAAGCCAAGCTTCCTTCAGCTGTGTCCCAGCTAGTCAATCTCAAAGAACTCAATGTTTATCATTCATCACTAACTGTGGATTATCCAGCAATGAGCTTTTTGGAAGAAAATCTGAAAACATTGCGACTAAAATCTAGTGAGATGGGCAGGATTCCACCTTGGATATTTCATCTCAAAAACTTGAAGGAATTGTGCTTAACAGGGTATTTCATGCTAGATCATCACAACTCCATACACAATGAAAGCTTTCAGGGGCTAAAAAATCTGAGATCAATTTACTTAAAAAACAACCTTTCCCGTATACCTCAGGTAGTTACAGACCTTCTGCCTTCTTTACAGCACTTGTCTATCAACAATGAGGGAAATAAACTGATAGTGCTAAATAACTTGAAGAAGTTGGTGAACTTGAGAACCTTGGAATTAATCTGCTGTGATCTAGAGCGCATTCCCCACTCGATTTTTACCCTAAACAATTTGCATGAAATTGACTTGAAGGAGAATAATCTCCGAACAGTGGAAGAGATCATTAGTTTTCAACATCTTAAGAACCTTTCTTGTTTGAAACTGTGGCACAACAGCATTTCATATATCCCAGTGCAGATTGGTGCGCTATCAAACCTTGAACAACTGTATCTAAATTATAATAATATTAAAAATGTGCCATTGCAACTATTTCTTTGTAAAAAGTTGCACTATTTGGATCTTAGCTATAATAAGCTAACTTCCATCCCTGAAGAAGTCGGTTTTCTGACCAATCTGCAGTACTTGGCTTTGACAAAAAACCATGTAAGTACAACTTTTAGTTACTTAAAAAATATCTTGACTTACTCTAGTCTTTCTTCCAGAACAGTCTCTGATTCAAAATGCTTTTGTGGCTCTCATGATAAGCGTAAACCTAGTAAAAGTGAAAAGTGGTGGTGGTTGTCATTGCTAAGATTTCTGTATTATCAAAAACATGTAATACTGAGTAAGTACTATCTCAGTTTATAGCAACTTAAGACTCTGGTTAATAGAGCTGGTAGGGTTTCAATGGCTGCTGAAACATATCTTCCCTTTCCCTGCAGCTGTTCCCAATGTAATTTTTACCTTAAGATGTCAAACTAAGCTGTAGTGAGCAGCTGGATTGTGAGCAGCTCATGAGCTGGTAACTAATGGGCAGTACTAAACTGCCTGGCTCTGTAGCGTGGAGTCAGGTTTGTAGCTTAGGGCTCTATTTGAGCTTACATGGATTGTTTTGAGATGTTAGTATCTGTAGTGTAGATCAGGATTGAGTTACAGCTGCACTGCATGGCAACTGCTTGTTCAGGTTTCCAGCACTGAGATGCTAATATTTCCTCACAGGATCTTTGGTCTTCATGAAGTGATTCTTTAGGAGCAGCCCATTTAGCTCCCTTGCTGTCTACCTACACACACACATTTCTTACCCCTACTGGTTTCTTCCCATGGCAAAGTGTGTTCGGCATAAAACACGTACATAAAAAAAGTGTTCTCAGGCAGCTGGCACTCTGCTTTTCCCCGTATAATTAGAGAAATATTAAAAATTTCCCCTTTCCTTAACCTTCTATAAGCTAAGGCTTTTTTAACCTAAAGTAAAATAGAGAAAGCATGCAGCTGCATTTATGCTAACGAATTTTAATGTACGTTATTTTCATTCTTTTCTTTCCTTTTTCTAGATTGAAATGCTTCCTGAAGGATTATTTCAGTGCAGAAAACTGCAGTTTTTGCTTCTTGGAAGTAACAGTCTCATGAATTTGTCCCCTTGTGTGGGTCAGCTACTGAATCTTGTTCACTTAGAGCTCATGGGAAACTATCTCGAGTCACTTCCTGCTGAACTGGAAGAGTGTCAGTTTCTAAAACGGAATAGTCTAATTGTAGAAGAAAGGTTGTTAAAAACGCTTCCACCTCGTGTAAGGGAGCGTTTACAGGCGTGCTCGGATAAGTGCTAAACTTGGATGAACTGACAATTTCATTTCTTTAAGCCTTTTACTTAACATCTCTCTAAGATCTGTACAGGTGTCGAGTGGGAGAGATTACAGTTTACAGATAAGTCTTAAACTTAAATGCACTCAACTGAGCTGATTGCATTGGACAGGAAAAGCATATGGTCTTAAAAAAAAAAGCCTTTGGCGAGTAATCATATGTTTGAATATGCAGATATGAATTGCTGTTTGAGTTGTTCTGGCTGGAAAAAAATGTAGGGGATAATTGTTTCCAATAGTCTGGAATGGGAGAGTTGATTGCCTGGCTACAGTGGCTGTTGTGTATATACTTTTTCTTTTTTTCCCTCACGTAACTTTTTTCTGTTGATGATGATCACTTAGTCTCATTTCCTGCAATATGAGGACCAAGAACTATCTGGGATTAATTTACAAATACGAATTCTCCACTAATTTAGAACATGTTAAGTTAAGAGTTTAAACTGTTTGTGCAGTTCAATTGCATGGGGCATACTGAAAATCGTTTTTCAACATAATTTTTTAAAACTTTTTCACAAGTGTTGAGCATTAATTCTGTAACTTTTGAACAGGCTGTCTCAATGTTGCTATTAAAACCACTTAGATAATACCTGACACTATCTCAAGTATTTTGTCTTCAACATAGTGAAAACACGGTGAATTGAGTGCTTACAAATTGGCTTAAACTCTGAAAAGTCTGGAATACGTGCTGTCCAAATCAATAATTTTGTAGTATTGATCCTCACAAATTGCTTCCTGGCAAATAGAAGGAGGCAGAGTAACAAAAGTGTCTTCTCAGTGTTGTGGGGATATTGTGTGTTTGTGTAGTGTATGTTGCTATTTAATATAACCTTTTGTTTACTGACTGCCTCAGTGCTTTTTTTCCACCACCAGTTGCTGCAGCAGCGGAGAGAGGATGAAGGAGACTTGCAGTAGGTCAGTGAAAGGCACAATTACCCCAGGCTGAGCATTCACACAATTCACAAGTACAGAAGTGGGGAAAATGGAAACACGCTACAAGTGTTGTTTCTTCAAGAGACAGCATGTTTCCATATGTTATAACAGGGAGATGAGTCTAACAATACCATCCTTAATATTTGAAAAACTGGATGGAAGCAAAATGATTCTTGATTTTACTCATTCTTTTGCTGTGCACTCAGTTGAAGTTTTAAATCTTCTGGATTTTTATCATGTCCATTAAACACAAGCTCTGCCTCAGGGAAGAGGGAAAGGGAGAACATTCTTTACAGAAATACACACTAGAAAACTTTGTAGTATGTTGAAGTTTTCAGGGCTGTAGGCTTAATTGTGGCTTAAATAGATCTAGTCAACTCTACTCTTAATCACTTCATATTCCTCAAGCATGCAGACTATGTTTTCTAGTTTGTAATCAGCTTTTAACAGAAATGAGTTTTAGCATTAGACTGTCACCTTTTGCTCCCATTTCAGTGCCACTCTTCTGGAGAGTAAGGACTGATGCAAATTAAAATGTCTAAAGCAAGTCTGATCGACATGGAAGTCTGAGATGTTTGTGCTGTAGCAGTCAAAAGGTTTGTGTTTATTCACTATACTGACTGCATTCCAAAGACCTGTGTAGTTCAGGCACTTTCCTCTCAGGGAACTGGAATATGACATAACTAATACTTTTTATTTAATTTTAGAAATGTCTAGTTTAAGCTAATTAGTTGTTTCTGTGTGCAAACCTGTAGTTATAAAGCAGTGTATTTGATAAAATGTGACTCCTCCAAACTGTAATTTCAACTAATTTTCAGTTCTATAATAGTTTTTGTAGGCATTGATATGATCCACAGAGTTAACCTTTGGTCCATGTGATTAGACTGGAGTAGGCTGATTTGTACTCCTGTGGCTGACGTTCTGTTAATAATTACAGTAAGTCTGTGTCAGGACTCTGTGGCCTAAGATGGAAGAACATTTTTGTGCTAGGCTTTGGTACCCATGGTTTGCAATCTAGTAACTTTTTAAAAGATCAGGTAAAGTTTTTCTTTCAAGCTGTTTTAATGAACTGGAATGCTGTTTGGAGAGGTTAAATAAGTAACTGTGCATATAGATTTGTCTGATGTCTTCAAAACTTTTTAGCCATGTTATCTGTTCTTTTCTGTAATTAACACAATGACGGAGGTGAAAAATTATCTTAAATCAAGCATTCCTTTTATGCTCATTCTTTCAAAGTGAAATAATGTAGAGAAAGATACTTTGAGGATACAGATTTTAGAAGTGGAATATTTGAGAATATTTGAGAAAACTAATATTTGTTAAATGTATAGGCTTCTAATATTTTCTCCATTCTACAACCCATCAGAGAGATGCCTTTTTTCTCTGTATATGTGTAAGTATGAATATCTATAAAACACTTGGACAAAAGCCAGGAAGTTTAAGGGCTAGCGTCTCTGCCCTAGTGTTTGAGCAGTGGTGTGCCTTTGCTACCCATTTCATACTTTGAGACTTGTACCTAGTGCTTAGATTTTAGGGTGGAGACAAATATGACTGAATTTTGATTGATTTAAACACTGAACACTGAATGAGGTTTTCAGAGAATGAAAATACAAATCCAGTGCCATAAGGTTTATACTATAAGCAGTCATGTCACCTAGTCTTTGTATTAAGCAGTCACTTCTAATCAACAAACTTTTCAATTTTGATATTGTGGTGTTCAAGAGCTTTGTACTGTGACCTTCCAGTTCTTGAAAGTATCTTTGAAAAATTAAATTGTTTTGCTCTAAGCTCTCTGAAACACTCTTTCTTTCTCTGTGAGAAATGTGAGCTGTCCTCACATAGGAGAGGAGCTCTTCTCTGGATCAGAGTTCAGTTTCCTCCTTAACCGTCATCTTGCTACCGAAACTCCTCCAAGCCTCCTGCTGGCTGCTGAACGGCACTGGGGTGCAGGGCTGGCTGGAGCTCAACTGGGAGGAGGAAAGGCGGTGATGCTCTCTGCAGCTCAATCTGCACAGCTCTCAGGCAGCATTGTATTTCTCTTGAAATGTGAGTTGGTCCTCCGAATTTTGTGAGAATCAATGGTTTGGCCCTTTTTTTTAGAGAGGAGAGGAGAAAACAAGCAAGTGATGTTACATCTGCAAATGCTAAATTCTTACCTTTCAAGAAAAGAAACTATTTAGTTTTGTGGAACTCAGGCCCTCCTGTTTTTCTTAGTGATAGAGTGGAATAGCTGGTAAAAATGACTTGGCATTTAACCTGCTTGGCACTTAATTCCTCTTTCAGATGTTGTTCCAGGCTACTGCAGTTCCATTCACTTTGTTTTCTTGACACTTCAGTGTTCCACTTCATATTTTTTTAACCAGATTTACATCATATTAGAAAACTTCTTAATATATAGTCATTCCACCTTTAAAATGTGAGCAGAAGTTTTTCCCCTTATGATCATGTTTAATAAGTGACTCTTACCTTCTATTCCCTCAGTCTACCAAGTAGCAAAGTCAGTAGGAGGTGTAACTTGGCATTCACTTACATACAAAATAGCTCTCCTTTGCCTTTGTCTTTATAGTACTTTTTTACATTCAAATGGTAATGACTTGTTTGCCTGAGCTGAGACGTGTGTGTGTGTATGTATACTTAAACATTGAATTGAGTTTTAATGTTAAATGCATCTAGGGTAGAGTAGTGTGCTAAGCATGTTGTTCCACACCAAAAGTTCCATAGGAACTTAACGAAAAATTTCTTAACAGTGAGGGTGACAGAGCCCTTGAACAGGCTGCCCAGAGAGGTGGTGGAGTCTCCTTCTCTGGAAAAAAAACACCTGGATGCCACCCTGTACCATGTGCCCTGGGTGTCCCTGCTAGAGTGGAGGGGTTGCAGTAGATGGTCTCTAGAGGTCACCTCCAACCTTGAGCATTCTGTGATTCTGTGATTCTCCTTTGTCTAAAATGATGTTAAGAAAGTAGAAAGTATACAATAGAAGGATACCTATGAATTCTTGAAATGTTTAAATGCTGTGTCTTGAAATAACCTGATCAGGTGACAAGCTCAGCAACCTTGTCCCCAGCGCTTACCTGAAAGTATAGGAGTAGCAGGGAAACTAAGCAGGCCTTGAAGATGTGTAAGCCATGTAAATAGTGAGTGTCTCTGTCAATTAATGAGCTACTTCCTGCCTCGCCTTGTGCCAGGGCTCCCCAGGCTGCCTTGTCTTGCTGAGGTTAGGATCCAGTTATGGAGCAGGGAGAGTGGGTCCTGTGCTGCTTGGAGAGCTTCTCTCAGGTCAGGGATGACTTGGGTTCCCCTGCAGTAGTTGTTGAGTGTTGTAGTTCAGTGGGGATAGCAGGAAACCCAGAGGGGTGTCGCTTCTTGTGCCGCACAGTGCCAGTTTGGTAGCGAAGGCAAAGCCCAGGGCATTGCTGTAGGGCAGCTGCAGAAACAGGGGAAGGAGCCAGTGCCCAAGCAATGTGAGGATGGCACTGGAGTCGCTTCTGCAAGGTGCCGAGTCTGAGCACATGCTGCATTGGATCTGCTCAACCCCTAGAGCCAGTGGGAGTTCAGGGTATTCATGCCCTTCCAAATAACCTTCTTTATTCTTAAAAAGTCTTGATAAAAGAAGCTTGTGAAACAATGTTTTATTTCTGTTCTGTGGATATAAATTATAAAATATGCATGAAAAGGAAATGGATAACAGTTTTTATAAACTGTTTATAAAATTTGCTGGAAACAAGGAACATTGTCAAAGTCAAGGACACATGAATTTTTGATTTTAAAATATTTTTTTGTGATTTATTTCTCAAGCTAACAAAGCCACATACAACTGAGTGATCTTACTGATAAAATACCCTTTCCTGCATTGGTTCAGAGCATACTCAATAGAATTCTTGAGACACTAAGCTAAACTCTAAACTTACTGCCTTTGTGCCAATTGATTTTGACCCAGCCTTTCCACATTAGCTGCATGCCCTAGCTGAGTTTTAAGGCAATGATAGTTGCCCAGGAAAAAGGAGTCGTCTACAGCCAGCTGGCAAGGCAGGTTGTCACCCTGGCATCTAGTGACGCTCTGCGTTTTGCGTTGAGGCCACCGGGATACTCGTGGTTGTGCTTACCGCCTCCTTAGAGCCCAGCTGTTGGTAAAAGTAGAGCAGGTCTGTGGAAGGATCCCTGTTCGTGCTGGCACAGGGGAAGGGCCGGGAAGGGCACAGTAGAGTTGACTATTTTGGTGGCTGTGCCATTTTATGTGCATTTTGGTTCTTCACAAAAGTGTGACCTAAATAGGGTCCATTTCCAAGTGCAGAATATGGACAAAAAAAAAGTTGAGAGACCAGTGCAGTAGCTCTCTAGAGGCTCTCTGCTACCGGGGAAAGTAACTGCCTGGACTGAGGAGTACAGGGAGAGCCCTGCTCCGAGAAAGCTTTGATTGTAGCTTTAAGTGCCTCCTCATATGAGATTTTTGGCTCCCTAGGTTTCACTTAGGTAACTGTGGCTTTTTCTGTCTTCCTAAGTTTAAATCTCTCACTTTGACAGCTGCAGAGTCAGTGAGAAGACAGTGTTTATGCTTTTTTTTTTTCCCCTCTCTTCCCCTTTCTTTTTTTTTTTTTTTTTTTTTTTTTTNCTTTTTTTTTTTTTCCCCATATAGAATAATCTGCTGGAAACCAGAGGCTTTTTAGTCTGAGCTCTGCATTCTGATACCACACTGCATTGCCAGGGACACGTGGGAAATGTGTTCTGTGCAGCTAGTGACCTGAGGGCTAATGCCTCTGCCACCTGCTTGGGCCATGCTGGTCAAAATAAGAAGAGAAGGTGAGCATGCTGAGGAGCACAAAGGAGAGGATTGCAGTTGCTCACAAATAGCTGCCCAAAGATAGAAAGTCGGTTGTGCGGTTACTTACTAGAGACTGAAAAATTGAGCTATTAGGTAAAAAGCAATTCAGAAGTAAGTCACCATACCAATCACTATTTCTTTTATTTTGAAATTTTAAATGTTAGTCTTTTTATTTCCCTTTAAATAACTAGAGTCCTGCATAGGACGCTTTACTCTTTTTTCTCCTCCCTTTTTTGTGAGACTTCTGAAATGTTTTCCAGAGCTCCAATGCAGACCAAAGCATATTTTACTCTTCAGCTCCCTCTACTGCTGCTGTTGCAGAATTCTAAATGGGAGCTGTAAAATAGTGGCAGGCACAGTGTCCTTAAAGAATAATTTTTTGAATTAAATATAAATCCTAATGAAAACTATATTTTAATCTAAGGCCTCACCAGACTCCCAGTTGCAGCCATGTGGAGCAAAGCCATGGCAGCCAGGGTTGGAGGAGTATGTATTATTCATCGTGCTGTTTCCTGCTAGCTTCTGTGTACAGAGCAAATGCCCTACTAAAATGACATTTGTATACCTCAGATTACATATCTTGGGCTCCAAATAATACATTTTCACAGTGTACTTGTTCAATCTTGATGAGAAGATATCACAAGATATAGGTGAGACTACCCCAAAGTAAGAAGTAAACAGTGACAACAAGATAAATGTTAAAATCTATTAAAGATCTATTAAATCTATTAAAGATATATATATACATCTGTGCTTTATCGCTAACTTGGAACAGCCTCTTCCCCAAGGCTTGAGTCATTTTATTTAATATTTTCTTCAAATTCTCTGTATGTGTGTTTGTTTTGTGTGTCTCAAATGACACTACTGGAAAGTTGTGGGAGTTTTGTTTTTCCTCATTTCTTTTGAAGAAATAAGAAGGTGAAACACCTATTTTGAAGTTGGATAAGAATTCAGTAACTTGCCTGAAGCATCATATATCCGCCTGTTTTATATTCTATGAATAGCACAATACCATACTCTGCATGGCTTCAAAGGTAATTAAATAACTTGTTTCAATAGGTAGAATTTTAAAAGATAAATACATAATTTGCTGATGACCGGCACTTAAATGCCTAACAATATTTTCCATTAGTTATAGCGTGACAAAATGTTGCTTCTAATGGGTTGTGTCAGCTAATAAGTAACGGGTGTGTAGGGGTGCTCCTTTGATGCAGTTTCATGTATTTGCAGTGAATCACAGTTGTGTCCTCCTGACTCGTCTGTGTTTTGGAAAATGGATGTAATTCATTGCTTCCAGCTCAGATTCTCTTCCTGCCCAGCTCCTCCTTCCCTCTGGGTTTACACCTCAGTGCCAGCCTCTAGAGGCTGTTTTTTCCATCCCTTTTATTCAATCTGGGTGCATTTCTACTTTTCTGCAGTTRCAGCTGCTGTGCAGCTCAAGGCATCCTTAAGTCATAGTTCTCTGTTTAGATTTCCATGTGCACAATTCTGACTTAGTGTAGCAGATTTGGGGGGAGCTTTCTTTTAGCTGGAGGTTTCTGTTCACCAAAGGAATGTGCTGCTACTCATCTGCATGAGCAGAGGGGTCACTGTTTTCATGTGCCTGTGTCAGTGGGATTTTTGGCCAGCCGTTCACAGTAGCACCTCCATGTACTCATGCATCAGACTAGACACTAGAGGTCAACATCATCATTTACTGGAACCCTAACTTACAGTTGATTTAAGGACAGGTTCTTGCTTTTAACAGTTCATTTCTTTAAACACTTTGAATCTTTATTATGCTGATCTTGACAAAGTTAGGACCAAAGGAAACAATGCTCTATCACAGTATGGCCTAAAGATACCAGGAGCGCAGTAAAATAATACTGAAGTCTTGCCTTTTTTTGTGCCTGGGGCTACTTTGATGAGTGCCTTGGGGAACAACAGTAAAGCCAACAGGATAGAGCAGCAATGGAAAACTTGTTCTGGGGCCATTGCCATTTGTCAGCGTTGTGGATTGTCCAGCTGGTGTGCCTGCAACCAGGGGCTCCTACCAGTGTGACATGCACTTCATCAGCCTTGAAGGAGCTCCTGGGGGAGCCTCAGGTACCCACCTGCAGAAGTGTTGTCTTTGCATTCTGACTTTGATTTTTAAGAGATTCTTTCATTGTTTCTACTCTAGGTCAGCATATAGTTTTTCTGAAAGTTCATAAAAAGGTGGAGAGCCAAAATGAGAGAGGAAGTGCCCAACACTGCCTCATGTAACAAGCTGCTTCCATCAGGATGCCCAGCCTGCAGAGCAGAGCCCCTGAAGATTTCCTCACAGGGCATTTACAAGTGACCTCCTGTCTGTGCGTTTTCCTCTTGCAGTCTTTCCCTTGCCTGGACAACTTACAGGATCTTCTTTTAGGTAGCTAATTGTCTCTTTTCTTGGAACTCAATTTTATCTCCGAAGTATCTATTCTTATGCTAAATTTGTTTGCAATCAGTCAGGATGTTAAAAACTTATTAGAGGGATGACACAGAATGTTATTTTAATGCTTATTCCAAGCGGAAATAAGGAATATGATGTAAACAGTCTATCTTCTAAGAGAATATTCCATATTTCTGCAAAGAACATCTGTTACTATGAATGTAATATCCTCTGGGTGAAATTATCCATTCCATGTTTTATGAACTTTAAAAAAAAAAATGAGGAAAAGCATGGATCTTGGATTTCAGTTGTGCATCCATTTATGTACAAAGCCTTCTTTCAGCTCATAATTTGCATGGTAGGTCTCATAATTTGCATGGTAGGTCTAAGAGGAATATTGAAATGGGAGAAAGGGAAGAAAGGTGAACCCACCTAAAGGCATAGAAGACGTTTGCATGGGTGACCTTGGGTGAAATTATCAAGGCTTTAAGTAGTCAAAGTTGTTGCTTTTGGTTTTGTTGGAATGCGAACTCATGATTTCCTGCCTCTGTTTCATTTACAAAAGCATAGTGCTCTTGTCAAATTTACAGAGCTTGAACCAGTAATACATTTTTATTTATTAGACTGAAGAAAGCAAGACAGTACCTCACAGATTGCTTTCTGTTAGAGTTGTCTTTGTGATAGCTGTTGAGAGCTGGCCGGAGGAGACCTGCAGCTTGGCTGCCCTCCCATCTGGCCAAACTACTGAACTGCTCTGTCTCTTCCTCAGCTAGTGCTACCTGGGCCACAAGCTGGACCCTGGTCCTGTGTCTGGCAGTGCCACCCTGTCACCCAGCTCCCTGCAGGCAGCTTGGGATCTGGGGATAGTCAAAACGTGCATGTGATCTTGTACAGTGTGCTCTGGGAGACTCTGAGCAGGAGTATTGGACTAAATGATCTCCAAAGGTCCCTTCCTATCTGTGATGCTGTGATGTCTGCCCAGAGGCACCCTAGCCCCCAAGCAGACCACAGGCCATGCCACAGCGGTGACATGGCAGGAAGCGCAAGCATGGTGCAGTCTGGAGGGGAGCTCTGTTGATGTTCCTGTGCTGCGCTGGCTTATCAACTCTGACACTCGCCCTCTTCCCCCTGTAGGCCTGGGGAAGACCTCTGGCAGGCAGTGCTGTTCTCAGAGCTAAGCCACAATCCCATGCACAGCTCAAGGAGGATGGAAAACACTGAACAGAAATTGTGGTGACACCTGGGTTTGAGTTTTGGTGTCCTTCTTAGAAGCTGTAATCCCTACTTGCCAACAGACAGTGTCAGCACCTGGACTGCGCTTCATGAAGTGGTTGCTTCACAGCTTTAAGAGTTGTAATCATACTAGATTTTCACCTCGTAAGATTCACCTCAGTTAAAAGATTTCTTCCAGTATATTGGAGCAGAGTTTCCTCCTCTGGTGAGCAGAAGGCTTTACTAGGGATTCTGAATTATTTAAATCCAGAGACAAAACTTAGGCATGTGCAGCTTGATACTTTGCTTTGAAAATGCTTCACTTGACCACAGCTTCAAAGTAGGCACTATTAGGCATGAACCAAGGCAACACAACTGATTTGTTACTGAACCTGCAAGGACTGGTTTCCTGTTGCTTTTGAAGCCTCAAAGACTCTGGCCTTCTTGTCTTGCAGCACAGCAAGAGTTCACCTGCTAATACAGAATTACTGTCTCTGATATTTTATCTAATGGCCACCTGTGTCATGCCTTTGTTATTTCTAGATGGAAATATGTACCTCCATTAGCACCGAGTTCAAGTTAAAAGTGGATTTGGTTTCTTAAGGCAAACAAGATGATGAGACAGATTACATCTTGTGCTGAGACAATTTTGTACTGTTTTGTTTCAGGATTTGCTCTTGACTTACAGGCTTTCTGCAAGCCTAATAAAGGTCCTTGGAGATGGCTGTTTTCTTCATTCCTCCTTCCTAAAACTAAAATAGCCTTGTGGTATAAAAACCATCAGCATTACCGTTGTTCTGTCTACGCTTGTATTTTACATCATAATCTCCAGGAAACAATCCTATGCCTGGAAATTCACTGCATTCCTTGCAGTTGTGTGGGCTAACTGATGGAGTTCTTCAGTTGCTTAAAATGATTCAGTGGAACTTCCACTTGCGTTTGGGATTCCTGGAACGTTTGTCATGAACAGTCCTCTAAAAATTAAATAACGCAGAAGAACCCAGGCATAGAAAATACACAATTGAGTCTCTTCAGTTGCTGGTAGTCAGTCTAATGGGGATGTTGTTTACTGTATTGTCTGCTAAGTCTAATAAAGGTCTCCAGATGTAGATATGTATCCTTAACCTCCCATTGACTAAAGAGTCATTGTACCATATACACAGAGTCCAACAGACAGCTAGATCAAAACAACCAGATTGGTTATTTCCTCTCCTTGATTTTGTGTATATAATAATCCTATCTCTCATCTTGGCAGCATGCAGGTCTGTCTTTGTAGGTCAGTGCATATGTGTGTATTTTTAGGCAAATACAACTCAATGTAAATTATTCCAATGTGACAGTTTGTAGATATGTAAACCTTGGCACTGCTGCCTGTACAACTCTGCAACTCACATCGCCCCAAAACACCAACCACCCAAGAGAGGAGCAGGGGAGCCTTTGGATTACCGTGTTCCAGGAGCAGGAAGGAGAGTGGCTCGTAGCCAGAGCACCCCTGCAAGACTTGGTGAGTCAGAGCTGCTGCTGTGGCTGAGTAAGGAGGGTTAGCGTGGAGTAGGGACATCCTGCAAGAGGAAGTAAAACTGGGAAGGGCAGGTACATGCTGTGTGYGGTGCCAAAGTAGTTGAGCTGGTTGTTAGTGTAGCCCACAGGTTTCTGTGATTCCTGCCATATACCTGCAAAGACTTCTCTAAGCTCCCCAACTCCACTTGCTTTCCTGCAGGTTCACCTCCTTCAAGGGCTTGGAGGTGCTTGGGGTTTCTGTAGCAAGGCAGTTTTACAGTAGCAAAGCACAGGGGCTTTTATGTTGTTCCCCTGCTGAAGCAGTGTGAAGTAATCAGAGTGAAATCACAAAATCAGCCTCAAACTCTTCTAGTAGTTGGGTGCACATTGATTTCTAGGGAAGCGTAGGACTCCAAAGCTTAAATATAGGATTAAAAAAACAGAGGAAGCGGCCCCTTCTGGCCTCCCAGGGGCAGGTCTGAAGGCAGGAAGAGTGCAGGGCTGTGCTGCGCAGCGGTAGGGCAGCTGGGAGGGTGGTGCCAGCCGCTGCTGGCTTCCCTGCAGGACAGCCCGCAGCCTGGGTGCCTAGCGGCTCCCAAGCAAAAGGGTTGTGCCTGCGTGGGACTGGTCTAAGGGCGCTGCGAAATGTTGGCACCTGCTTTCTGCCGTTAYGCTAGGGATGTAAAGAGTTGGCCTCCAACTAGAACAACAATATGAGGTGGTTTCATTCTGTTTTGTCTCCTGGGGTGGCAGTGGTATGAACTGAGAGCCATGCTTACCCCTGGAGATGAAGGCTTAGCACCACGACATGCTCTTACTGGCTCCTATCTCAGTGATGCTTAGCCTTACAAATCCAAAGGCATGATTGCTTTTATCTGCTTTGACAATGTTTCAGAAATCCAGTGGCTCTTAGAGCTATCATACAGAAGCCACCAAATAGCACTTCAAACTTTGGCTCCTCACTAGTGACGTCTGCACCCGATAAATCATCTTTGTGAATAAGTCACTGACTAGCTCATCCCCAGCCCGACAAGCCTGCCCATCTTGCGCGGCACCGCAGTTCAGTGGCTCCCCTAGGTGGGTGTTTAACCAGCATCGCTCTCATCCAGTGACTAACATAAAGCATTGTCTAAGTTCGGGTAGCCAAGAATGCAGCTATATTTTAGTGCTTTCTTATTTTGAGAATCTAAACTAATCCTGACCGTTCCCAGTTAATGACGATACCATATGTCAGATTGCGCTAGTTCTCATGCAGAAAAAAAAAAGGAAATTAATCATCTGGAATTTTTAACCTCCTTCTTCTGTGTGAACTGGCTTAAAATCCTATTAAAAACATTGGGACCTGTTTCCTAAAATTTAATTGGCCACTGTTGAACATATAAGTCCATATTTCCTTAAGAGCATGCTGTGTGTGTTTCCAATTTATGATTTGCTGACATAGGTTTGCTGGCTGTAAAAGAACTGAAAATAATTTTTTAAAGACAGGGTATGAAAGACTGAGTAGTTTAATGGTGGAATTTAATAGAGGGATCTAGAGATAAAATTTCAAACTGAGGTCCAATGGCAAAAAGATTGGGATCCATTTGGAAACATCCAACCCTGAAGTGTGATGCCAAGTGCAGGCTGTTGTCTGTTATCAGGGTTGTAGCAGTAGGAGCAGGCCGCGTGATGAGCAAATTGGTCTAAGATAGCAGCACAGCCAGGATAGCAATCGGGATATGTCACTGCTGTAGAGGGCAGGGATGCCCTGATAAGGGTCTTGTGTTAACTTATATCTGTATACATTCAGTGTGTTAATTTTGCCATGAGTTATGTGAGCAGTGTGGTCTCGGTTATACAGGAGCAGGAGGTTGTTGAGCAAAGCAACCACTCCACCCCCTCCATCTCACTGCAAGTGCCTGGACAAGATTAGGAGATGGTGCCCATGTAGGGAAAGGTGCTCCCGACTCGGAGATGCTCCACAAGCAGAGAGAGGGGCTGAGGTGCTATCAGTCCTGCAAGAGCACATGATTTTTTTGTCATGACCTGAACTTKTTGACATGATTTAAATCCATTGGCAATTTGTTAGTTGTGCAGCTGAGTTGCGATGGCAACTGCCACAGGATAGGTATGTTAAATAACCTCATAAAAATCTGGGGGAGTTGTAAGAGAGTCGTGCTGCTAGAATAGACAAGGGCCAAGCCTTGCAGACTGCTCATAGGAAGAGTTTCAGCCCTCACTCAGCACTTGCCTCGAGCTCTTCCCTTTATGCTTGCCGCTGCTCATTTCTTCCATCACCCTATAAAGGTGCGTCTGTAGCATTAAAAGCAACAGCTGCTTTGAAAGCTGCATTTAAGCCCTTGGGAAGTGCTTGTTCTGCAGCCTGGCTGTCAGAGCTGTCCCTCCCTCCTTGCGTGAGCTACACACCCGGCTAAAACTGCACCGGGGACTCATCTGCTCTGCGCTGCCCGAAAGCAAGTGTAACTGTAACTAGCATGGCTGCTTAGTTGAGGAGTTTTCAGAGAGATTCCCTGAAGAAAGCGAACGATGATCAGATGTGCCAACAGAGAGTGAAATGTGATTCAAAGCTGGGAGCTCCAGTTCAACCAAAAGTCAGAAAATGGGAGTTAGTCCTTTTCTTTGGCATGTTCTTAGCTCCGTTTTCTTATCGTACAAGGTATGTGAGGACTGCTGTCAATAGGTTCATATTTTTGCCAGATTCTTCCTTGATGTAATTGCACTAATTTCTTTGTAATCAGAACAATGATGAATTTGGCCTCTTTTTCCTCGGGAACAATGGAAGAGCTCATGCTATTAAAAATCGCTTGTTTTTTTGCTCCTGGTTAAGGGGACACATCTTGAGTGTTGCTGACTTAAGAAATAATAGGTATTCATGTTGGATTTGGACGTCTAGGTTCAGCCCACAGCATTTTAAAAGTATGTATTCCCAACATGGTGATATTTAAGCATCTGGTTTACTTAAACTTGTATGTCAAAAACATTACTCACAGAGAAGGGGTTAAGGAGTAAACCTGGAGAAAAGCAAATTGGAGGAAAGCATCAGCTTTGATAAAAACTTCAAGCAACTTAAGAAGCACTAGAACTACCACAGCCTGCTTTTAGTATTTGAACAGAATCAAATCACAAGTAATTTTTCAGTACTTCATCTGAAAACAATTTGACTTTTCTGTTAGCAGCTTGCAGTGTTTTCAACAGTTATTGAGAAGAGACGATGGATGGAAGGCGTTTTCAGCATGGCTGTTTCCAAGTGCAGACAGAGCTCTCACCCTCAAACCCTGGAGGTTTCGCCCTGATCACTGCTGCAGTTCAACAGGGATGTGGTCAGCCGAGCACAGCGCCGTCCACCCTGGTCACTGATCCCTGCACTCCAGGCCCTTCCGTGTGGGACTGTCACCCTTTCGATGACTTCCTAGAATGATCCCCAGGTTGAAGAGGGGGAAACACAGCAGGGAAGAGTTGAGGTTTGGGGCTGTATCCTGGCTGTCTGTGGTGCTGAGCAAGGACTTCAGGCCTGAGGACCCTGAACCTGAACTACCCCAGAGAACTGGCCCTTTGGTAAGTGACTGGGACAACAGCTGACATATAGGCATTAGCAGCATCCTTTGTCATCGCCTCCAATTAGTTTTGGAGGTGGCTCAGTCCTAGTTTTAACTCTAGTGCAAGCTAGTAGGGTGCTTTTTGTGTTGTGTTGTTTTGTACTGCGAGGCAGCAGTCAATAAGAGCAATAGCACTCCTGGGATTTGTAAATTATGAATGACAGACTACGTTCTACAGTAAAGGCAAATGCAGCAGATTAAGCAGTAATGATATTTCTCTTCTGGCTTGCCTTGGATTCCACTGGAGTCAATGAAAATGAGGCATACTTGAAATCAAAGCATGTCAAAAACTTGCACTTTCATTAAAGGTTGAATCCTTAGTAGAAACAGTACTTTTACTAAAATAAATGCACAAAAAAAGTAGTTTCAGGCTTCAAATGCTTGGATATTCTTAAAAAATAAATTCTCAGGTATTTTGTAGTATTTTCTGCAGACAGCAAAATGTTTCCAATGGAGCTGAGGTAGCTGGAACACAAATTCTCTTGATGCAAAATGTTTGATGTTAACTGTGAATAATTTTGAGGCCCTCTTCCACCCAGAGCCGCTGTTCCAGAACTGTCCTAAGCTTCAGTCCCTGACTCCCCACACCCACAACTACCCATGGGCCATCTCTGCTGTCACCGTATCGGTGACCTTCTCTGTAGTTATTGTCCGGGGAGGAGCTGGCTCCATGTGGAGTCCTGAGCAAAAATAACCCCCGTGTGCACAACAGGAAGCCTTGACAATGGCAGTATTACAATGGCCACCAGGTCACCTCGTGACCCGAGCATGGCCGCCAGCTGCTTTGGGGAAAGCTGCAGCGCCACGAGATAAGAGGAAGGACAGGCTAATGAGGGAAGATTAAATGAGCTGAATGATGACGAAAGCAAGAGCATAACTGCCTGCAAATGCCTGAAAGAGAGAAACATCCAGGGTAGAGAGGGATTCTCCAAGCTCCTGCCAGGATTTAGAAGTAATGGAAAGGAACCAATAAATTGAAAATGAATGTGCAATCGATCATAAGAGATATATTCAATCTAGTTTCTTAGGAAAGAAAGAAAACCAGAGCTCTCTTCCCTATGGCTAATCTTGCTCACGTGCTCTGTTTTATGTTTCAGCCTTATCCCTCAAAGCATGGGGATAGCCCTTAAAGTTACATAATGGTGAAATACTGCATAAAGACTAGGGGCTGGCAGATCCACAGGAACTTGGCAGCGTGACAGGAATGGCCCTTTTCCATTCCCGCGGGCTCAGACCGGCATGTCTCTGAGGTACCTCTGCTAAGGCAGCCTTGCTTAGGGGCCAAGGAAAGCAGCTCTGTGCAGTGAGCGCCTTAGACCAAGACTGAGCTGAAAATCCTCCATTAAGGGTTACCCGAGACTCCAGCAGGAGGGACCTGTTGCTACCCTCAATGGTCCCTGAGGTAGGGCAGAAAAGGCATGAAGGCAGAACTGTCCCCAGCTCCCGGGGCCCAGCTTTGGCCCAGATGCAGGGTGCCTTGGCAATGCAACAGCTCTAATGCAGCCCACCCATATTGAGTGCCCTGCCCCTGACCTGTCACTGTTCATGCACTGCCCCCAGGGATGCACATGCTGTCCCTGAGGGGGGTTGTTGCTTGTAGAAGACACCTTCCTCTGAGGCATCTTTAGCCCTGGTCTGTGCTGGAGCTGAGCCGAGGATGCAGATCTTGCCTGGCAAACCTGTCCCGGCCTCCACTGGGCACCACTACTCCTTTCCACAGCCCTTCCAGGCCCGTTGCTCCCCTCTGAAGCTGCCGGTTTGTGTCTCCATCGTCGCTCCCCACGAGGCTCCTCTCATTGGGCGCCAGGCCGGGCTCTCGGCTCCCTCTGAAGCCCCCGCAGGCTCCGGGAGGCGCTTCTCGGGACGGCTCTGCGAGTGAGGGCCGAGCAGCCGCCTCGGGGGCGCCGGCCCGCGGCAGGAGGCGGAGCCAGCGC
>PTEX01000167.1:36334-124781 GCA_003342815.1 Eudromia elegans | reverse complement strand
GGCCGCCGCCGCTTCCTCTGCGCCGGCCCGGCCCGGCCCGGCCTGGCCCGCCGCGGGGTGCCGGTGGACGGGGGATGCCAGGGCGTGCTGGGGATACCGAGGGGTACCGGCACATAGCGGGGTGCCAGGGGCACAGAGGATACGGGAGGGTGCTGGAATGCCGGGGCGTACCAGGGCACAGCGAGGCCGTGGGCGGTGCCGATGGCACTGGAAATGCTGAGCTGTGCCGGGAGATACCGTGACATGCTGGGAGGGGTGCCGGGGCTTTCCGGAGCACTGGGGATGCTGGAGGGCGCAGGGGTCTGCTTCCTCCTACAGCGCTGCAGGGGCTGGTACTGGTCCCAGTCCCACAACAGCAGCTCAGGCTGGTCCATCGCACGCCTCCCCCGAGTCCCAACCCACCCGAGTCTTGACCTGCTTGGCAGCTACTTCCCTCAGTGGCTCTGGGAGCGGCGGCTGCACGCGGGCGGTGGTGCTGGAGCGTGGCAGGGTCTCTGTGGTGCCCTGCGGGTCACGGCCTGGCCTGGTCGCCTTCAGAGAAGGCGCCTGCTGCGGAGAAATTACTTCATGTTGGGAGAATCTCCGGGCCAGCGCGTGGGCATCCTTGTCCTGCCGAGCACTGGGGCTCCCAAGGCACCATGAAGAAATGCAGGCAACCAGAAAGCGATCCTGCAGCACAGGGAAAGGAAATGGCCATATGGGATAAAGGAGAAAAAAAACCCTCTCTCTCAGATTCAATAGTAGGCATATTTCCCTTCTCCCCTGCTGTTTCAGGGCTGCTTTTACTTTTCTTTCTGGCATGGGCAAGCAGGTGGAAGGGTGGTGCTTTCTTCCTGGGCTCCCATTTTGGCACCCGCTCTCTCTCCACCAGCGGTACCCACTCGCATGGGTGTGGATCAGCGCCCAGCATCCTCAGCCAGGGAAGTGCCCACTGGTGTCTCAGCCAGAGATTCCATGTCCTGTGCTCAGCACTGCCCACGGTGCCGGTGCTTGGCCTGGCTTCCTGAGACACTTTGCTTCTCTGGCTGCAGTCTGGCTTTGCTGCAGTGCACAGTAGCTCTCAGACTGTGATCGTCCCAGTTGAGCACCAACAGGCCCCTGAGAAAGCTTTATGGTAATGGATAATGGAACATTTTGTATTATTATTATTATTATTRTTGTTGTTGTTGAAAGCTTTATGGTAATGGATAATGGAACATATTGTAGTATTATTATTGTTGTTGTTGTTGTTGTTATTATAAGTGGTTTTAAAAAGAAACTTTTTGGCCAAAACTCTAAAAATCCACTTACTCTATAGGCCTGGACCAGTTCTCAGGGCAGAACAAAACCGTGTGACTCTTGAGTCCCCTGGTGCCATCTTGCAACCATTTTCTCCTGCAGCTGGAGTTGACCTCCTGAGCACCTCACGCTAGGGGCTGGGTTCTGAGGCCCTCCATAAGCAGGTCCTGGGGGAGAGGGCAGCCAGGGCCACAGGGAGGGTTGCCCAGCGCTAAGGTGGCCTCAGCAGCAAAGAGAGGAGTGAAGCCAGTGGCGGTTGCTGGGAGAGCAGTTCCTCCAATTGTTCCTGGGCCTGAGAGAACCGCCGCTTCCTGCGAGTCCCAGTTGCCACCGGGAAGGCACTTCCCAGCCCAGCCCTTACACGTGCGGCAGGAAACACCAAAGTGTCAGTGACAGTCGTGCTAACAGGAGCTGCTGGGCACCAGTTTTCTACTCTGAGATTTTTTTAAAAAGTAGTTAAATTGTATTGTCTCTGATGACACTAAATTGTGAGGAGTGAAGGAAGTAAAAGAAAGCCTGAAAAAGAAGCATTTTATATCAGAAAAAAAAAAAAACCCACCTTCAAAATGCTATCTGAGAAGCCTTGTGTAGTAGAGCAAAGGAGGCCTTTTCCTTCCAAAGTTGAATTTCACACATTCAACAGAGTGGAAGCTTTCCTCTTTTTCATCCCTTAGTGTTTTGTCCTGAGGTTTTATGAGACACAACTTTGATTTAAACTCATGTTATAGAATAGTCACTGGATGTTTTTAAGATTTTTGTTTTATCTGAGAAGACTTAGATTTGATTCACTTTTGGGGATGTGCACCAATGTGCCGTTTGCTCTATTGCTTTTGCTGATAACACAAGGCAGGCATCATCATCTTCTCAAGCCCAAGTGTCTTAAAACTGCCTTTGATCTTGACATACCCTGAATCCACCTCTCTGCACTGCAGTCATTTTACCTGTTAGTGCCTAATCAGCTACAGGATGGACTTTACAACTGTTTTATCTGCAGAGACATGAGTTTGTACCTGTGTGCTCTTTTTCTGTAGCTTTTCCAGTGTGGAGATTCGGTCAGCAATGTTTGTGTCTCCCATGAAGGGGGTGACTTGCACTCTAGTATTTGACCGGGTCAGGTTTTTAAAAGGTAGGATATTGCCATGTAAATGCATATTTTCTGAGAGTTTGGGAGGAGTCTGCTCTAAGGTAAAATATGCATCATTTTTTCCTGGCTGGCAATATAACCATAGTGTGTATTTGAGCTAATTTGTATTCAAAGTAAAATGAATCCCCTTCATTGTTCTACTAACAAAATGTGATGTGTAATATGCTACTGTTCTCCTTAGGAAGATACCAAGTTTATTCCTGTATAGTAGCATTACAGACCTATTTCTCTCTGTCAAAGCAAGCTTTAACTTTCCCGCTGATTCCCAGGTGAGCTGCGTTCAGCCTCTCCTTCCTGCAGGTTCTGGACTAAGCAATATTCAGCTGGGGAGAGAGAGGTACTGGCTTACTTCTCCCTTTAGTGGCAACAGCAAATAGTGATGTCATTTTGACAGGGATCCAAAACTCTGGGCAAAGCAGCCTGCCCACTGTTGAAATGTTCAGAAATGCCTCCAGATGATGTGGTCATGACTGAGAATGAGGTGGGAGCTTGGAGCGATGTGTGTGCTCTTGAGCAGAGGGTGAAGCAGAGCCATGACTAGGTGCGACACCCAGGCATGCATGTGATTTATGGCCGAGCACGACCACGCAGGGGTGAGCACTGCTGCCAGCCGGCAGGTCCAGCACTGTGCCAGAGGCCTCTGGAGGATGGGGCTCCTTGGCCCCAAACTCTCCCTGCAGTGGGAGTTTTCCGGCAGTCGCAGACAATACACTGTGGAAAGCCCTTTGTCAAGTGGCCACAGAGCGTTTGCTCCTTGCTGTGGTCTATTGCGAGGGCGCTGCACACCTGTGTCGGGGCGCTCCCCGACACTTTCATCTGGGCCCTTCTGTTTTGCTCCCTGGTGCAACAGAAGACTCTGGGACAGCCTGCTATAGAGCTCATCACTCTCCTGCAGGCAGGCCCTGGGCCAGCGATCTGAAAAATGCCAATCCAGATCTGAGTCAGGAAGCTCTGCTTTGTCCCAATCCCTGAAGTTTACTGAAAAATACTGCTGGAAGCAGGACTGAGGTTCTGCAGGAGCTGGTACCTCTCTGCGCACGGGTGCAGGTCACCCCTGCTGCGTGTCGCATGAGCCACGATCTGTGTGCAGTGCCTTTCCCCACTCTCTCTGGAGAGAGGATGGGACTGAGCTGTGCCCCTGCTGTTGGTGATTTGTATCTCAAAGGATGATTTTAGGGGAGGAAAGTGCCTGCAATGTGTTTGGGGCTGAGAATACCTGTGTGTTTGCCCAGGTGTTCGGGGCCTCATGTTTTATGAGGCTCTCGCAGTCTCCAGAGAGCTCCCTTGTGCAACGCATGAGCAGGAGCAGAAAAGATCCTTTATATGAAGATATGTCGCCAATCATGAAAGAAGGCATTTCTTTAATGCTTTTGGCTYAGTCACTGCATAAAATGTTTTTAACTAACTTTTCAGATGGCTGGGCTATGTAGGACTCAGAATGGACCCTTTTGTTTCCTGCCCCAATTAGGAATTAATTTTTAATTATATCAGCTGAAAATATCTTATTATGAGCTCTTGTGTCAGGCTAAGGTCCCTGAATGTTTCTTTGCCAATGAGTGGTGTTAGTTTACTCTTTTTTTTTTTGTTTTATTTTGTTTTGTTTTGTTCTGTGAAGCTGAGAACTGTCTTGGCTTTCATTATCTGAATATATTAGATATGTGTTTGTGGAAAACCTGGTGTAGCATCAATTAAAACCTGATGTGAGTTACTTTTCTCAGTCATTGAGGTGTGCTTCAGGAGTACTAAAGTAACGCTGTCTGCACGGTTCCTTCTGCAGCACTTTGGCTTGCTTTTAAGCATTTTCACTTGCATTAGGAACATCTTACAGCTCTGGGAAGAGGACCCTGTGCTTGAAAGATAGCCCTGATAAACTAAGAATGTTGTTCCCAAAGCTGCAAAGTGATGATTGCCTTTGAAGTGGTGTTTTTGACATGGAAATGCATATAGTTCACTTTTCTTTAAAATCAGAAAAATAGTTTAGCAAAGACAAATCTGCATACAGCCTTATGCACTTGGCACAGGAAGGACTCCTATTGATTTCCCTGAGATTATTTCTGTCGGAGTCCGGCCATGAACATTTTTTTGTCCTCAGTCCAACCAAGTAGAAGTCAAAGAGCTGCTGACGATGAGAAGTATTTTTGGTGTGTAATACATGAAAATGGACCATGGCTCCATTAAAACAAACAGTGAGRGTTTTGTCTCGCTTCCTGGTGCCAAAGCAACATTTTCTGTCCGTGCAGCTGGGGATTGCAAGGTATATTTTGAAATGCAGCTTATTAAAGCTGCCTCCTCTGTGTGTCCCTTGCAAGATCTGCACTCGAGACTGGGTGTTCACAGGGCAGCAGCTCAGGCTGCTGTTGCGCCTGGGTGCCGGGAGTGGTCTTGCATGCCAGCCTGGTCGTGGGGACGCAGGCAGCGTTGTCCGCCTGCAAGCTGCACGGGACGAGCTTTGTAGAGCCACCAAAATCCGGTGAATGGTTTGGAATGGTTTTTTCTTTAGGCTGATTGTGTTTTTGTCTGTTCCCCAGAACGCAAACTGCCGTGAATTGACCCAGTTAACTTCTGTTGCATGTGGTATCAAATCGGATTAATGCCAGTGGCTGCGCAGCACAAGTTTTAACCCGCCCTCAGTTTGGGCTCAATCATTTTCAGAGAGCTTGCAACATATACTACTAAGTAGTAGCACTGCTCATTCATGTTTCCTACCAGACGTCCTGGAGCAAGTGGCCGTGCCTGCATTTGGCAGCTGGGCACGGTGAGGCCGTGGGCGGGCAGCACTCACACGCACTCTGCTCATCCTTGGGGCTGTGTTTCCTCGCCAGCCCCAGCTCCGAGACGCTGAATTTGAAGTAGTCTGTTTGAAAATGCAGTAAACACACGGACTTTTAAAAGTAACTGTTTGGATGTGAACGGATTGTTTTTTAGATGACTTTTAAAGGCTTTCCAGCTCTTTTAATGTGGGATTTATATTGGAGCAACAGCATCATTTGTTTGTATTTCCAACTTCCAAATTCTGATCTTTTTCTTTTGCTATGAAAATCTCTGTTATAATCAACAGAGATAAAAGTAACCCCTTGTATTTGGGAAAGCTGGCAATGAGTGATACTGTTTTGCCATATTATCAAGTAGTCAGTTTTCAATGTAGCTTTCAAGAGAGTTTTTTTCACTGGGAACACCAATATAAAGAAAGTCTCACTAGGAGGGAATGTGATCCTTAAATACCTCACATATATAGAGAAGTATAGAGGTATTCAAATATAGAGAGAAATATAGAGGTATTCACTGTCTATTACATGGGAACTGGCCAAGCCTACACTGATCCAGTGCTGGATATTATGAAAAAATATATATATACATAATATATATACATACATACATATACACACACATGGATACACACACATATATATATGCATGCACAGATATACGCAAATATGTTTTTACAAACATATAGCAAGGTAATTAACTTTGGAGTAGTTTGAACACTTTCACTGTACCACAATGCATATAGGATCTTGGAAAAGAGTGTATCTTTGAGCTCTTGGGAATTAGGATTGCTAATTACAGCCCTTGTCATAGTATCTCCCCTTTAGTCTAATCTGCTTTCCAAACTTTGTGCCTTGCCCGTGGTCTGCTTTCTGTCTGGCCTGGTAAAGTGCTTAAGCGAGGCTGGGCCTTGCCCATGGCTCGTGGTGCTGGGAGCCAGGGGTCAGCCCTTCCAGAGGCTCCGTCAAAGGCCGCAGGGGAACCACAATTTCTACGGGTTTATAGAGGAGGCAGCTGTGAGCAGCTGGTGCCAGCACAGAAAAGTGCATCCCTCATGCACAGGGCAAATGTGGGGCCGTGCTGCAGAGCATGGGCACCAGGAAAACTTAAAATAAAAAGACTGCAAGTCTTGTACTATATATAGTCCAATGTGTGCTCTGCTAAGATAGCTCTTAGAAAAGATTTGAGCAATTATTGGTTAAATTCTATTTTTAAAACATTTTGAAGGGAGACAGGGCTGGAAAGTGCTTTAACTCCTGGCTGGAAGCGGCTCTGGTACCCCCAGGAGAGCCTCGCGGGCCCCCTTGGGTGCGGGCACCGGGGAAACCCTGTCACGGAGCGGAGCCCTGGGGGCACAAGTGACCCCTGCGCTGCCCCAGACACAGCTCCCACTTCCCGTAGCTGCGGACGCCTCATGTTAACAATGTGCCACACTCTGCACCTTTAATGAAGATGAATACGCTATAAATCATGCATGGGAACTAGCCCAGGGACCTGCTTGCAGCAGCAGTCCCCAAAGGCCTTTCATAATTTATCCGAGCGTGTGCAACATGTTGCAAGCAGCAACAGCAGCAGGTTTTGCTGAGCCCAGCGCTTTCTCAGGCCTCTGCTTTGGCAGGTGGAGCAGTCCCCACGCTGCTTTCCTCATCAGGGCACCTGCGCTCCCTTTCGGTGCAGCGATGGGCAAGCGGGGTTCGATGCCAGTGGGCTGAGGGTTACACAGGTGCCCTGGCCTGCAGCCTGCTCTTCCTGCCCCTGCTCCACTCCCCTCTCCTGCCCCCTGCACTGGGCTGGGCGCAAGTTTCCTCATGTTTTGCTGCACGTGCTCTGCTCATCCCAAAGGCCCTGGGAGCCATACTGGGCAGGAGCGGACATAGGGCCACACGCGGGACTCGGATGCCCGACATTGTGGCCAGAGCCCGGTGTGGATTCGTTCACAGCCTCTCTGCTATGAGTGAAACAAGTTATTCTGCAAGAATTGCTTAGAAACAGCAACAGGTACTCAGCGATAGCTCACACGTGGGTCTGAGCAGCTCTGAGGCGCCAGGAGCCATTTTATCTGGGGCTGTGCCGGAGGCACCTGTGGATGTTGATGCGCCATGTCCTTGCAGTGGCAAAGCATCGCTGGGGGTGCAGAGCCCTCCCAGGCATGAGCAAGGCCGGCATTGCCACGTTGTGACGCAGGAGCAGGGCCCACTAGCTGGCTGTCCCTTGTGRAGCTGAGGGGCTGCAGAGCCAGGGCGCATCCTTGTCTGTGCTTCTCTGGCCGCCCCCACAAGTGCGGGGCAGCCCAGCAGCAGTGGCAGAGCCGCCGGCCCGTAGGATGCCTGTGTTCTTTATAGTCTGCAGCGGTGCCACGTGCACTGCCCCGTCGGTAGAACGTGCAGCAAGGGGTTCCCTTTGTGCGCGCCCAGCCTTGTTCTTTCTCCCACTGCAGCAGCCTCGTTGGAGGCAGCCTTGAGTTTAATTCGTCTCATTTATTAATGGGTCACATTTGTTCCCAGGACTTTTCTTCTCCCCTCTGATCTATTTATTCCCCTTAGCTCTCTGAGGTCCAGTTCAGGCATCGTGCCCTGCTCCCAACTGCCTATGCATTAGCTGCCTTCTGCGGTCAGTGCTCCTGCTGGAGCAATTATCTGCAATTTAGTTGAAAACACTGCCTGTTTACATCAGCGGAGAGTTTGGACCTGAATGTTTTGTTTGGTTCTCTTCCACGTCTCTATTTCGAGCAGGGACCATATCTGTTTGTTTATTATCTGCAAGTCTTTGCACGTTCCATCAGGATGCTATATTTGCCTCTCCCTTTCCTCCGTGGGGGGAGCTGGATTGTTGCTGCACATCCTCCGTGCTCCTGAGCCCAATATTCCCTCTTGCTGTTGCATACCAGTCTTCACTCATCTACTCTTCCGTGTTTCCTAGAAACTTTAAAATAATAATAAAAAATCTCTGCTAATTTCTCTGCTCTCTCCTCCTTTCTCAGTCTGGCACTCTCAACTCTTTTCTGCAGCCAGTAACAACTTTTTTTAACCTGAGCTCCTTCTAGGACTCCTTCTGCTAGCATGGAACTAGATGATCTACCTCACATATAGTTTTGTTTTCTCTAGGAGTTGTTAAAAATGTAACAGAGAGGAAAATGAGAAGAAAACATTCTGATTTTAGTTGATCAAATTAGTTCAATTTTTAGAATTCAAGAATTCCTTAAAGTGGGTTTAATCAGTCAGACTGCACATGTCCCATGGCTGTCCCATGCACAGACCATGTCCCATGCCAGTAAATAGCATTTTGAGTGCAGGTGAACTGAAATTCAGAGGAGAGATATTTACCACTCTTGGAGTAAAAGACCTTTCATGCTTCTTGAACACTCTGTCTGCTGGTCTGTTGTTAGGCAGGCCTCACACCTCTAGTTACCGTCACCGTATGCAATAACATCACCATCATTCAGTAACACTGTATTTTAAGAATTAAAAAAAAAGGATAATTTTCAGTGGGCTGATGTGAAGCTTCCATCCCGGAGGAGAGCAGGGCTTTGGCATGTGGCTTGGAGAGGCCTTCTGCAAGCTGGCGTCCCCCACCATGGATCACTGGCCAAGGTGACAATAGGTGCAGGCTCCCGCGGGGCCACACAGTGCAAATCACAGCAGCTGCAGCAGCCAGGGCCTGCGCCACCTGTGTCTGTGGTGATGGGAATTCTGTGCCTTCCTCTCAGTTCCACATACGTCTCTGAGGAGGACGCAAGCAAGTCTGTGACACACAGAGCGTGCTGCAAACCAGGTAGGCACCTGTTAGATGCGGCAGCCAGGCAGCTTTGTGCCTGTGGAGGCAGCCCCTGCTCAGCCCTGGTTCTGTACAGCTTGTGAACAGCTATTGCTGCCAACGAGGCTCTGCAGCACCTCCTGTCTCCAGAGAAGGAGGGCAATGCCTCCTGTCTCTGTGACCATGAAATATTCTGGAGATTGCAGAGAGCTCAGTTCAGGCCATTCCTCAGCTCTGACCAGCATTATTCCCAGGAGCCAGCCCTGTGCTGCCTTGCAAGGGGTCTGCACCAGTGCCAGGGCGTGCAGGAAGCTGCATGGGGCTCCTCGAGTGCCTGAGCTCCATGGGTGCTTTGTACCAGTGGGGTTTCGAAAAGGGAAGTGAGGCACGAGGGATTTGTGGCAGAAGCTTTGCTGCAGCACCCTGGCTCCACTCACCCATTTGCCTATACATGCGCATGGAACGGGGGGAGTTTGCTCAAGCACCGTGGACCGTGCACCATCGCCCCATGCGGCCTGGAACTCTGTGCCCAAACAAGCGGCAGTAGCCAGAGCACTTGTCATGTTCKCCAAAGGACAGGTTTTGTCCTTTGGGATGGTTTTGGTTGCCTTTCCATGTGTCTTTATCCTGCCATCGTAACCTGCTGGGGTGTTTCTGCGCTGCTTGGATCTTGGGATTGAGTTGCACAATGTGCTGCGGGCTTTGAGATGGGTTTCTCTGCCTGTACACGCTCACCAAGTTTTCGGAGGAAGCGGTGATGTAAGACTCTGTGCAGAGGTGAATGTGAAGCCCTCGGTCCGCCTGCGCTGCCTGCAGTTTCGGTTAGCTCAGGTGCTTTGGTGGCTTGTGCTCCAAGCACAGCAGCTTTAAAGCTGTGGTGGGAATGCACAGGAATATTCCAAAGCATCACTGAAACCCCAGTGGAGAAAATGTAAGTGAATGAAGCTGGAAGAGTGGCTGGAAGAGGCTAGGAGACGGGGTGGAATGGGAGAGCAGGGCTCAGTGCTTCGGTGCCTCTCTTGCAGGAAAATGATTCCCGTGACCGAGTTCCGGCAGTTTTCGGAGCAGCAGCCAGCCTTCCGGGTACTGAAGCCCTGGTGGGACGTGTTCACCGACTACCTCTCCGTCGCCATGCTGATGATCGGTGTGTTTGGCTGCACCTTGCAGGTAAATCAGACACGGCCGGGGCCGAACGGGTGCTGATGGGGGCACAGGAGGAGCGAGGCAGGGGGAGAAGGACCTGTGAGGAAGATGTCATACATCTCCGTTCCCTTGTATCTGCTACAAGCAACACGAGAATTGGCTTCTCCCAAAATTACAATTCATTTAGGCAGAAGCATGAAATAACACAAGCCAGGCTCTCAGTGGCTGTAAATCAGTGCCTCTGTGCTGGAGTCCATGGAGCAGTGCCAGAGCTGTTGGTTTGGCAATTGCCTTTGGTTATCAGGACAAAAACCTGTGTCTGGATGCCTATTTTCACACAGTCATAACAAAACAGTCAGCAACTGAAAGTCCCATTTCTTACCTTGCTTTGTTGGTTAGGAGCTTAAAAACATTTTCTAGGATTTTCTGATTTTCTTTTTGGTTTTGTTGTTGGTGGTGGTCTGACATTTTGATTTGTTAATAGTCTTTTTTTCTTTTTGCTTCAAATAAATTTGAAATTAATATAGAGATTTTGTTAACACTGCCACAAGCAGCATTATGCTTCCTCCTTTCTGAGGCCTCTCTGCAGGTGGACACCTGATATTATTGTCACTCCCTCTTAATTACAGTGTGCTAAAGAGCCAAAACCTAAAAAAATGGAAGATGCTGTTTGGAATGGACTGTACAAAAGTAGGCGACTATAGTGCTAGTTCAAATGTGGATGCCTGTTTTTTGGTGTGACAGAAATGGAGCAAAAAGAACACATTGACAAAACTCTGATTTCAGCAGGATTTGTTACCTTACATGGCTCAAGGTTTCCACGTACCATGTCCCAGTTTTTGTGTGAAATGAACTGTAGTTTTGCCTGTATTGTCTTTTCAAATATCTTTTGGAAAGTATGATGTCTGTGTTTAAAAATCTCTCTGTACAAGGATTTATCCTGCTTTAGCAGCCAAGTGTTCGCTTAAGCACATAGAGTGTCTGTCAGTTTTGAATTTATCTGCTTGATTGGATGAAGCACACTGAAAAATAGTGGTTGGAAGCAGTGCAAATAACACAGGGAATTTTTTAATTCCAATTTACTAGCAAGGACGTGATCCATTTTATAAATATAACAGAATAGCTCTGTTACCCGCTCTCGACAACAATAGCATTTACAGGCAAGAAGTTTTTGAAGTGGCCACAGTTGTGGCATTGATACTGTTAAAAACGTGTGTGGTCCCAGCTCAGCATCTCCCTGCAGCAGGGGGAAATTGAGGTTTGGTGGCTCTTGCTGCTCACCTCTATTGAGTGCTCTCAGCTACCATGATGCCAAAGGATATATCCCCACTACCGTTAAAGGCACATTATTAATTTGGGCTAATCCCAGTTAGTCATTCCTGCAAATAACAGAGCTTCCTAGTTTATCAAGTGGATTAATTTTTAATATTTTAAATTCTGTCCCACGGGGAGCCTGGCACTGAACTCAGCCTGTTACCCAGAGCTAAGCTGATGATGATTGGTGCCCAAAGGTGTTGTGACCTGAGGGTCCAACATGGGAGGCCGTCCGAATTGAGAAAGTTTTGCATTATAGATGGACTAAGGACAGAGCTACATTATATTCCACAAGTGATCGAAATGAGGACTGACTCTTCCTGTTTTATATGTATGAGGAACTGACTAGAAATRAAGTCCGTGTGTACACACAGAGAAAAGCCGTCAACTATCCATTATCCCTATGCATCCTTACTAAGACTCAGAGAGCACCTGAGGAAACTCAACACTAACAGACCCATGGGCCCTGATGGGATACACTCCAGAGTGCTGCGTGAGCTGGCAGATGTCATAKCTAAGCCACTCTCCGTCATCTTTGAAAGGTCCTGGAGAACAGGGGAGGTGCCGGAGGACTGGAGGAAGGCCAATGTCACCCCGATCTTCAAAAAAGGCAAGAAAAAGAACCCAGGCAACTACAGGCCAGTGAGCCTGACCTCCGTCCCTGGAAAGGTGATGGAGCAGCTCATCCTGGCTGCTGTCTCCAGGCACATGGAGGAGAAGGAGTTGCTCAGGAGTAGCCAACATTGATTCACCAAGGGGGAATCATGCTTGGCTAACCTGATAAGCTTCTATGATGGGTGACTGGCTGGATAGATGAGGGCAGAGTGGTGGATATCATCTATCTGGACTTCAGCAAGACTTTTGACACCATCCCACATAGCATCCTCCTGGGCAAGCTCTAGAAGAGTGGGTTAGATGGGTGGACAGTGAGGTGGATTAGGAATTGGCTGGAAGACAGGGCTCAGAAGGTGGTGATGAGTGGTGCAGTCTGGTTGGAGGCCTGTGGTTAGCAGTGTCCCTCAGGGGTCAGTCCTTGGTCCAGTCCTGTTCAATTTGTTTATTAACAACCTGGATGAAGGGACAGAGTGCTCCCTCAGCAAGTTTGCTGATGACACCAAACTGAGAGGAGTAGCTGATAGCCCTGAGGGCTGCTCTGCCATTCAGAGGGACCTGGACAGACTGGACAACTGGGCGATGAGAAACCTCATGAAGTTCAACAAGGGCAAATGCAGGGTCTTGCACCTGGAGAGGAATAATTCCAGACATGCCTAGAGGCTGGGGACCGACCTCCTGAAGAGCAGCCCCACAGAGAGGGACCTGGGTGTCATGGTGGATGACAGGTTGACCAGGGGGCAGCTGTGTGCCCTCGTGGCCAAAAAGGCCAATGGGATCCTGGGGTACATTAAGAAGAGCATTTCCTGCAGGTCGAGGAAGGTGATTCTGCCCCTCTACTCAGCCCTGGTGAGGCCACACCTCGAGTACTGCATGCAGTTCTGGGCTTCTCAGTGCAAGAGGGATGTGGAGCTGCTAGAGAGAGTCCAATGCAGGGCTACAAAGATGATTAAGGGCCTGGAACATCTGCCCTATGAGCAAAAGCTGAGAGAGCCTGGAGAAGAGAAGGCTGAGAGGGGACCTGATCAGTGTCTATAAGCACCTCAAGGGAGGGAGTGAGGAGGATGCGGTCGGCCTCTTTTTAGGGGTGGCCAGCAATAGGACTGGAGGAAACAGCCACGAACTGAAGCATCAGAAGTTCCACAGGAACTTAAGGAAAAATTTCTTGACCGTGAAGGTGAGGGAGCCCTGGAGCAGGCTGCTCAGAGAGGTTGTGGAGTCTCCTTCTCTGTAGATCTTCCAAACCTGCCTGGATGTCCCCTGTGCCCCATCCTCTAGGTGACCCTGCCTGTGCAGGGAGGTTGGACTAGAGGACATCTAGAGGTCTCTTCCAACCTTAAGCATTCTATAATTCTATGATTCTATGATAAGACCAAAGACTGACAGTAACATGGATGCTGATAGCCCCATCCTGACTCTCTGTGAGCTCTTTTGGCTCTGCCAGACCTCACAGTTTGCACATAAAGCCACACAAATGCAGCAGTGCTGCTTTACAGTCCACGCTGTCTCGGAACATGGGATTGCATTTGGTCAGGGCAAATATACGCAGCCAGAACACACTGTCCCTGGGGAGAGCAAGGCAGAAGCTTCCCCTTGTCTTGCTCGCATTACTCGCACTTTCCCTTTTTCTGCATTGTTGCAATGCCTTCTTATTCAAATTATGGAAAACTGACCATACATGGAAGGGGGTGACCTGGTTCTTGGCACGTAGAACAAACGTCCCTTTGGGCCTAATAACAATAATAACAGCACAAAGCGGAGCCGGCACTGTGCGGCGAGGAGGAGGAATGCCCGGCAAGAGGAGGCGCTCCAAGGACTGCTGTTTACTGGCATTGCCACCACTGTTTGCACATCATCTGACAGGATTTCTTTCTGTGTGTTTCAGGTCATGCAAGACAAGATAATATGCCTTCCAAAGCGAATACAGCCTTGCCAGAACCAATCTAACAGCTCCAATGTGTTTCACACAATCCCAGACCCAACCCCGCCCCTTCCCAAGCCATCCACTGCTCCGGCTACTGTTGAAATGAAAGGACTGAAGACTGATTTGGACCTTCAGCAGTACAGCTTTATAAATCAGGTGTGCTATGAGCGTGCCCTGCACTGGTATGCCAAGTACTTCCCTTACCTTGTCCTTATACACACACTGGTCTTCATGCTGTGTAGTAACTTCTGGTTCAAGTTCCCTGGGTCGAGCTCCAAAATTGAGCATTTCATTTCGATACTTGGGAAATGCTTTGACTCTCCCTGGACAACAAGAGCCTTATCAGAAGTGTCAGGGGAGGACTCTGAAGAGAAAGATAACAGGAAGAATAATGTAGGCAAGTCTAACACTATCCAGCCAAGTGCTGAAGGCACTTTGGTCAAGACCCAGTCTTTAAAATCAATCCCTGAGAAGCTGGTTGTGGATAAGGGGACACCGGGAGCACTAGATAAGAAAGAAGGTGAACAGGCCAAAGCACTGTTTGAAAAAGTAAAGAAATTCAGACTGCATGTTGAGGAAGGCGATATACTCTATGTTATGTATGTTCGCCAGACTGTACTTAAGGTAATTAAATTCCTTATCATTATTGCTTACAACACAGCACTTGTCTCAGAAGTTAATTTTACGGTAGTCTGTAATGTTGATATTGAAGACATGACAGGGTATAAGAATTTTTGCTGTAATCACACAATGGCACATCTGTTCTCTAAACTTTCCTACTGCTACCTGTGCTTTGTAAGTATCTATGGCCTCACATGCCTTTACACTTTATACTGGTTATTCTATCGTTCACTGAAAGAATATTCTTTCGAATACGTTCGTCAGGAGACAGGAATTGATGATATCCCAGATGTCAAGAATGACTTTGCTTTTATGCTTCATATGATAGATCAATATGATCCTCTCTATTCCAAGAGATTTGCTGTTTTTCTGTCTGAAGTCAGTGAAAATAAGTTGAAACAGCTGAACTTAAACAATGAGTGGACTGCAGATAAATTGAGACAACGGCTACAGACGAACTCCCACAGCCATTTGGAGCTACAGCTTTTCATGCTCTCTGGACTTCCAGACACAGTTTTTGAAATTACTGAGCTGCAGTCTTTAAAACTTGAAATAATTAATAATGTAATGATACCAGCAACTATTGCACAGCTGGACAATCTCCAAGAGCTGTCTTTGCACCAGTGCTCTGTGAAGATCCACAGCGCCGCGTTGGCCTTTCTGAAAGAGAATCTTAAGATCTTAAGCGTCAAGTTTGATGACATCAGAGAACTGCCACACTGGATGTATGGCCTCAGGAATTTGGAAGAGCTCTATTTAATTGGCTCACTAAGCCATGATATCTCCAAAAATATTACACTGGAGTCTTTTCGGGAACTTAAAAGCCTTAAAATTCTTTATATTAAAAGTAATTTGTCCAAAATCCCACAGTCTGCAGTGGATGTCTCAAGTCACCTGCAAAAACTGTGCATCCATAATGATGGCACTAAGCTGGTCATGCTCAACAACCTGAAGAAGATGGTCAACCTGACTGAGCTGGAATTGGTTCACTGCGATTTAGAACGCATTCCTCATGCGGTCTTCAGCCTTCTCAGTCTTCAGGAATTGGATTTAAAGGAAAACAACCTCAAATCAATTGAAGAAATAGTAAGTTTCCAACATCTGAGAAAACTGACAATCCTCAAACTGTGGTACAACAGCATAACATACATCCCTGAGCATATAAAGAAACTCACCAGCCTGGAACGGCTCTCCTTCAGCCACAACAAAATAGAGGTTCTTCCATCCCACCTCTTCCTATGTAACAAAATCAGATATTTGGATTTGTCTTACAATGACATTCGCTTTATCCCACCAGAAATAGGAGTTCTGCAAAGTTTACAATATTTTTCCATCACTTGTAACAAAGTGGAGAGTGTGCCAGATGAACTCTACTTTTGCAAAAAGCTTAAGACTCTGAAAATTGGCAAAAACAGCTTGTCAGTCCTTTCACCCAAAATTGGTAATTTGGTATTTCTCTCCTACTTGGATATTAAAGGCAACCACTTTGAAATTCTCCCAGCTGAACTTGGAGAATGCAGAGCTCTGAAGCGAACTGGTTTCATTGTAGAGGACACCTTGTTTGAGACATTGCCTTCCGATGTCAGGGAACACATGAAAGCTGAATAGCTAACTTCCTCTCGCTCAGTTTTACAGAAATACACTTCTACCAAATAGGCTATAGGAAGTGCATACTCTGAATACGCATTTAGTGCTGTGTTTATTTCTTTTTCTTTTTCAAACAAATCTTGTCTGTACAAACAAGTTTGGAGTAAGGAATACATATATTTTTAAATAAAATTTTCTTGTATTTTTTCACTGTTTCAAGATATTTTTAAATTTATTTTGCTCTAAGAACAAGGATATAACTTAATTTTTACTGACAAAAGCAAGTGGTTTTATCTGGTGATTTTTTTCCTTTGACTAAACCCTGCAGGGGAGCCATGTTTAAGCATTTGGGTTTTTGCTTTGGGTGGCCTAATCTGTCCTAGGTGTGATAGGCCTTCCTGGCTCCTGTTGCTCCCTTAGGAGGTGGTCTTTGAAGGGTGGTTCTTCAGGTGTTGAATCCCCCCTATCCTCTGGTTGTCAGTGGGAGCTCCGGGTGTTCAGCATCTGGCAGTACCAAATCTGGGCTGAGCACCCTTACGTGCAGATTCCCCCAGCCTCCCTTAGCTCCCTATTCCCAAGAATGTTTGGCACCTCACAAGAATGGCACTCAGAAAAAGTGCAATCATGGTTAGTGTGCAAAGCTTCTGACATGGAAATGACACAATTTTTAGCAGCTAATATGCTCCTTAATTGAGCTTTGTTATCGTATTATCAAGCCCAGCACAGGAACATTTCCAGACTTACAGAAAAGAGATTAAATGAATACATTAGCTTCTCAAAATCTCGGCCTACCAGAGGACAGTGATGAAGGCTGTGTTTTCATCTCCCAGCTAATAATTAAATCGGAAATCATASAGTGGGAAGTCTGCTTTTTTAAAATAATGTTATCATCTGTAATACTCTTTAATGATTAAGTATCAGGTTAGAATTTTATTCTCTGAAGCCATATTCATTTTTTATTTATATAGCCACCTGCTCTCTTTTGTAAAAGTTTAGCAAGTGTAGTCCATGGTAATATGTGTGCTGCTCGCAAGCTGATTTAAGCTACTCAAAAATAACTATGTGATAGTAAATTATTTTGCTGGGCGGAGATCTTTTATCTTATCCAGCGTATAGCACATATCTGAGTCAAAGGCAGGTGCTGGATCAGTACTTTGCAAAGATGCCTAGAAATAATTACTTCTTTCTGCGGGAGATAATGATTTTTATAAATAGCAGAGACTGAGCTGCTGATTGTTTAAGTTATGTAAAATAATAGTTTGATGATTATCAGGTTGGTTGCTTTTAAATGTTCTCTAATTGCTGCTGTGTGTCTTGAACCACAGTTAATCTGAGTTCCTGAGCTTGGTACAAAAGCATCTTGGTGCTTCCAGGGTCTGCTTTAGGAAGGTTGGAGGCAAGTGAGGTGAGTGTTTCCTCATTGGCCCCCGCAGGGAGCGCTGTGCRGTTTGGTGTATGGGCTTGATGGCGGACCAAAGTGAGACTTATACTTTGGGCTTAGTTATGTTCTGGAGAAGATCCATCTGATTAGTCAAAAATGGGTCAAGCATGAAGGAATCCATGCAAGCTGTTCAAAAGTGGTTTGATTTAGTTCTATAAAAGACCTACAACTGAGGTGGCTATTGCAAGAGCTACTCTTTATTCGTATGTGGAATGCACTTACTGGAACAGCTTGGCAGTATATATATTCTAAATGTACTTCACTTTGATGTAATGTGAGGGAGAAAAATGTTTCATTGCTCATATTAACCTAATTATGTAAACCAAAGTGCTGTTGTTCCTGATGAATGTAAACTGTTTAAAATGTCCAAGTAATTGGTGGAGCTGTATAGTGATCTTATTTAGATTTGAAATATGGGATTACATTTAAGATTTTAAAAGAAAAATCTTTATATTCCTTAGAGGTAGCATTTTGAATGCATAATTTATTTTGTGTCTAATGTCTCACATGTAGTTTGTGGTCTGTGTTCTGCATGGGAAGGACGCGTGCCTCAAGCCTGTGGCTGGAGGTTTGTGCTCTGCCAGGTTTAGAAGCTTGTCCCTTAGCGGGGGTGATCTGACACCAGAGCAACCCCTCTTGGGGCAGCGTTACAGAGTACCAAGTGCCTTGCGCTGGTGTGTCTTGATTCACCCTCCAGGTGAGAACAACTTTTACACCCTGAGCACCTTCCTCCCAACTGTGTAATCTCCCCGCAGGTACAGGCTGCTGAGTCAGTCCCATTGCGAGCTGCTGCTGAAGAAGGGCAGTTACCTTCCTCTTCCTCCTTGCATGCCCATTCCCAGCCACCCACACTGGCTAATTTGCTTCTGCCTTTTCCTTGCGCTTGTCCCATCCCTCCACAAGGCAAATCAATCTCTTAAGCCAGGAGAAAGCTAAGCCATAAAGAAAAACAAGGCCTGGTTTTCTGCTGGGTTCTGCCATGGCTCGGAGTGTGGAGGCATCAGGGCAGTCTGGCCCCGAGCAGTTCGCCAGGATGGCTGAGCCATCGTACTAAGTGGCATAGCTGCCATGCACGGGCAGCTCTGGGGCTCGCAGCGAGTGGTAAAATACCAAATCGCTTAGGGTAAAAACTCAGGTAGCTGCACTGCTGACTTTTCTAATTTTCTTATCGTCTGACCTATGGGGTGTATTTTCAAAACCATATGACCCTATTTTAGAAATGAGTCAGCTAAGAAAAGAGCGTTTCCTAATTCTGTCTGATATCCAGGAAAATATGTAAAAGTGCCATATTTACTCAGTGATTCATTTACTGCTCATATGTGTATTCACATGCAACACATACTAGAGGACTTTTCTGTGAACTGTAATATTTGGCTTAGAAAGGATGGACTTGCTGGATAACACTTCAGGCATGGTTCCTATGAGTTTGATATAATATGTAATTACGTCAATCAGGTGCCTAACAACCAATGTAATTCCTGAATATAAGCAAGGCTTGTTATTCAAAAACAGTGCAGAACTTCCTTGGTAATGGGAGCAAAGATGACAAGAAGAGCATCAAAAATAAGAAAATTACCATTATAGTGCATTATACTCGAAAAGCAGATCTGCTTTGTGATCAAACTCTCCCTCTGTCAAAATTAGGATGAATATTTCTGTTGACCTCTTGCATCTGGCCAGCCCAACAGCTCTCAAAAGACCTAACTAGAAAGTGCTTGCTCCAAGTCTCATATCACATCTCTGTCACGTCCGCTAATGCATGTGTTTGAGCAGTGACGAGTCCCCTACGAGTGCCAAGGGAAAAGCTTTGAAATTTGACCAAATGGACAAACATCTCAATTCCATAGCAAGAATCCTAATTCTGTAGCAAGACTCTTAACATGAAGATAGACCTGCCTAGTGTTACTTTGCAATATAGCACGCCTGGAAGAATGTTAAATAAAATGGTCTTTTGTAATAATGGACATTGTCAGGCTGCAATGTGGTTATTTGCTTGGGAAACACTTTGTTTCTGTTTTACCAGAGGTCAAACACACCCCTCCTTTTTGATTGATCTCCTGAGAGGGAAGTCCAGACACTGCGCTCAGATCTGGCCAGATTTAGCGTGTTGGAGCCCGGCTGCCCATGCACCCGCTCCTCTCCTCCTGTGCAGCCACACACACCAGGGGGCTCTGCCTGGCATGGATGGACAGGACTGGGCTGTGGGCACCCACCTGGCTCCCTGGATGGCCCTGCTGGCAGCCCATCCCCATCCTGCAGGCCTGGTGCAGCCCCACGGCAATAGCAGCTCTGCACCCAGCAGGGCGGGCAGCGAAACTTCCACGGACTGCCCCGGATGCCACTCAGATGTGGGGAGCTCCGTCTGAGCAGGGCTTTGTGGCCTGAGTCAGCTGCACTCGGACAAGCCTCTTTCTCCTGGTTTCATTAAAATATATTCTGGGAAGTGGGATTTAGTCAGAGCAGATATGCATGGCATGAGAAACGCCAGTGAGCTGCAGATGCCAGAGCTGGCAGGCCCGGGGCCAAGCAAGCAAGCGATTGCATCACTGCTCTGATGTAAAGCCCCGCGTGCTAGAGCCAGTTTGTCCTTCGCTGCAAGCTCGGTAACCACGGGAAACTTCCAGTTGCTGCGATCAATTGCTTCTGCTCCTCCGCACTTCGCTCATCAGGGCAGGAGAGGGCCAGAGCATTGCATGCATCCTACTGGCTCTTCTGGAGCATGCACAAAACCTTGGGGACTCACATGAAGAAAAGCAAGGTCTCATTTTTCTTTCTTTTTTCCTTTTTTTTTTTTTCTTTTATATATTTTCTGGTAACACCTATCACACCAAAGGTGCAGGTCTTCCTGGTTTCTGTTTTCTTCCCATGAGCAGAGGGCACTTGGAGTTCATAGAAGAAGACAGGGGCACCAGAAGGGGAATGGCAGAGCCTGGGCTGGATGCCTGAAGGAAGCGAAAGCAGTTGAGGGCCCTCGTGGGTCCTTACCCTGAGCTCTCAGTGGGTGCACAGGCCTGAAAGCAGAGCGAGCTTTCCAAGTGCAATTTACTCCTTGTGTCCCAGGGCCAGCAAGGGCTTGGATGTGCCCAGAAGCAATTCCTCCAGATGGGAAAGGAAATGTGGGATCTTCAAGGAGTAAAGTTGCCATGGTCAGTGATGGATGGTGGCTCTTGGTCAGGGCCAAATTTGCAGGCACTGTCATGGCAGTGCTTGCAAAGTGTGGGATCCCAGGGCATGGAAGCGAACTGCTGGCATTACAGGTCCTTTTCTGCTCTCAAACATGGGTTTTATGGAGCCCTTCTCTGTCCAGTTGATGAGGCTCGTGAAGAAGGCCCTGTCTGGGGCCTTACAGCAGGTCCAACAACATCCTTGGTTGCAGCAAGGTGGCAGGGGGGTGTGCATTTGGAAAGGCAACAGCAGGACACCTGGAGGGATTTTGTCCCTCTCCCAGTGTCAGCAGGCTGAGTCCCACCTGAGCCCCTTTCTGGCATCTGCAGCACCAGGGGGATGGGGTCCTGTGGAGACCTATGAGCAAAGATAGACCCTGTGCTGAAGGCAGGTCCCTGGGGAGCTGTGTCTGGTGAGAAGGGTGAGGGCATCAGGGCTGCAGCCACCACCCAGGCAGTCACGCAGCACACACTGATTTCAACAAGGAGCCGCTGACTGACATTGTGCTGCTGCCACGACGTGTACGGACTTGATCTGCTGCGCATTGGTGTTCCTGGAGAAGGCAGGCTGCTAAGCGACTGGAAGTATTTTGTCACATGAATTTTATGGGCTGTTATAAACAAGTGTTGATGTTTTGCTGAATTAAAGCTCATTTTAAATGAAACTCTTTTCTCCTGCCAGCTGGGCTCGTGTTGTACTGCTCAACGGCCTTGCGGAGACTGCCTGTGGTTCCATTTATTTAGCAAAATATCTTGGCAAAAACATGGCATCCTGTTAACTTACTGTGAGCAGAGAGACCAAAGTGGTTAAAGAAGTGTAGGAAATGTCAGGCTCAGAAAGACAGAAGTTGATATTTTCTTTAACTATAAAGAACACATTGCTACAGCCTCATTGCAAGGCCTCAGTTTGCCCCTGGGGGTGTTGAGGCACACTAAGTCTTCCTGATGTTGTTGTCAGCATATCAGGACCATGTGTGGAGTCTGAGCTGCAAAACAAAGCAGTAAATAGTGCTCCTTTGGTTGCAGGCAGAGCACCCGTGATAGCTGGCACGGGCTACTTCCTCCAAGACAGCGTAGAGAAGGTGCAGTGATTCAGGCTTCACACAAGCAGAGCTGGGGTCTGTGGTGGTGTGATTCCATGGTTGAGTGTAGCCTATTGTAAAGCATAAGCCATCTGGAAAAGCCCAGGTTTTGATGTGGGCTCCAAAGAAGAGCAAGCAATGCCCCAAGTCCGTGGCTAACAGTGCCTGTGAGGAGGCTCTACCCTGACAACAGCACCATGGCATGGTCAAGCYGTGGCTTCCTCTGGTGCTTGTTCAACCAACTTTCCAAGAAAGTCCCAAAGAGTAATAGGAAACGCTACCAAAATCCCTCAGCTTGAGCTGTAATTTCATACAGCACGTGTTTAGCAGAAGTTATGCCTGAAAGATCTGTCTAATGTGTGAGTGTGTTTTTCTTGCACTTTGACTGCCTTAATACTATTCTCTGAGAGATCTCTCAGCTGTTGGGGATCTGTGATAATGAGAGGCTAGAGGCAAGGCCAGCAAGAAACTCAGACAGAATGCAAACAAATGGCCCAAAATTGCCTCCACCCAAGCATATTTCCATTTCTCACACTCTTCTTCCAGCATGTACCAGGCTCATAGCACTCTGCAAGTACATGTTTATAATTGCTTCAGACCTCCACATACATTGCACACTGATCCGTGTCCCATTGTATAAGAGAAACCTCCATTTTAAGAGCCTTTACTCTGAAGACCAGCAGTGGGTTTTTTTCTACTAGTTTTAGAGCTCTCCTGTTTGGTTTTTATCCTATCTTATCTGAACCACAGCTGCTTTCGTAGCCTTCCAAGATGGTAAGACCAATTTGTTGTTTTTTAATAACATAGTGTCCCTGAGCTTTTTATTTTCAGGTCTTTAATGTGTTATTTGCCAGGGGATGCACAGATAGTGCAGGAGATACCAGATTTCTTACGTCTCATAGAGCATTCTGTGTTTTCTTTCCCCACTGCAGTCCAAACAAAGAAGTTTGYTTACTCTGCAAAGCTTTGAAGCCTCCGAATATAAGTGTTTTTCTATTCCTTGCGCAGCCATGGTGAAGAGAGGGGAGACCTCTGGGGATGGGTCTCTTCCACAGAGGTGCTGACAGGCAGCAGACGTTAGGGAGGCCCAGGGTCGATGGGGCACACAAAGCAGGTACGAGGGTACAAGGGTGCAGCGAGGTGATGGGCACCCCAGCATCAAGAGCTGCTGCCCTGAGGCGGAAGGGAAGATTTCCTGCCACTCTCAGAGTCTCCCCTTCGCTTCCTTTATGACAAGAGTTGGGTGTTGTGGGCAACTTCTTGTCCTTGGTTTATCTTATCCTTGCTCATGAAATCATTATCTTTTCCCCTCCGTCTGCTTTAAAGAGTTTCCTACTTCTCTCACTTCTTTCCCCAAGCCTCTCCCTTTCCCAGTTCTGCTATCTGCTGAGGGGAAAATAAAGGCCCTGAAACAGAAATAGCGACAAAATAGCTAGCTCAAATGTACAGGAAAAGCATGGCTATTTTTGAATTTCCTCTCCCAGACTTTGTTCCTGGCTCTTTCAGTGCATGATGTCTCGTGCCAACCGCCTCTGCACCTGGCATGAGGGCACTGGCAGCTGCCATGAGTGGCACCAGCATTGAGCAAATGCCCTGGGGAGCCCTGGCGAGCCAGGACCCTCCTGCAGCTGCCTTGTCTTCCTGAGCAATCACAGGGCTTCCCTGGGGGATGGAACAGGAGGTTTGTGCAAAAGCAGAGGAAGTGGCATGGCCAGGAGAACTTTGTGGAAGTGGAGACAGAATCAGCACTCATCAAAAAATGCCAAAAGGCAGCCGTGTCTGAAGCCACCTCAGTGTATTTCTCGACTACCTTAATTCACAGGCTTGTGCCATGAAAGCAAAGTGTCAGTGCTTGTAAGGAGACACAACATTGCCCTGAGCACTTCTTGGTGCTCCTCCTCACACATCTTTCTCTTCTCGGCTCCGTTTTACTGTGGAGACAGGATCAGGAGGCAAGAAGGCCAGGGCCAGCTCCAGCACTGCCTCAGCCTGACTTGCTGTCTGCGTCTCCACTGCATTTGGAGAGGTCGCTACCTCCTGCCGGCCCACAGGGCGAGCAGCAAGTTGGCGGGCGAGCGGATTGTACACGTTGGCTCTTCCCTGCAGGAAAGCAGCAGGACAAGCCCACAGCGCAGTGCGTGTGGGAACCTYGGCCGGCCCCAGGGCAGAGCTGCTGCGGACATGGAAGGAGTTTGTGTCCCCGAGGTGCTAGGGATGCCTCCCACATTCACTCTGCATGTGCAAGAAGCAGAAACAGTTTCCATGAAAAAGTGACTCATGCAGAAGGAAAAAGGTGGATCTAAAAAGCAAAGCACAAATTAGGGATAAAGGGCTGTACCTTCTTCCTCACTTACTATGCAGGAAGAAGGTTTGGATAAAAACCAACTTTTTTTTGCCTTTTTTTTGCTTTTTTTTTTGCTTTTTCTTTTTTCTGAAACAAATTGCAAGTAGCTGGAGAGCTTCAAGTGCCTGATCTATTTATAATTAAGCCAGTGGGAGGTCTTCTGTAGATTTCTGTTCAAATGCTGCAAAGCTTTTTAAAAATTTGTTTATTTTCCTAACATTTAATAAAGCATCTGGCAAACAGAAATGAGGAAAAAAAAATGTTAAAAATTTGGTGCTCCCAGTTATTCCAGGAGCCTCTAATTGTAGACTCTTCTCATCCTGGGGCTGGGAGGCCATCAAGAGAAGTTTGAAACATGGAGGGTTAAAAAATTATCACACAAGCAAAAATACTAGGAGTAATTTTTCAGGCCTGAACTTCTGTCATCAACAGGCTACTGCCTCAATCTCCCCAGGTGATTTCAGGGCACCTTAACATAGGTTTAATGAAAGGAAAAAAAAATCTTTTGCATATGTGTATTTTTGAAATACACACAGATTGGGAGTGAGAAAAAGGTAAATGTAAAGGTTTTGAAGATACTCGTTTCTACCACTTTTGCACAAGCTGTGGGAGATCCATCCCAGTTATGTCCTTTCCTTCCAGTATTGTGAATGACAAAGTGTACTCAGTATGGGGCACTTCCTCATACTGAAACTACCTATTTACGGTAGAGGTGCGATAGCTTCCTCTGAGGCCACCCTGCAGCCCCCATGCTGCCCAGTCCAGCAGGAGCTCACATTTCCGGGCATATGGCCCCATTCCTCTGCAGGCCTTTGATCCGTGCTGGCCGCTGGGCTGTCTGCTAGGCTGTATGTGGAGCACTAGGACCAGCCCTGCTATCTACAGCTCTGCCTGTGGGCGCTCTTGGCTCCAAGGGGTGCCCAGGGAATGCCTCGTTTATGTGTATGCATAAATATGCCACTCTCTATACATACACAGAACCACAGAATCATAGAATCATAGAATGGTTAAGGCTTGAAGGGAGCTCTAGAATTGATCTTGTCCAACCCTCCTGTACACGCAGGGTCACCTAGAGGATGGGGCAGAGGGGGGAATCCAGGCAGGTTTGGAAGATCTACAGAGAAGGAGACTCCACAACCTCTCTGAGCAGCCTGCTCCAGGGCTCCCTCACCTTCACGGTCAAGAAATTTTTCCTTAAGTTCCTGTGGAACTTCTGATGCTTCAGTTCGTGGCTGTTTCCTCCAGTCCTATTGCTGGCCACCCCTAAAAAGAGGCCGACCGCATCCTCCTCACTCCCTCCCTTGAGGTGCTTATAGACACTGATCAGGTCCCCTCTCAGCCTTCTCTTCTCCAGGCTCTCTCAGCTTTTGCTCATAGGGCAGATGTTCCAGGCCCTTAATCATCTTTGTAGCCCTGCATTGGACTCTCTCTAGCAGCTCCACATCCCTCTTGCACTGAGAAGCCCAGAACTGCATGCAGTACTCGAGGTGTGGCCTCACCAGGGCTGAGTAGAGGGGCAGAATCACCTTCCTCGACCTGCAGGAAATGCTCTTCTTAATGTACCCCAGGATCCCATCTTTTTGGCCACGAGGGCACACAGCTGCCCCCTGGTCAACCTGTCATCCACCATGACACCCWGGTCCCTCTCTGTGGGGCTGCTCTCCAGGAGGTCGGTCCCCAGCCTCTAGGCATGTCTGGAGTTATTCCTCTCCAGGTGCAGGACCCTGCACTTGCCCTTGTTGAACTTCATGAGGTTTCTCATCGCCCAGTTGTCCAGTCTGTCCAGGTTCCTCTGAATGGCAGAGCAGCCCTCAGGGCTATCAGCTACTCCTCTCAGTTTGGTGTCATCAGCAAACTTGCTGAGGGAGCACTCTGTCCCTTCATCCAGGTCATTAATGAACAAATTGAACAGGACTGGACCAAGGACTGACCCCTGAGGGACACTGCTAACCACAGGCCTCCAAATGGTCTTGGTGCCACCGATCACCACCAGAATCCTGCCATCCAGCCAGTTCTCAATCCACCTCACCATCTACTCATCTATCCCACACTTCCAGAGCTTGCCCAGGAGGATGTTGTGAGGGACAGAGGACATACATGCGGTATACGCATACAGAAGTTTGATAATTATTAATTTGATTATTAATAATAATTATAAGATGAGATAAGGAATACAATAAGAAATAAGATCACTACAGGAACTTCACGGTTGTGGAAACTGAACATTTCTTGGTGACATTGTGTGTGCTGGAACTGACATCCAATACAGAAAGCTGTGCAGGTTTAAATGTGTGGAGTTCTTTAGAGTTTCTGTACACCTGCATAGCTAGTATACAACCTACTAAAGAGACACTTCATGCTTAGCAGCAAAGGTGCTGAGGTTGGTGGCGGCCGGTTTTCTGGGAGTCCTTGCTCCATGCTAGAGCCGGGGACCAGGTGTAGCTGGTTGCCTGGGCTCACTGATGGCATAAAAGGGCTCAGCCCCTTAAGTGTCTCTCTTCATGTAGCTTAGTAGGCCTGGGGCAGACAGGAGGCCTAGTGTCTTCATGCTAGCCTCCATGTGGGAGGGAGCTGTGCCTGGGGATGAGTGGCAAGGCTTTGCTTTCCTCAGGAGCCATGTGTCCCGTGTTCCTGCTCTTGGACAGCCGTATTATGTGTGAAGCTCATCTTCACAGGACCCTACCCATCAGGCTGCATCATTGCCTACCTTTCCTGCAACTGCCAAGGTACCAGCTGCCTTGAATAGGAGTGTAGTGACCTTGACTGGGCTTTTTGTGGGAAGACAGAGCAGAAAATCAGGGTATGATTATAAGCCTGTGATATTTTTGACAGGGAATGTTAATGTCTCCAGGGCACTGAGCTTCAGTGTGGGCAAGAGCCAATAAGGAGGAGTGTGTGTTGGAGCATGAGACACTTTGGAAATGGGCAGAGGGGATGGGGCAGCGTGCTTTGTGTATGGTCTATACTCCCTTTGAATGGCCTTTTCTGTTGGTCTTCCTTCAACTAGTGGTTCCCAGACTATTCAGCATTTTTCTAATGCAAATGTGTTCCTAATTTCCAGTACTTAGAAATCTCAGAGAAATGTTAATATCCTGAGGGCAGGGAATTATTAAACTCCCAGTGTGAGTAGCATATTATCAAAATTTGGCAAGTTTTTTTGGTTATGTCCTGGTTTCTTTCATCCACCTGACATCTGCCAACGCTTTCTTTTGTTTTTGCATCAGTCAGGAGAGGTGTCTGCTCTGTGTCAGCTTTTATCTACCTCTCTTCCTCTTACTGTGCCTCATTACGTGTGCTTGTGCTCCCTAATTCAATTCAGATTTGAAAGGAAATACATGAGAAATTAACTGGCAAGACATCCGCAGCTGCCAGAGCTCCAAGGGGAAAGAAAGCCATGAACCAATGGAGTTAGTGGCAGTGCAAAATCTAGACACAACTGCAGATTACTTCAGCTCATGTGAATTTCTGAAATCAGAGGGAGGGTCAAAGAAAATGGAAAGGAGTAAGAAGAAAAATATCTGGCTGTCAAATGGCTGTTTTCTTGCACCTCCCAAGGCTGTAAGCAGCTCTAGAGCAGGGCTGGGGCTGTTGCAAGGCGGGAGGATGTGGCTGCCATCCTCAGTGATGAAGCTGTGGAGTTAACCACAGTCACATATGATGGCTGGATTTGCTCAGGTTTTGCAGAGGACAAGAAAGGGAGCTCTCTCCAGTCTCTACTGTCCCTCCTCTGTCTCTAAAGATAACAGTGTTCTCCAAGCTTTCCGCAATGTGCTGGGTGAGGCGCCACCTGATGTGGGACCACTCCATCACCCTGGTGCCTTCAGCACCCGCCATGTGCCCATGCCACCCACGTTGGCGGGTGGTGCAGGAGCTGCCACCAGGGCACAGTGAGGGTCGTGAGTCCTTCCAGGAGGGACTTGCATCTGCTGTCCTGCTCACTAGTGCTGCCTGCCCATGCCAGCAGTGCAGGGCTGTTTGGTGGCCAGAAACTTGCCACCAACTTCTTCCACTTGTCTCCTGGGGGATAGTCAGGCCAGGATAATTACTCGGATAATTACCCATTTGGAATCGTCTAACTATGGCTATAGAGGCAGCTCTAAAGAACACTCTGTCTAATTGTTTTTTTTTTGTATCAGAACTAAAACCACAGCAGTTCTCCCAGGAGGATCTGTGAAGTGGCTAGTGGCTGCCCGTGTCGGTGCCTGGTGATCATGAGAGACCACCCTGGCCAGCCCTGGGGACACAGTGGACATTACATGTGTTACTGCACAGCTGAGTATTTCCATTTTTAAAATTTATGTAGTTTATAAATATGTATAATTTATATATATATATAATCTATACATATGTATACACACGCACACACACATATATAAAACACAGGGCAGCAGAAAGGTTGCTGCTCTCTCCAGCACATGTGGCTATAGCTTCCAGGCTGGAGMGGCTCAAGACTCCGCAGAAAGGGAGAGAGCCTCTCGGTCAGGAGAGGCTGAGGTTTTCTGCTGAGGTTTCTGACTGGCCAAAATGGAAGGGAAAAACATGCAAGCTTATGAAATATGGTTACACTGTCTGAGACAACTGAATACAGGCTATGTGAAGTAAAGAGACTCTTGAAATGATTTCGCTGAAGAGTAGCCCTAGATCAGCAGTCCTTGCGCTAGTGCTACAGTGCTAGTGTGATTTGGTCTTTTCATCCTGTAATCGTTAAAACAGCACCAGAGTTTTGGGGAGGATGGAGGTCCCCTTGCCATAGCCCCAGGGGAGCCAAGAGTCTTGGACACGTGGCTGGGACACAGATTGACACAAAGTATCTGGGAATGGAGCTCTCGCCCATGGGAGGGAAGCAGAACTGGTGTGGGAGCCAGAGCACAGACTCCTGGGGTTTCTTCCCTCCTTCACTGCTCTGTGCAGCAACTTGCTCTGCTCTGTGGCTGCCAAAGGCTCTTCTTTACCTTTGGTCCCCTGGCTGCAGGGTCTTGACTTGGCCTTGCCCATGCTTGCAGCCCCCGGTGTGCCAGCTGTGCTCTCCTGCTTACTTCCTGGGTGTTGAACAGTAACTCATTTCTGCTTGCAGAAGTTCACCAAGCAAAAACACACTCTCCTTAAAGAGAAAATATGCTAATGGGAACTGCCTGTAAACTGACAGAAATCAATTTCAGTGTAGAGTGGGTTTTGTCAGGTGCAGTATTGCAGACCCTTAGAGAGGTTGCAGTAGTACATACATCAGTAGACAAACACTAAGAATGGAGGGTGGTTGTTTTGTGTAGTTATCTACGTCTGTAGAAAGGCAGAATGCAAATGTGATTAAAGAACAGAGGCCAGATGTGTCTTACACCAACTTCAGACTCTCCAGGGAGAGAGGCTTGGAGTTTAAGTAGCAATTACAAGAGCAGAAGAGATATGTCCAGAAGTCTTCAAAGAACAGAGGGAAGAATAGACTCCTTGCAATGTGACTTTAAAAAGCAGCAAGGTGAAAAATGAAAAAGAAATGATAATATATTTTCAGATTTTCAATTCTTTAAAGATGATGGTGGCTCATGTGTGTGATGAGCAGTGGCTTTCTCTGAAAAGCAGGCAAAATACTAAATCAAAGGACAAGGAGAATGTATGAACCTATGTATGCACTTTGAAAGCCTCATGCTGAATTATAAATACCTTTGAATGGTAAAATATAGAGCCTGTCAGTGGTTTCTTCCAAAGTTTGAGCATGCAATTTCACTTGCTCATTGTACAACCTGTGTATTCTACCACCTAAAAAACAGAAGTAGAAAAGACACAGAAATATCTAGTAAGTTTTTAGAAATCTGTCTGACAGACTTTGAGTAATTATTAATGGTGAAAACTTTGCATGGATAGGCCTGTGGAGTAGACTCCTCTAGGAATCAGATTTTACCATACAGCTGTCAATGGTGAATTGCAGCAGAGTCTTTCTTGCCTCAGAAATGCAAGAAGATTTAAAAATAAATAAATAAAGGTCCAGCTACCCCAATCAAGTGGGCAAAGGGCAGGTCATGGGGTGGCTGCTGCAGCAGATGAGGATGATGGTCTCCTTGGGACCTGACAGCTCCAACGGTCTCTGTGAAGCCTCAGCTGATGGTTGCAGTAGCGCAGTTGGGGCGAAAAGGTGAGAGGTCAGGCTACTCTGACTGTGGTGCTGGACATGGGCCAGCTATGGGTTTAGGAGCCTACTGGCTCTAGCAGCCTGAGCAGCAGGCTGGCTGCCTGCTAAGGCACATAAGGCACTGGACAACTGGGCGGCGAGTAACCTCACGAAGTCCAACAAGGGCAAGTGTAGGGTCCTGCACCTGGGGAGGAATAACCCTAGACACGCCTAGAGGCTGGGGACSGACCTCCTGGAGAGCAGCCCTGCAGAGAGGGACCTCGGCGTCATGGTGGACGACAAGTTGACCATGAGGCAGCAGTGTGCCCTCGTGGCCAAGAAGGCCAATGGGATCTTGGGGTGCATTAAGCAGAGCGTCTCCAGCAGGTCGAGGGAGGTGATTCTGCCCCTCTACTCAGCCCTGGTGAGGCCGCACCTCGAGTACTGCATGCAGTTCTGGGCTCCCCAGTGCAAGAGGGACGTGGAGCTGCTAGAGAGAGTCCAATGCAGGGCTACAAAGATGATTAAGGGCCTGGAACATCTGCCTTATGAGCAAAGGCTGAGAGAGCTGGGCCTCTTCAGCCTGGAGAAGACTGACAGGGGACCTGATTAATGTATATAAATATCTCAAGAAAGGGAGTGAGGAGGAGGGGGCTGGCCTCTTCTCAGTGGTGGCCAGTGATAGAACTAGAGGAAATGGCCAAAAATTGAGGCACCAAAAGTTCCACAGGAACTTGAGGAAGAATTTCTTAACAGTGAGGGTGACAGAGCCCTGGAACAGGCTGCCCAGAGAGGCTGTGGAGTCTCCTTCTCTGGAGATCTTCAAAGCCCACCTGGACACCACCCTGTGCCACATGCTCTAGGAGACCCTGCGTGTGCAGAGGGGTTGGACTASATGACCTCTAGAGGTCTCTTCCAACCCTAGGCATTCTATGATTCTCTGATAAGGCATCTAGAATTTGCATGAAATAACTGTTAAAATCTGTAAGCAGAACCAATTTACACATGGAAACTGCAAAATGATGGCTTTACAAGGAGCCAGACACCTTTTTCTTCATGTGAATGAGGTTTCTGGGCTGCGAAATCCAGGAAATAGTCATAAATCCCTCAGAAAAGGTGGGGATTGTCTTTAGTAACTATCTGGGCCCTGAGGTCCCATCCTTGTCCTCTCCATCCTGTCAGTCCCAGTGTCCAATTCAGCACAACCTGGGGCTGCTGGTTGCTGCTCTGCGATGCCACAGTGGTGCTGGTCTCCAGGGATGCAGCTGAGCCTTAGCTCATGCCTTTTGATATGTAGTTCAGGGAGGGAAACTGGCCAGATATGAAGACAGTGTGTGCGGAGCATGAGGGAGGCACCATGCTGCACATGCAGCTTGGTGAGTGCTGTGGCCTGCCCAGGAAGGAAGAGCCATGAGCAACTTGGTAGAGGAGGAAGTGGCTCTTCTGGGAGTGGTGACTGAACTCTCAGATCAGTGATTTTCAGAATCTGAGTGAGCAGAGAGAAGAAGGGAAGAAAAAACTTCATGATGTCCAGAATGACTGAAAGATTCACAGGAGACATTAATGATGCAACACTTCTTTGGATCACTTCTATTTAGCTGGTACGCAAACACTCATGTGCATACAGTTATATCACCTAGAGCTGTGTCTATCTCTTTAGCTTGTCTGCATGGATGTGAAGAGCAAGTTAAACCAAGTTAAGCTGATCTGGCGTCAGGATGTGCAATCACATGGAGCCAGATGGTTTAAAGCAGTACCTCGAGGCCAGATTTCTGTCTTGTGAGGTAGGCCGTCGAGAGACAGATGAATGTCCATACAGTGGCTTACAGGCAAAGAAGGATGCTTGGTGAGAACTGGGGAGAGTGCTGTTAATAACACACTGCAGTAAAGAGCTGCATGTGGGTAGTCCATCTTAAAACACTGGGAGTGGAATTGCTGCTCTGTTTGGAGACGCCAAACCTGCCTTGGATAGCGCTGGGTTGCATCTCATTTTCCCCTGTCAGTTTTGAAGGCATCAGTGTGTAGAGATCCCAAAGAGACAAAATAAAGGATCTAGGAGCTATAGCTCACTCGGAGAAAATCACAGTATTTACCAATACTTTTTCCTCTCTTCCCCACTGGCTCTCTGATTTAGCTATCTCCTGTACTCTACTCCCATTTCCAGGGGGAAAATGCAGGTGCTGTTTTGGATGTCCTAGGTGTTTCCTCTGCCACCCAGCTGCTGCTCTGCATAGACTGATCTCCCGAGCTCACACACTGGCTGGGCTGCTCTGTGTTGTCTCAGAAACATGTGGGTGTCACAGGAGGTGCTAAGCACCCATAGCCTGGTAGGTGGATTGGGCCAGGGCTGTGTGCAACCTGTGGTAAGTTGGCCCCTTGCCCATGACCCATGGGGTCATCCTTCCCTTCCTGCTTTGACTTCAACCAGGGTGGGGTGACCTCCCAAGCAAGGGAGGATGGCATTTGGACTGGTGGAGGTCTCCTGGGAATGAAAGACTTGCATGAGCTGAGAAGTCCTTGAAAAATTCTTCATTCCTAATTTTAAGATAAATACACTGTTCTAAGGTAAATTCTTTGTATGATTTTTTTTCTGCTCCTTTCCTCTTCCCTTTCTTCCCTCCTAGTCTTTTAAAATGTTTGGGTGTATAATGCATTCCTATTCACAAAAGTAATACAGTAGGAAAGTAAAAGTTAGAAGGCTGATGTCACCCCAGAGTTCATTCAGAGGTGGGTATAAACCAGAGGCAGCTTTAACAACACATAATAACATTTTCCCCTATTGCTACTTCCCACCAGTAGTGGAAGTGGAAGGTGTTGCCCTTTTCCAACACATTGCTGCACTCCATCAGTGCAACAACATTCTGGGCTGCTGGGCTGGGGACTTCGCCAGGGTTGCAGCCCACTTGATCTGATGGAGGGACTAGCTAGGGTGCTCAGCCAGGGGCCCCAGGGCAGTAGCGAAGACCAGCCCTCGGGTGAAGCCTAAGTTTTCCATGCACTAAAATACTAGAAGTTTAAAACGCATCTGGTGTCTGGCTGTCTGAGGTAGACTGAGCCTTGAGGACAGCCAGAGCAGGCTGTGAGCAGCTCGAGCTGCAGCAGTGTGATTTTTTTTTTTTTTTGTTGCGTGCAAGCACAGGTGGTCTCTCATTGTAGTATTCACGTCATATAGTGCCCAGGCACTTTGTGTAAGCAGACTTATCCCTGCAGCACTCCAAGGAGTGTCCCAGCACATGGCTTTGCTGTGTGCCATTTTATAGCTGCCACTACAGACACTATTAGGGACTTCCAGCCTGGTGGCAGCTGCGGCATCTTCGGGCGCTGCTCTGCCGCATGAGTGCTGAGCTGGTTTGCTTGGCACCAGACTCGCTGAGTGCCAGCACAAAGTATGTGGAGCCTGTTTTGTTCCTGCAGGAATAGATCCAGCCTGCAGGACTGGAGCATTAGCTGGCGCCAGAGTCCCCGAGTGCAGCAGCCGCCYGCACCGCACAGCCATGGTCCACAGTGGCACCTGCTGTCGGGGACCAGCAATGTCCTCAGGCTCTGTCTGTGCCTTGTCCTGTCCCATGCATGGAGCAACCATGTGCATCTGCAGCAAGGCTGTGCTTCTCTCCAGCGCTGCGTGCCAGGGACTATTTATTTTAGAACCTAACTCTTTTAGACTGCGAACCTAATGCCAATGTTTCAGTGGGATTCTAGCCTACCTAATGTCTTCAGAGTCTGCCCCATTGACAGATGGGTCAAATCATTGCATAAATACCATGTGTGCTTGTGTATAGAAATCCATCAGGACAACTTGCATGGAGCCCTAACCTAGATCATAGGATAGTTGTAGCTTGAGAAGAGGTTAACTTTTAGTCATCTTAAAAATATTTTTTGGTAGTAGCTYAGGTAAATATCTCCCCTCTGTGATATTACTTATTCTAGTTGCAGTGCTTTTCCTGAAGAGAAGAAGACTTCATTGGTGCCCAACAAAAGCAGTCATTTTATGAAAGTTATTGGTAAATACCAGCTTATGTCCACAAGGATCTCTGCCTCTTTTCAGTGGCTACTGCCTGGGGGAACGAAGGAACTGTGTTATACCCGGGCACTCCTTGAGCCCTCTCAGCAGGCTTTCCTCTCCAACAGCAGCCAGCCCTGATGCTCTACTGATACGTTGCCACAGTGGTGTCATAATTTCATTTCTGCCTCCTTCACAGGGCCTGTTAAAGCCACTAGGCAGCACTGAGTGATCCTACAAGCCTGGACACACTGGATACAGCACGTTCAAAGCCCTGTGAGCAAAGCAGAGAGAGGCCAGGTTACTTCTGCAGCTTCCTTCTAGAGCTGGGAGGAGATGGAGGGAAAAACGTGTGTCAGGAGGCAACTTCCAAGGACCTAATTCCCTTTCTTTGAGGATTTGTTCTTCCTTTTCTGTTAAGACATATAGCTGAGAGGGAAATAGACTGTATTATGTTCTGAGTCTATGGGGATGTTATTTTTCTGATTCAACTAAGTGTCAGCAAAATAGTGTGCAGCTCCCTGCCATGTGGTCTGATAGGACACTGTCAGTTTGCCACTGCAGATGAGCTTCCAGCTGGTCTTGTGACTGGCGCAATTGGAAACATATTCCAAACACAATGATGGGAAGAAAGGGAGGCTTAAATTTCCCTTCAGCGCTCCCCATGTGATTATCTGGATTACTCACTTGTGGACTTTTACGTGAGTCTGTTACTTCCCTCAGTCGCTGGCTGTTTGTAAATCTCCCTGCTTTTTTGATGTGAATGAATATATTCTTTCAAAACATGGGGTTTCCCAAGTTAAAAGTAATGCCGTGTTTCTTTGAGGTAAATCCTCCGTAAGTGCAGTTTCTAAACAGCCGGCTCTTTTCAGAGCAAATGAGGGCCTGCTCTGCTTCCACAGAAACTGTGGAGTCTTGTCTCCAGACAACTGATCTGTAGACCATTAAGTGCCATATTAATGATGCAAATGTTGCAACTCTTTGTGAAAGATAGGATTTAATAAATGACCAAATTATTTTAAACTCCTCTTCCAAAATCTTTCCTTTGCCTAAACACAGTTATCGTAGCTACCCAATGGGATTGTGCTTCACCTTCAGCGACTCTAGTGGAGTCCCTGCCAGCCYTCTTTCCTCTGCTCCTGGTCTTCACATTCCTTCCAAGCCCAGAAGGAGAGTGTGGCGGTGAAGCCCACCTGCATTGTGAAGGTAAGTGCGACTGGGAGGTGAGCATATGACCCTCAGCATAAGGGGGCACCTACTCCCACAGCCACCATGCCAGCAGTGTGGAGCTTACCTGTCCTCTCCTCTCCCTAGCACCACAAACCAACCAATGTTTCCGAGAAGCAACTCTGGCCCAGCAGGGATATTGCTCAGATTTAGGAATTCTATCTCAGAATAGAAAATACATAAAGAACAAAACATAGCTAAACCACGGGGATCTTTGTCTTCCCCTCTGGTTTCTCAAGGTGGGACTCACCTCAGAAATTAGCTACAACCAGACAGAGATCAGCTCTTCCCTCTTGCTCATGCAGGGCTGGACTGGCTGGTGGTATTTTGTTCAGCAGGGTGAATAGCAATGTGCAGAAGCAACCAGCTTGTCTCTACCATTATCTCTGATCTTGATATGTCAACTGCTTGTCTACTCCTTATTTCTTGGCAAGGACACTCAAGCCAAAGGTCCTTTGAGAGATGCAAAGACAATAGGAGGAAGCATTTACCTGATGTCTGATGTTACCACAAAAGGCTGGCTAGTATAAATGAAAATATTTGATTTCTGATGGAAAAATTCATGGGAGAATGGCAGGGTTTCTAAGGACCTATTTGTTTCCCCACATTCTAGTTCTGGCTAGAATCAACCTTTCTCAGCACAGATCCCATGTTTAAATCTGAAAGGTTTTTGGATATGGGGAAGGTACCATGGTACCATCTGTCTCCCCTCTCTTGAGCTCGCACTCACAATTACTAGTTCAGCATATGTTTTGCAGTGTTGTAGCCCCAGCTCCCAGCTCTTCATGTACTTGTTAATAGTGCCTAGAGTAATTTGTGTGTGTGCCCTTGAGCCAGCAACAGTGAGTCAATTCATCATTCTGCAGCGACACCCAAGGACCCAGCACCAGTAAATGACTAAGCCTTTTCTGAGCCTGCTTTCAGGTTTCATTATGTGCTTTTTTCACACTGTGTTGTCCTGTTGGCCATATGTTTGGGCTCCAGTTTCCAGCTCTGCATCCCACTCTCCATTTAAACCATCATCCTGACCGCATCTGAAATGAGCTTTGTGAATACCTCTTCCCTTATTCCCATTATTTGAGAATTTTTGGTACCTATCTAGTTTCCAAATGTGTTTTGTGGTGATAATAGGCTGGAGAGACTGCCAGCTTGGTGTCTTTTAGTCTTCTCTGTATTGAATTTCTCTAGTTTCAAATCTCTGGACAAATCTATCTCTGTATTGCAGCTCTCAGCTCACATTTTTTTCTTAGTATTTCCCTGTATAGAATGTCTTGTCTCACTTGTACTCACTGCACAGTCTCTCTTCACATATCTAACATCGAAGACATTTTTAGATTTTCCATGCAAACCCTCTCTTGGGGGTATCTGCACTTCCACCCTTGTGCTATCAACAAGTTCTGTCTTTCCTCTGCAGAAACAACCCTGTAGACCCTYCCTGCACTTGTGTCTGTGTCTCTGAAAAGCAAATCTCATACAGCACAACACACAGTGTGACAGGTACCCCCTTCCACTCCTTTGTGTGGAGAACCCTGTGCCTGGTGCTGCTGAGAGCTGAGTGCTGCTGCCACTCAGATACCTTATCCTCCTCGTCTGCATTTGCTTCCTTTACAAGCTCCTTTGCTTGGATGACTAACTGTAAATCTGGATATATGTAAAATATCAATGAAATCTTACTAAAACTACAGTAAGTTCACGGAAAACAGCTTGGTCATTCCAATTTACACCAGCTGAACATGCAGGTTTTTGTAGTTTTCATATATTCATGGTGGTTCATAATAACAATTCCTGGAGAGACAATTAGGTCGCCCGGGCAACCTGTCACTACTCTTGGAGCTTGCTCTTGGAGCCAGGAATCAAGTTCCTAAAGGCAAAAACCATTGTGCCTAACCCCAGGGAGGCCACAGCATTTTCTGATACTATGTTTCATTTTCCTACACAAACAGGATCTCTTTTGATACTAAAGAGCCTAACATGACAACAAGCAACCAAGAAATAACTGTACTTGCGGTAGAAGAAAGCTGAAATCTAGACAAGTGCTCTGCATCAGGGATAAACATCAGTGAACGTGAGGAACTCCTAATGCAGGGATCAGGGCAGCAGTAAACTCGGAGACCTTCCTGTTGTAGGGAGAGCGGCAGAGTGGGGAAAACTTTGTCAGCATAGCAGGTCAACTCACTGAGTTCTTAGATGTAAGTCTGTTAAACCACTGTTTTAAGTGACATAACAAGATTTGTATGTTTCCAACTAGTCATTTGGCAGCTTTCCACAGATGGTCTGAAGTTTAGAATCATAGAATCATAGAATGGCTAGGGTTGGAAGGGACCTGTAGAGGTCATCTAGTCCAACCCCTCTGCACACGCAGGGTCCCCTAGAGCATGTGGCACAGGGTGAAGTCCAGGCGGGTTTTGAAGATCTCCAGAGAAGGAGACTCCACCACCTCTCTGGGCAGCCTGTTCCAGTGCTCTGTCACCCTCACTGTTAAGAAATTCTTCCTCAAGTTCCTGTGGAACTTTTGGTGCCTCAATTTTTGGCCATTTCCCCTAGTTCTATCACTGGCCACCACTGAGAAGAGGCCAGCTCCCTCCTCCTCACTCCCTGTCTTGAGATATTTATATACATTGATCAGATCCCCTCTCAGTCTTCTCTTCTCCAGGCTGAAGAGGCCCAGCTCTCTCAGCCTTTCCTCATAGGGCAGATGTTCCAGGCCCYTAATCATCTTTGTGGCCCTGCGCTGGACTCTCTCTAGCAGCTCCACATCCCTCCTGCACTGGGGAGCCCAGAACYGCACACAGTACTCGAGGTGCGGCCTCACCAGGGCTGAGTAGAGGGGCAGAATCACCTCCCTCGACCTGCTGGAGACGCTCTGCTTAATGCACCCCAAGATCCCATTGGCCTTCTTGGCCACGAGGGCACACTGCTGCCTCATGGTCAACTTGTCGTCCACCATGACGCCCAGGTCCCTCTCTGCGGGGCTGCTCTCCAGGAGGTCGGTCCCCAGCCTGTAGGCATGTCTAGGGTTATTCCTCCCCAGGTGCAGGACCCTACACTTGCCCTTGTTGAACTTCATGAGGTTTGTATGAAAATACAATAGAAGTAATAAATTCCTTTTCCTTTACAGTAGTCATATGTGCCACATATTGTCTGCTGCAAGCACCTGTGCACATGTCCTGTGTGCCCTGTGCTAACAGCCAAAACACAGTGACTTCATGACCGCTGCCAGGACGGGGGCAGCTTGGATAAGTGAAAGAGGAAGACACTGAGCGAGCAGGAGCGACAGAAGTGACAGGGGACAGAAGTGACTCACCAGGGAAAGCTGATTGGCAAAGGCTGTGTTAGCAGCACTCGGTTTATTTAGGAAAGGCTGGAGGCTGGCTGGGCATGAGCAGGGATGGGGGTGCTTGCTGAAGGCCCCCTAGGCAGGTCAGACAGGCTGGAAGGTGCTGTGGGAGATGCCCAGGTGCTTCCCTTGAGAGGATGGAGAGGTCAGGAGTGTGGATGGCAATCAGGAGGGATGAGGAGGGACTCTGGGGTATGAGTGGACACTGATCTGAGGGGAGGGGAAGATGAGGCAAAAGGAGAGTTAATCAGGATGATAAGAGGGGAGGGTGACTTCAAAGGGCAGTTGCAGTCAGTGACACCAAAAGGAGCGAGAGCCAGTGAGAGAGGGTGCAGTAGCAAGGCTGAGACATGGACCTGGCATGTACTGCATGGGGATGGCAAAGATGGTGCCTAGGGTGATGAGCAGGATGTACAGCAGGAGAAGGAGCAGGAGTGAGCATGGAGTAAGAGGAATGCAAGGGAAGAGCACAGAAGAGGTGAGGAGGAGAAAGTTGTGGGAAGGTTAAGAGGAGGAGGAAGGAAGATGTGCAGCAGTGTGCTGGGCTTTCTGTGACTGAAGAGCTCAGGAAAGAGACACAGGGAGAGGGAGAGCTGCAGTGAAGCTGTTAGGGATGAAGAGACAGGGTTGTTCTGAGGTAGAAAGGAGGGAGAGAGATGGCTGAATAGACCAATTGTAGCTAATGCAGTAACCGGTTGTGAATGGAGCAGTAACGTCGTGGCTATTGCCCCAAAAGAGGCGGATGCTGGGGGCTGGTGAGCAGGACCAGGCAACACGAGGCAGGCAGCAGGGGACAGAGGCCTGAGTATGCCGCGGCAGCGCAGCAGGGGCTGCAGTTCCCACGGCAACATGCGCAGGTGCTTGCAACAAGTGTGTGTCTGTGAGCGCGGTSCTGGCGCGGGCAGTGCCGCTCCCCCGGCAACCCGGGGGTTTCTCGCGCGCCGCGTCCCCCTGGGAGGGATGGAGGCCCTGTTCGCTCGGAGAAGGCGCTCTGGTTTCTCGCGGCTGCTGCAGGTGCACGGGGCCCCCACGAGGGCCGGGGCTTGCCCTCCTCACCAGCCGGGGCACAGGCCGTGCCTTGTGCGGCGGCAGGGGGAGCTCCGTGAGCGCGGGAGGCGGCGCGGAGGCGGCCGCCATGGAAACCCCGCGCGGCTGCGGGTGTGGGGACGGCAGAGGGACGGGGCGGGGCGGGGCCATGGCGGAGGCGGATGAGCGCCCATGGAGAGGGCTCCGGGCGCGAAGCAGCTCAGGTGGAGGCGGGGGTGCCCGAGTCCTGCAAGAGCACATGCTGCGTCCCGGGGATGCCTTGTGTCCGTGCTGGTGTGTTTGCTTTCGCTAGGGAGAGCCCTTGGCCGCGAGCGCTGTCCTCAAGCGCGCTGCAGAAAGTTTTGGTGGCATTGGGGGGAAACGGGTTCCCACGAGACGCTGAGCGGCGCCTCTGCGGCCCCGTAAACGCAGCGCTGTCCGAAAGTGCTGGCTGCCTCTGCCACGCGTGGGATGGTAGCAGCCCCCACTAGGCACCAAGTTCCTGCAAAGCCACTGCACAGATGTGAACCTATAGCTATAGATATTTTTCCTTTGATCAGAAAACTAAAACTAGCCTGGTCTTTCCCTTTGCTGTTCCCTGCTTTGCTGGGCACAAGATGAGCTGTGATTCACTGCACTGGCTCTGCACAATCCAAGGGAAACCCACCTGCTAATTCCAGCTTATTATGTCAGAAAGTATTATTAACTCAACAAACCAAATAGTTATTTTGGATTAAGGCATGATCTGCCCTTCTCTTGCTCCCCCTTGTCTTATAGCTATATAATAAATCAGAGCCATTGGGATTGAGGGAGGTACATGTTTTGTTGCTTTTGCTGGCTATACTGCTTGGCTGGGAATTCACAGCTGTGCTGTGCAGTACTTGGAAATATGGTCAATGCTTTTTCTGAGCAACTTTCATTTGGAGAGAAGAGATGGGAAGTACTCTAGCACTCAGAATCAAGGACAGCCGACTTTGTGGTCTGGCACACATGTACGTGCTCCTGCGGGTGCACGGCCTGGAGCGCGTTCCAAGCACACAGCATAGTGCCTGTGTAGAGGCAGCGCCGGTGGAGGGTGCATGCTGCGACGCTGTTTTGACAGTGGCCATCTAACTGGAGAAGCTTCAGGACCCAAGGGCTTTTGTTGGGTGTCGCTGCATTTGGAAAGGCCTTGGGAAGCGGGCCCCAGTGGTGCAGTTATATCTGCTGGGGCTGTACCTGATATCCGTGGGGAGATCCTTGTGCCTGATATCCCTGAGGAGAGACTCTGTCGTGAAGCGAGGGTTTTCCTTTGGTTTGCGAGATGTGCATGTGGCCATGGAGGAAGATTCACCTGGCTATTTTGGGCAGGGGCAGCTTCTTGTAGTGCTGTGCTTACAGACTGGGATTCTGCCGGCTCCCAGGCACATGAAGAGCCTGGATTTGGGTATGGAGATGGGAAAACAGCCCATAGACCTCTAGCTAAGGCTCCCTGTTTTTAAATAAGCTTTCTCTCCTTGAACAGAAGGAGTGGTGATTTCTTTGTCCATTGGACAAACAGAGAGAAAGACAGGAGGTACAATGCATAATGTATTTTCTCCATTCTCCCTTTTTTGGGGGGACTGTTTTTTCACTGCCTTTCTCAACTCTCAGTTTTTTTATGGTCCAGCTGGGTGAGCCTTAATCTCCAGCCACATGAATGGCGCTCTGCAGGCTTGGGCCATTCTGGGCCTGCATATGCTCTTTCTCTGCTCCCTGCTCCTGCTGTTTCGGAAAGCTCTGGCCAGCTGTGTACCTCATTATGTCCTTGTGACCAGACTATTTAAAGCAAAGCTCTAAAGAAAAAAAAAATCAACAAGCTCTGACTATTGTAGTTTGGATTGGGGAAGTAAAGGTTAAGTGCCAGCATGGCTTATAGCAGAGCACTCTGGCAATTGTCTGTTCTTTAAAGACTGTCACTTTCTTAGGTCCAGGCAAGGCACTTAAATTTTGCATTACAGAAAGTGCTATAGCCATTTTATAAAGTCAAAATCTGAAGAAGGAAGAAGGGTTGATCTGAAGAAGGAAATAACAAACTTAAATGTCTTGGGGGGAGGCAGGGAAGTGGTTCCAGCTTGCTGAGCTGAACACGCTGGTACAGCTGGAAGCTTTTGTTGTTTTCACCTTGCTAATTCTGCTCCTGCCAGGTTTCAATTTTTATTTCCTACTCTATGTAGGAATATGTATTTAGTATTTGCGGAAACAAGGGCGAGCAGGTAGGCTAAAGACCTGCAAAGTGCAAAACTAAGAAGACTGGAGCTGAGGCTGCAAGGGCCAGAGGTGCCCAATGCCTCGGTGGCAGTGCCCATGTGCTGCTGAGCGAGGCCCCAGGAGGGTACGAAGGTGACATGTTAAAGGGGGTCACACTTGGCTCTGGACAGACTCCACCTGGGGCTGATAGTGCAAGAAAGACTTTGTGCCTAATGCCGTAGTCCTGCCACACACTACATGACCACATTGCTCGGTGTGTGCATGACTTGTTATCACCTCAGATGAAGTGATTCAGTGAGGCCACTGTGCAGTTACAGTAATAAGGAGAATGAGGAAATGGTGTTTTATTTTAAATGATAATTTTCACACTGTACAATGGAGAGATGTCTTCCCCTTCCAACGCAGAGGTAAGGTAAGGAGGCCATGTCCTCTCCCAGCGAGGATGTCCTGAAGCAGCGCTGGGGCTGGCATCCTCATGTGAGCAGGCGCCACAGAGCAGCAACTAAAATTGCTTGGCAGGAACTAGAAAAAGATGAAACTGTAGATGCACCTAGTGTGTGATAAAGACAAAGTTTTGTGATGGTTAGAATGGAAAAATTACACTTCTCTGAGTTGCTTAAGCCTCCTTGAGACTGTTGCAGACCTGGAGCTGAAGGAGCCCTGCTTGCTGTATGGATGCCCTGGTTGCGGTGCCACAGCAGCAGCCAGCAGTGCCGGAGGGAGCACAGGTGGACCCATCTCCTGCTCCTTTTGGCCAAGCAACCCATCCTCCCACTGTGCACCCAGGATGGGCACCATGAGCTGAGCTGCTCTGTACTTAGAAATGCTGTCTTTTCTGTGGGAGCTGTGGCCAGCAGCCAGCCAAAGTGACTCATGCACGTCCTCCCCCTTGTTTAAACCAGCGCATACCCCTTCAAGCTCTTCATCTCTCATGAAGCCAAATTACTGTGTTTCTGGGAGGGAAAAGCCAATCCTCTGTCTGTGTGCTGGTCATCAGCATCTCCAACTGAGCAACTACTCTCCTACCCTCTTCAAAGTCTTAATAAACCCTTTCATCCTAAAATTGGCTTGAGAGAAAAAAATGTCATCCCACTTGAAGCTGAGGCTGGGGTATTTCCCCGGGCAGAGTTTCTCCCTGGGTTCCCAAGGAACTGCTGGCATCCTTGGCAGCGCTGCCCATACTCCCCTGTTGCGGGTGTGTGGTGTCTGCCTGGATCTGGGTTGAACTGTATCCACTAGACCACGTGCAGCAGCTGTATCTGAGATGCACGGGATAGCAGTGCAAAATACCTCCTGTGTCCTCCCCAGCAGATGTGTCCAAAGGAGCTTATTCTTTGGATGAAAGGAAGGAAGGACTGGAAAAAATACCTCTGAATAAGCTGTTGTTTTTCAGCTTGGTCAAACACAAAACTCTGTTGGAGGATGAGTATTTTCTAAAATGTTTTAGTGACATGGAAGTGGGGATAATGCTAAGGTGGAAAAACCTGATGTCTCCTGGGTAATCAGTGTTAGGGAATGTGCAAAATGTAATCTAAACTGCAGCTGCAAAAATAAACAGGCAGAAGATACGTGTCGCGGCACTCTGCCTGCGCTGTCACGATGTGGGAGTGGGAACGCTAGCGCTGCCCTCTGAGCTGTGAAGCAGAGCAACAGTTATAAAGTGCCATGGCCAAATCTGTGCAAGCAGAAAAATGCCATTTTCTCCTATGATGTTTCTTCTTTACTGGTATCTCTTTTATTATGTGGAACAACTTGAAGCTAGCAGATTTGTACTTCTGCTGAAACAACCTTATGGAGCATAACAGGAAGGCAGAATGGCTGGGACGTGGCTTGGCCTGGACCTCAGCTCCTCCAGGTTTAAAGCTCTCCTCCTTTCCCACTCCAGGTCAGCATCCGGCCCCGGAAAGGGCAGTCCAAATACACCAAGGCTTCAGGCCAGGGAGGACCAGGCAGAGACAAGGTGAGAAGCCTGCCCTCGAAACACTAAAGGAGGAACACAGCATTTTAAATTAGAAAACTTTGAGCTACCTTTAAATACGTATCCCAACAAGGAGGGGATGTGTAGAAATGCGGCGTATGCTCCGTGGGAGGAAAGTCACTTGTGTTAGCTCAGTCAGGAACAGGCTGTAATGGGATCCGTGTGTGCCCAGTGCCGGTGCCTGCAGACGCCCTGCCCCGGCATTACTCATCCTTGTCACTGGAGCATCAGCCTGTTGAGGTGGCTCTCCCTGCTGAACAAATGTGGATTCATCTAGTTCTGACCAACTCCGGCAATTGAAAAAGCCCTTTTTTTTTTTTTATTTATTTTTCCCCTGCCTGAATCTCGCCAGCGGCCTGTGAGTCAGGATTTCCCAGCCAGCAAGTCTTGTTATTATCTGTTTCCCCTTCCTTTGATGTTTATCGGATTGGCCTGCTTTTAACTCCATTAATCTTTCATCAGCATGGAGCCCCAGTATCGCAGACCCCATGTGGCCTGGGCACTGGGTCAGAGCAAAAATAAATAAATAAATGGAAAATAAATTCACCTCACTGAGGAAGCACTTAGTGAGGTCTAAAATTCTGGCCAAAAATAACACAAGTGTTGATGATCTCAGAGAGGAAAACAGCTAAGAGCCAAAACAAAGGTATTAAAATCCAAAGCTTAAAATAAATGACAACTCATTAGACTAAATCTGAACTCTGCTAAAATTTTTTACTAATATGAAAATAGTACTAAACAGTGGAGAGCAGGACAAGCTGGCCTCATTTTCTTTTGGTCTTGGAAGCTAATGCTGCTAAGGAGGACTTTCATCTGGAGCTTTTGATAGGTTTTATACACATTTAGAGGAGAAGGTCTGACTAAAATACATCAGTATTGCAGAGGGGTTAATTTCTATTTTTTTAAAGGCTTGTAAAGCTCTGCTAAGCAGATGGGTGAGCATTCTTTCTGTCCTCTGCAGGTCCTGGAAATTATAGGGCATGAGGTAAACTCCAGAATAACAAGATTAGCTGGGGTTTTGAAAAATAAATTATTGATCAAGTTCAGTATAATTTCAAAGGAACGGTTCACATGTGGCTCCTGTTTAAAAAAAAGGGGGGGGAGGGCAGTTCTAGTTCCCTTTTTTTTTTTTTTTTTTTTTTAGTATAAAATTTTTAATTTGTTTGCGATCCCCACTGGCGGCAGTCGCGGGCAGCGCCGCTTTGCGCCGCGGTTCGGTCGTGCGCGCCGGGGCCGCGGGCACCTGCGGGCGGCGCCGGGGCTGCGCTGACGTGCGCGGAGGCGCGGGCGCCATTGGCCGCGGCGGGCGGCGCCGCTGCGGAGCGGAGCGTAGCGTGGCGCGGCGCGGGCCGGTCCGCGTGGCGGCCGCGCCTCTGGCCCTGGCCGTGGTGACGCCGCAGAAGCGCGCGGAGAAGGTTAGTGTCGCTGGTGCGACCCCGGGATGGATGCGCTGCTTCGCGCCCTCCCGATCTCCCCCTTTTATCCCCCTTAATCCTTCCGGTGTGGGGCTGGGGCAGCGGGTCACGCGGCGTCTCTTCGCTTGGCGGCTGTTGCAGGGAGTGAGGAGCCGAGCGCTTCCTGAGGGGCTGCCTTACACGTGGCCGTAATGCCCGTGTTACAGCTGCTGTCCGTTCATCCTCCCGCTAAGATTAGGTGCTGCGTTGAGATAAATACTGCTCTATCAGCTCTGCTAGAAAAAGACAATCTTCTTGCTTTCTAAATGTGCAGATAGGAAAGGGCTTGGGAGAGGAACTGTTAGGAGATGAGAAAATTGCAGGAGTGGAGTGGAGGCTGACCTGCTGAGAAGGTGCTCCTGGCCTGGACTGGGGCCAAAGTCCCTTCCTGTCCTTTCCTTTTTTCCTCTCCTCCTGGTGAGAAACCCTCTGCCTACCAATGTGTGTGTAAGGAGATGGATAGCGTAGAAAACTCGTATGTTATTTGCTCTTGATTGCCATCTTGAATGTGTGCCCAAAGCCCTGCTCAGGGGCCAGGATTTGTTCTCTCTTTGTGGTTTATAAATTCCCTGTAAGCCTTTTATTTGATGCTGGGAACTGATTTATGAGTTCCTGACTCAGGAATATGCTACTCTGGTGATATTTTCTGGGATGGTCACCTATTTTGGAGGCCTTTCTCAGGGAGTATTGCCTTCATAGCAAGCTCACCAACTGTCTGTGCCTCAGGGTGAGGTGGTTGGCTGTTATGTTTGCCCTGTCTGGTCTCTTGCACCCAACAAACCTGCAATAGTTAAATAGATAGTGGTGTTTGCAGTCACGGTTGCTCTGATAAAAATCTAAAGTTTATAAAGACTGCCTGGGGTGACGGAGAGAAGGAAACTGCATAAGCACTAACTTGTTTTGTAAGATCCAGATGTGCATGCTGAAAACACATCCCCATCCTGACATCCTCTGGGGATAGCAACCTATTCTGGGCCCTGGACCTGCGGGAGGAAGAATAATGCAGCAGCACTGAGAGCAGAGGGGGGATCTGGCGTCTGCAGCCAGCTCTAACTGCCGTCTGGTGCGCAGAAGTAGCTAGGGCCGTTGGTGAGATGCGCTCAGTGGCACAAGGATGAGAACATAAGTGCAAGCAGGGAAATTATCAATGGCTTTGCTCAAAAGTGCTCCTAACCCTCTGCACTGTGGCTCGGCGCAGGTCTGTACGGAGCGATTCCACTGAGGTTTTCCACCTTGAGGCTAGTTCTTTGTGTTTCACTGGGTCTTCTCGTCCCTCCTCTGTAATGTGCCAAGGCCTCGTTCAAAGCCTACTGAAGCTAGTGGGCATAAGAGGATCCTGAGTCGGCACCTGTGTCACTGGCTGGTCTTTCCTTCCTCATATTCCTCAACTGCCTCAGTGCTTCCGTGTTCTCCTGTGCCATGTCGTGGCAGGCAAGCTGGCCAGGGGCCCGGGGCTGGCCCTGGCTTGAGGTGCTTATACCAGTGCGGATATGTGGGCCCTGACTGATCAGCAAGGACTGGGTGTTAACACGTGTAATTAGAATGTAGACCGGGGCATGGAAAGTGGCTTGAGTCACAGCTGGTGCCGCAGGGGACCCAGCGTGCCCCTTTCTCGGCGGGGGGCAAACCAGTGGGAGTGCCAGCTAGGTAGCATTTATTTTACCATAAAAGGAACTAGGAAATTTTTATATATATATATATATATATATATATATGTAAAATTATTGTTCTTAAAAGAGCACTTTGTGTCCTGTAAGTAATTCATACAGTTCTGGGGAATTTCTAAGTTTGGCCAATACAATTATCAGTCTTTAGCTTACACTCAAATGTTATCATGTAAAACAATAAACCGTGAAACTTCACAGTTTCTGCTCTTCTATTTTTTTCCCTTTTTTTTAACCAGCATTTAAACTAGACTACCCAGTTCTCCTTTTTGTTTCTCAGATTACATTCTTTAAAAAAAGAAAAAACAAAAAACTATTGATATGTTAAGAAAAGTAGGAGTTAAGAAAACTGGCATTTGTGTTAGGCTTTATCTGTACTTCTGCATAGCTGACATTAAACTATATATATTTTTCTAACTATCAATGGAGTCAGTGGCCTTCACTGTGCAGAGCCTGGCGCATGATTACTTTTCGCCCACATGCCATTTCCTGAGCATGCACGTGTGTGTGAGACTGTGGGGTCCGAGTGCCGGTGTTTGATCTGGCAAGTGTTTGCTTTCATCTCTGATGTTGAATTGCTATAGACCTGTATTTTTAAGTATTCTCAAGAAAAAGGCTGAAATATTGAGAATATTGAGAAGGCAGTTAGTTCCTGGAAAGTTATGCATTTCACAACTGTATTATGTTTTTGAAAAGCCAATTGCACTTGCTGCAGCAAAGCAGCAGCACTGCTGGGGATGAGGTTGGCTCCACATCACTTGGTCTAAGCAAAGTGAATGCAGCTCTCTCTTAACCATTTAGCACAGAGTAGGCACTGCTTGCAAGCAATTTTTCCTCTTGGAGATCCCAGACAAATTTAGTAAGGAGCAAAGCCAGTGTTTCCAGTGTTTGACTTGTTGAGAATTGTCTTGGGTTTTGGCATGGTAAAATGCAAAGTGCGTCACGAGGCAAGTTGGCATATTCTAATGACCTCACTAACACCCCTTTCTACATGGTTAGTTTTAACTGACACTACCTCTGTCATTCTCTTACCACAGATTTCTTGAATGAGAAGAATGGAGGCTTTTTTTCCAGCTATCTCTATATTCCTTATGTATTGCTATTCTTCTCGTCTTGCCAGGACGGCATCCTCGGGAAGTGTGCAGGGATTGCAGCCTCCCTTGGAGGGCTTTTGCGTGGCAGCCCCGATGTGCCCGAGGCATCCGTGGCAGAGGAGCTCATTGGCTGGGAGTGAGTCCAGGGGAGCACCACTGCCTGCACCACACTGGGATGATGTGGGGAAGGAAGCGGAGCTGGGGCAGTGCTCATCGCTTCTTTAAAAGAAGCACCTTCCCTTGCTGCCTTCCTCCTCTTGCGCAGCTAAACCAGAGTATGCAAACCTGCTGTCTGCACCGTCTTGTCTCTTACAGTTTACCTTTCTCTCACTTGTTCTTTCCTCAGAGTTGGTTTGTTTTAAGGCTGAAGTAATTCTGAAATTTAAAATATCAGAAACAGTTGTGGTATCAAATCCTGCTGCCCTGCAGGAAAGGTACATGCATGCTGTCTAGACTCTTGAGATGGGCCCCTCTGAGGAGGTAACTGATGGAGAAGGGAAGGAAATGAGAAGGCTGGACCCACATGGCAGCAGCAGTGGGTGGGGAGAGCAGATACCTGTACTCTGTGTCCTGGTTGCGTTTTGTGTTGCCTGGTCGCTAGAGGATGAAAAGAACCAGTGCTTGAGAACCATCTCACTCATTAGTGCTAAAAAAGATCCCTTTCTCTATCTGGTCTGTCAGGTGCCTGTTTTAGCTGCCTTATCTGTGACATCCATGTGTAGATAGCAAATGGGGCAGGAACTGCAGCAGACCATGGTCTGGATGCTTCCGTGGGTCTGTGATGTGAAGATAAACGTGCAGGGAAGGAGCGGGGCCACAGCTGAGGTGCTGCTTTTTTCACTCTTGAACTTTGTGAGTCAGTACAGAGATAAGTTTCTCTATAAAAGGTGTTCCTGGTTGCTCTTGATTGCTGCTGCAGCCAGGGTTGCCCCACCTCTGCCTGGCCGATTCTGCAGATACCAGTGTGCCTGATAAAAGCAGCACCGTTCGCTGGGTTTGCTTTGCTTGAAGAACTTGATTCTTGCTGCAGGGATTTTTCAGCTTATGACAGCTCTAAGGAGAACACAGATGAATATGATATGCATGCTGAGGATCTGCTCTCAGCCCTCACAGCATGGGAAGGAAAGGGAATTTGTGCGTTTTCAGGTAGTGTGAGATCTTGCATAAAAAGCATCGTCTCATTGGAGCCATGCATGCCGCAGAGAGACACATAACTACCCTCTTGCGTGTAAGGTCGAAAGAGGAGCTGGAAACCCCAAGGAGATTTTTCTGGTACCTTGATGGGTGTACGTATAGAGTTGTTTTTTTCATATTTTAAGCAACATATTTTAGCACATTGCCTGTCTTAAGTATACTGGTTATACAATGCTGGTTTGCTTCTCATTGAAAGCAACCTTTCCGTTCAACAGCTTCCTCTGTGCATATTAATATTTTATTTAAAAAAGTATTATGCAATAGACATTTTGTCTTCTCTGCAGTCCTGAGCAGAGGAAAGCATTGTCAAGCTCAGGTCATTTGCATTACTCATTATAAATTTTTCTGCTAATCTATTGCAAATGTCAGCAAATGATTAAAAAATGTCCATCTTGCATATTTGCACATGCCTCTCTGTGTGTTGCTTTGCCAGCCCTGACTTGAGGGCTTGGATCTGGCGTGTGAGAGGTGCTGGACTGCCTGGTTATGCTCTTGAGCAGCAGTATGACTACAGACACTTTCCACATGCATTAGCAATTGCCTCCGTTGGAGATGCACGGAGGAAGCAGACTTCATGCTTAAGTTAACTGCTGCTTAAAAATGCAAGCTCAGAATGTGTGTATGGAGCTGCTCTTGAGGGCTGCCATCCACCCAGGGCCAGCCTTTCTGCCTGCAGTTAAATGGGGAAATAAAACCTCAACTACCTTCTGCAGGAAGGAGGAAGTGACAAAAGGGAAATGCAACTTTGGGGGCCTTTTGGATCTATTTCTTTTACGTAAAACTTGCAATTTAATGATCCATATTAAACTCCTTCACCATTTTACCATATTGATGCTGGTAGCAGAAGGAAAGGGTGAGTGACTCCATAGCTTTGCTCCATAGCTCTGCCCCCATCCCCAAGAAATCCACTGGGTCTTGGAGCAGGGAGCAGAGGAGCACAGGCAGCAAGCGTACTGGTGTGGCACAACTTCTAGGCTTAGTCAATGCCAGAGCCCCTGGAGAAAGCAGGTAGTAAAGAGTCAGAGAAGAGAATAAGGGCAGAAAAGCAGTTCTTGAGGGGAAAAAGGAATGGACTGAAAGAGACAGAAGCAGGTGTGATATAAATAAAAAGGAAAATAAACAAGGTGATGAGGGCAAGACTCTTTCCACTGGTTAGTATTTGTGGTTACATTTTGCACGTGTGTGTGTTTTTATTGTGATTTGATTTCGGATGTACCTATATCGAAAGATAAATTTGGCAGTCCTGATTAGCATCAGTCAGTTTAACCAAAACAAATTTTAAAGAAATAAACTATCTAGGCCTGAATTACAGAAGAGAAATGGTGAAGTATAAAGCCAGAAAATAAAAATGTGAAGGCGGCATACAAAAATCTGAAAGAAAATAGCAGTGTAGTGGCAAGTGAAAGGACTTAACAAAATTGCTTGGATAAGTACAAGGAAATACAAAACCTTAAAGCAGCATTTGTGTGTGCTGCTCTGCCTGCACAGTGTGTGAGCTCTGTTCCTCTGAGCTGATCCCATCCCTGGAAAGGAGCCTTTTGTGGACAGCGTCCAACTGGCCAAGTCCTGCCTGTTCGCAATGAATTTGCAAACACAGTGCGGAGCAGTGCAGGCCCATACCCAGATGTGTGCGCAAATTGTAGCCATCTCCCCCAGTGCCTGAGTGCAGGGGCTTTGCTGGAAGCCACGGGGCTGCGCAGTGTTGCTGGACACGGATGTTGTTCATTTGGTTGGTCCACGTTTCAGGTGCTTCCTGCACCCTTGGGAAGTACGGGGAGAGGTTTGCAACCAGCTACAGGCGAGGAGATGAGGTTTGTGTAGTGCAGAAGGAAGAACTGTGACTGATGAGTGTGGGATCTCGGCACCAGGGCAGCACATGCGGGGCTTTCCAACTGCATGTGCTCTCTGGAGAGGTGGAACCAACTTAGGCTTGCTCGGCTGCTGAAAGGGGAAGCAGGTGCCTGGCGCAGCATTCATCCGGCACGGTAGCTGGGGGTGAGGGCATTTTAACCAAAGCGAGCGGCAGGCTGCCTGCTTGGAGGTAAATGGGACTGAGAATAATTCCATTGTGTTGAAATTAAGCTTTTATTGGGTGAAACTGATAATTTTGTAGTTATTTTTCTATCTGATTCTCCTGCCCAAGCACTCTGCTTGGTGCCCCATGGCCTGTGATTTCCCTCCCGGCCATTCCTTTGTGGTGACTTCACATCATCTTGGCCCACAAGCATGTCATCTGATTTTGCACTCCATTAGCAGCAATTGTTTCCCTGCTAAGCCMAACAGCAGTAGTTGTTTTGATCAGTGGAAAAAAAATCTGATTGACCACACAGATGAAGGCCAGTGCATTTAGACTACAATACATAGGACATGGCCATTTGGAGGTTACACATGTTACGCCTGAAGTACCAAATGCCTGGCTGTGATTTGGAGAAAACTGGAATCTGATGCCCTCACCCCAGGATAAATGAGAGATCTTTCCTTGTGCCACTGGAGCTTGAGAGCACAGGGTGATGAGATTAAGGAGATGATGTGCCAGATGAGGAGAGCTTGTAAGCACATTGGTGCATATGCTGTTTATTTAACGTCCTTCATTGCAACCATTGCACATGCTGACTGTGTAGGAGTGTGTCCTATGTATCGGAGCAAACATTGCTTGCAAATAAGACATGACTTTGTCCTAGTAAGTGGAAGACGTCTCTTCTACTGTGGGAAGAGGATTTAAAAACAGAAATAAATTGTCGTATGGGATTGGGAACAAAATCCAGGAGGATTTCTGTGGAAAGATCTGCAAGGAAAATTCCTTCACTGCTCTTGGCTTCACCCAGGCACTGACACATAGGCACTCCTGTGCAGATACGATTTATATAAGATCATCTGCTTTAGCCTTTTTTTTTTTTTAACGTTATCCTCATAAGTGACTTCTGGCATTTCTCCTCCTGCCCCAGATGTGCTCCATTGCTCACGCTCCGGCCCTCCTCGCAAAGGCAAAGAGGGCAATGATGCGTCCAGACCTTGCTGGCTGAGCTGGAGCCATTGGAGACAAGCTGAGCTGTTCTTCCCTGCTGTTAGCGCCTCATGCAGCGGAGTGGCAGCGTGCAGCATAAACCYGTAGCTCCATCTCCCGACAGCCTTCCTTGAAGGCTGATCCGTCTTCCTCACTGGCAGCACTTCTACTTTGGAAGTGGCACAGGCAGTTCCAGTCTGCGTGCAGGAGTGGTTACTGTTGGGATGGCCCCTGCGGAGCGGTGGACAGGTATGACGAGCACTGCCTAGGCCCTTCTCATGTGTGTCCCTGACCTCGTAAGAAAAAGTCACAGAAATGGCTAAGGTGAATTGCCCTGGGGCTGTTGATGCATTTTCTGTGAAAGCTCGAGTACAATTTGAAGGTCAGCTTGGAAACTTGCCCACAATCGATCCTCACAAAGTTTCTGGCCAGAGCTTTTTTTCCACGTATGTGGAAACACCACCAGTTCTAGCGCAGCACCCTGTGAAGTGATTTAGCTCTCCCAGGACTTGAAGGCTGCTTTGCTTTTGCCCATGTGAAGGAGGAAAAGGGGAAGCCTCTCGTTCTGCATCTGCACTTCTGCCCGGCATGTTAGCTGTGTAGCCTTGTCCCCCTGCCCTGCACCTCGGGCTAAGAAGAACCCTGGAGCGCCTGTGCTCGCTGCCAGCTCGGGGCTCCTGAGCGCAGGGCTGGCAGTGCGGGCGGATACAAGCGGAGTAAAGGAGGAATTAAACGTTAGGCGAGGGGGCTCGGCGGAAGGTGGCAGCCGTGGCCGCGATCTCCGGGGCGGGATCGAAGCTGCCCCCGCGCGTGCCCATGAGGCAGGGGGCGCCGCGAGCGCGGAGTCTGCGCGGGGGTGGTGCTCCTGGCTCGGGGCAGCATGGGAGCGGAGGGAGCAGCGGGGCCACAGGTAGCGGCGCGGGGTGGGCGCCTTTGTTCTCGACGAGCGGCGGCTCCACGCTCGCTGCGCCTGTGAGGCGGCCGTGAGACGCTCTGCTCACCCGGGCCCCGCGGCGGCGGCGGGACAGACTGTGCTGCGCGCTGCTCCGGCCGCTCTCAGGATCGCTCGGGGAGCGCTGGATCACCAGCACGGAGCACACCTGGGGCCGCGAGGGGCGCGGGTTGTTTGGCCATCGCTCACGGCGTTCTGCTCCATGCAGGAAGCGGCTGCGGCGCTCGCCAACATGAGCAAGTGAACGGCAGCTCCCGGCGCAGCGTACGCAGAGTCCCCGCCGCCTACTCGGCAGAGCCGGAGCCGCCGGAAGAGCAGCAGGGAGGAGAAGCACAGCCTCATCAGGTACCCRGCGCACCGATGTGAGGCGAGACACAAGTGTGGGCTCCCGAACCAGAGCTCTCATACTTAAAAAGCGTCACTAACGCATGCGACGAGGAGCGGGTACCGTGTGAGTCTGCAGGGACCCTGTCCAAGCAAGTGCTGCCCTTCCTGAGTGCAGGTTTATGCACCCAGTGCTCAGGACTGCCTTGTACATGCTTGCCAGCGCCTGCATGCAGACTTGGGGAGCGTGCAACTAGAAGTATCCTCAGTAAACACTGAGGAGCGGATTGTTGGCTTGAGCGATTGAGTTGTTGTTTCTCTCATGTTGCTTTTTATTTTTTCTTTTTTCTCCTTTCTTAATCGGGAGCTACATGTGCCAGCTGTCCAGGAGCATAATGCTCTGAGGTAGCCGTAGGTGCAGAAAGGGAGCAGAGTGGTGGGGTTTAGAACAAAACCAACCATCAGCTTGTTAACTGGCAGGCGTGGGGGGGGTTGCTGTTGGTTTGTTTTCTTCTGAGAGTTATCTATAACTCTTTCTGGTACCACTGTTTGGTTTGCAAACAGATCTTTCGTGCTGCCACACATCCAGGACACTTTGTTAGTTGGGTTCATTGTATTGCATGCAAACAGTCAGGAAAGGTTTGAGTGTTCCCTTTATATAATTAACTTAAATGTCTTTTTTTTTTTCTTTTCTTCTTATGTAACTACTTTTTAGTTTATGTGTAACTCCTGCCCAGAGGTCCAAGTTGCGCAAAGGCTTCTGCATGTTTTCCTGTACCTAGAGGCTCCTTGAGAAAAGGGCTACTCAGGCGAGTCTGTGCAGCGGTTGGAATGACAGTCGCCCACCATTTCCTTCCAGGGGAAAGTATTTTTTGAAGAGGCCCAGTGTTTTACACCTGAAAAAATAGATTTTCTCCAAAAATACCAGTATGTTTCCATTAGGTTGTCTGAAGTTAGTACAGACCTCTTTGGATTTTTTTTTTAAATTGACCACGGTGGAAATATTGGGGTTTTGTTCAGATGATCTGCTATAAAAATTATTCTTAGCATTTGCAGAGCAGATTCTGGTTCATTCTGATTAAATCTTTCCTTACATGGCTTCAGAAAGGGAAGTCTGTTTCTAGCATGGTGGGGGAAGCCCTGGCTGTTTTATCTGGGGAAATGTGAATCGGCATCTGGTTGATTCCAGAGCAGCTTCCTGCCTGGCAGGGAGCAGCGTGGCCAGGTCGCCCTCCCAGCAACGACGGCTTCATTGGGGGCGGAGAGAGCTACTCGCTCAGAGCTACGTGGCGGGGAGGGATTACTGGAGCAGTACGAGGAGGTGGAGGGCTGCGGAAGGCCTCGTGTGCTCCGCAAATGAGCTGACCTAAATTCTGCAGCTGGGCCTGCCTGCGCTCTGCGATGGGATGTGGCAGGCGGCATAACCTGCAGTACACTGGGTTTGCGGGGAAAAGGGCAGCAGAGAAGATGTTTATAGTAAAAAAGAAGTGTGCAGGCAGTGTGCATTTTTTTTTTATTGTACTGATTTTCTCTTAAAAGTTGTGTTGTTGTTCTTTTTCTAACCCACAGTTCTCCATTTTCAGTACTGAGAACTTCCTGTGGAGGCAGGATGAGTCTGCACTGTAAGGATTTTCATTAGGGAGAGCGGAGGTTATTTACTCACAGATAGGAGAACATATGGTTGTTTTTTCCAGCAAGGATTTAGTGGCCCTTTGGAGCTGACACAGGTTTTAGCAGATAAATGGTAGTACAAGTCTTATCAGCAGGGAAATGGTTAACTGATCTGGCACTTGACCATCACTTGGAGGAATGAGATTAGTTCCCCCCTCAAAGCAAATGGAAAATTTTCAGGCTGTTCGTTGCTTTGGGGAGATTATATATAATTGACAAACACGATACCAAAATCCCAACAGAAAATTAACCACCCTGTCATTCAAAATGGAGCTCATGGTGCTGTGCTGCCTGCAGAGCTGTGCTCCTGTAGCGGCCTGTGGCAGCACTGCCACCAAAGCAAGCTGCGCTGGTGCCGTGCTTTCTCCTTTTCCATGCCCACCCTGGCGTGCTGCTCTATCCCGAGGGGCCTCTAAGGCTCACGGAGTTTTTTTTTTCTTTTTTCCCACAGTGCTGCTTGAGCTGGTCGTGTGAAAGGAGCAGTTTGTGCTGGTAGAAGAGCCTCTCTGCCAGCAGAATGGCTTCTGCAGTAAGAGTTTTGCTGGCATAGTTGGGAGGTAAAGGAAGGAGGAAGAGAAGGAGGGAATTGATACAGCTAAATCAACAGAATTTTTAAAGTGTGCCTATGGTCTTTGCTGTGCAAGTATTCTGGTCTGATTGCAGTGGTGGAGTGCTTATATGTATAAGTAATATACGTATGTCTTGAAAGCTGTTTTGCAAGAACATAAGCTTTAAGCACATTTGAATTTTTTTAAGAAGAATTTCCGCAGCTACAGGACTGTGATGTGTCAGAGGAAATAGTGATATCCTCAACCATAGTTGGTTTATTTCAAATCACATTTCATTGATGTGCTTCAAATTTGTTTTAAACACAACTTATCTGCATAAGCTGTTTATTTGCTATGTGCACATAGTAAGTAGCAATGCCCACCTTCTACTGGAATGTATGAATGTACTTGTTTATTTTCCTGTTTTGTTCTTTACATTCTGCTTACCAGATTGGTCTTACTACCCATGTAGTTGAAACCCCTTTGTCTTGTAAGAGAGAACATTAGATCTGCAGAGGTAGGTAAATATAACAGATCTACTTGTTAATAGCTCAGATCTATCCATGAGTATATTATAAAAATCCGTTGTTACCAAGCTTAAAATTAAAGGGTATCATGAGTCAGGCAGCTCTAATCTGTTTATGGAGTGCCTTGTTTAATCTGTATTGATGCTCTGTTGTGTTTCGTGTGTATGAGCCATATGAATAGAAAGGTCAGTTAGGGCAGGGAAAAGAGTAGCTTGCTTATGAAAATAAAATCAGTCTGCTGCAACCAATGTTTTTGACAACGGCTACCAAAGGGAAGGGAAAAGGTGGATATATTGAAGAGATGAGTATTAGTGTTGTCCAGTCTCTGGGGGCACTATTCTTAAGTCCAAATGTATTGCATATGGTTAGTTTTTGAGAATGTTCATCTCTGGATGGATTTTTAGCTTAATATTAAAACAGACYGCTGCTCTAGAAAGCACCTGTTGATTTTTAGAGCTGTGTTGGTTTCCCTGCAGGTCTGCATGCTCAGATATCAAGGCAGTTATATTGATGTTATTGCCAAGGCTGCCTCAAATCAGAGGTAGATTTTTATATAAGTAAGGGTAGAGGTTTAATTTTGACTACTAGTTTGCAATAATAAGGACTTCTACACAGTCGCTTCAAAGTTACGATTTTCCTGTGATATCATGTTTTCTTTTTAGCTTTCTTTCTAATAGAATTGTATTTTTGATGCCATTCTTTCAAAGTTGCTTTTAAATAGAGATCTGAGAAAGTAGCGTTATTTTGGTTACTTCTCACTGTTTTTGCTTCTGTATTTCTTTGAGTGGGCAAGACTTGTCCATCACTGAATAAAAAAAGACAGTCCCCACAGCAAATCTTGTTTGAGTTGAGCCACTTTCAACCAGCTAGCCCTTCTGTAAGTCTAGTTCTAACCCAACGGTTGGGTACCGACTGCAACGTTTGAATAAGGAAAGACATGGAGTATAGAGATGTTTGACAGCAAACTTGCTGTAGCCTGCAGAAATGTGACCAAGGTCAGAATGTAGCAGTTCTCCATTTAAATTTACACCATAAAAGTATTGTGTTGCATATTTTTCTGTGTTCAGACTTATTTCCTACATGATAGATACCAAACTCAGCAGACAGAAGCAATCTTTGCCATATGTTTTGACGCAGTACGATGCTTTGAAATATCTACCTGCTGTCCGCTTTCAACTGGATCCTCTGGAGGTGAATTTTGGATGGATGAGGAGAGGTTCTCAACTTGTAGTCACTCTCTGAAGCTTCATCCCCTGTGTTAGGTAGTGCTATCTAAGTAATGCCACACTGTGTAGTCCTATARAGGTTAGTCGTGAGCGGCAGAGGGCAGAGTCTCTGCTCTCTGGCACAGACTCAGATAGTATYTGTTGTACTGAAATATCATGTTACTTTGTCCTCTGCTTTTTATGGGCTGCTTTTAGAGGATTTTTAAATAACACATTATTCTATTATTATTACAGTTATTCCAAGTGCCAAAAAAGTGCCATTTTACAAAGCAGTTCTCAAAAATATCTTGATGATCCTTTTGAGTTGGAGGTATCCCCAAGATAAGTTAGTATGATTGATCTGAGGCCAAGGATATGAGTGTGTCTTGCTTATCAAACATACTGGACACAGATTGATGTGCCCAGGGTTAGGTGGCAGCGTATGAACCAGTGCAGACTGAGGATATTTTCCAAGTTTTGAATGGTTTTAATGGTTTTAAAAACGGTTTTGCTGATATCTCTGATATGTTAGTGGAATGTCACCTACCATATTAAAAGTCTGCGCAGGGGATGGAACTGCCTGTTCCTCTCCGAATGGACTGACGAGCAACTCTCCGGATGGACTGGAGTGGCTGGTGGAGCCACAGGCTCGAGCCGGTTCAGTCCTTGTGCGTGGTGGGCACTCAGTTTTGATACTGGCAAGCACAATTTGGGGCTGCTTGGCCTCTGGTTGTGCTGTGGTGCTAAGCTATGCTGCAAGGGCACCTTCCCTGCAGCTCAGCAACATGGTAATCATTAGCAAATAATCATTAAAGCATCTGGGAAGGGGAGTTGGATTTAGTCTGGTTTTGTGATCCTGGCTCACTTTCATAGACTTGATTTCAGTTTTTCCCCATTATTTCGCAATAAATGAGACTTACTGGAGTTTCAGACATCTCCAGTTTGTCTTTTGTCTGAACTACTGAGTTGCCAGGGAGGGATTGGGAAAATGGGGCAGCTGAAGAGTCRGCGGGAAGACCCAGCAAGACCTGAGCATTGAGGCTGCAGCGTGGGGTGTGCAGCAGACCCCGAGTTACGACACTGACTTACCTCGTGCTTGAGCCTGTTCCTGCGTTGACTTGGTGTAGTGATTTGCCTTGGCATTCAAGTATCTTCCTGTGGCAGACTGTAACTTTTTATTACTTTAATTCCTTTTGGTTGGATCAGTTTTTTGGTTTTTTTTTTTGTTTTTTTTTTTGTTTTTTAAATGGAAGTTAAGGAGGAGGATGATAGCCAGGAGTCTTTAGCATAGCTTTTATCCTTTTTGCTTTTTTAAATAAAAGTGTTTCTGAAAGTAAATGTGCACGCGTGTACCAGAGTGTAAATCGAACTCTTTCAGAAGGTCTGCTTATTTATCTATCTATCTATTTATTTGTTTATTTATTTATTTTCAACTTCACTGGAGTAAAGTTAGAAGCCTGGTTGTTTTAACTGAAGTTACAGATGTGACTCCCGTGAATTTCGTGTTAGATTTGCATGGTCAGAACTAAAGGCAACTGCTCAGGCTTCCACAGACGTATTCCCATGAAATCATAGAATCATAGAATCATAGAATGGCTAGGGTTGGAAGGGACCTGTAGAGGTCATCTAGTCCAACCCCCCTGCACACTCAGGGTCCCCTAGAGCATGTGGCACAGGGTGATGTCCAGGCGGGTTTTGAAAATCTCCAGAGAAGGAGACTCCACCACCTCTCTGGGCAGCCTGTTCCAGTGCTCTGTCACCCTCACCGTTAAGAAATTCTTCCTCAAGTTCCTGTGGAACTTTTGGTGCCTCAATTTTTGGCCATTTCCCCTAGTTCTATCACTAGCCACCACTGAGAAGAGGCCAGCTCCCTCCTCCTCACTCCCTTCCTTGAGATATTTATATACATTGATCAGATCCCCTCTCAGTCTTCTCTTCTCCAGGCTGAAGAGGYCCAGCTCTCTCAGCCTTTCCTCATAGGGCAGATGTTCCAGGCCCCTAATCATCTTTGTGGCCCTGCGCTGGACTCTCTCTAGCAGCTCCACATCCCTCCTGCACTGGGGAGCCCAGAACTGCACACAGTACTCGAGGTGCGGCCTCACCAGGGCTGAGTAGAGAGGCAGAATCACCTCCCTCGACCTGCTGGAGACGCTCTGCTTAATGCACCCCAGGATCCCATTGGCCTTCTTGGCCACGAGGGCACACTGCTGCCTCATGGTCAACTTGTCGTCCACCATGACGCCCAGGTCCCTCTCTGCGGGGCTGCTCTCCAGGAGGTCGGTCCCCAGCCTGTAGGCATGTCTAGGGTTATTCCTCCCCAGGTGCAGGACCCTACACTTGCCCTTGTTGAACTTCATGAGGTTACTCGCCGCCCAGCTSTCCAGTCTGTCCAGGTCCCTCTGGATGGCAGYRCWGCCCTCAGGGCTGTCAGCTATTCCTCCCAGCTTAGTATCATCAGCAAACTTGCTGAGGGAGCACTCCATCCCTTCATCTAGGTCGTTAATGAATAAATTGAACAGGACCGGACCAAGGACTGACCCCTGGGGGACACCACTAACCACAGGCCTCCAGCTGGACTCGGCACCGCCGATTACTACTCTGGGCCCTGTCATTTAGCCAGTTCCTAATCCACCTCACTGTCCACTCATCTAACCCACTCTTCTGGAGCTTGCCCAGGAGGATGCCGTGAGGGATGGTGTCAAAAGCCTTACTGAAGTCCAGATAGATCACATCCACCGCTCTGCCCTCATCTATCCATCTAGTCACCCCATCATAGAAGGCTATCAGGTTAGTCAAGCATGATCTCCCCTTGGTGAACCCATGCTGGCTACTCCTGAGCACCTTCTTCTCCTTCATGTGCCTGGAAACAGCAGTCAGGACGACCTGCTCCATTACTTTCCCAGGGACAGAGGTCAGGCTCACCGGCCTGTAGTTGCCCGGCTCCTCCTTCTTGCCTTTTTTGAAGACCGGGGTGACATTGGCTTTCCAGGATACAGGAAAGATGGGACACTGCTGGACTTCAGCCTGGGCGTTCCTGCGTGCTCTGTGCCTTTCCCTTCCCTTCCCTTCCTTCCCTACAATGCCTGCCGCTCGCTGTGCTTGCTGAGCCTGGAGACCCCTGTCTTGTTGCTGCTGGCAGAAAGCTGCGTGCGTGGGAGCTCCGCAAATGCGCCGTAACTTGCAGGGGTAATTTTAGCACAGGAAGGGTGAGTGCTGCATGCAGATACAGTGCTTGCAGCTTAGCTGGTAGGGTTGCTTATCCTGAAAGGAGGTTTCTGTGGATATGGGGTGTAGGATTGAGACCTTAATTATGTAAATATAAAAGGCACCTGATCTCCATGTTTACATAAAGCCAGATTCCTTTGCAGACAATAGAAATTATGTGCATGAGTATAAAAACACTGTCTCATTTGCTGGGAAGTTTACGGAGGACTCTTGGTGACATGAATGAAGCCTTCTCCCATGGCTCACAGTCTGTCCCGTAACCAGAATTGGTATTTAGCAATGGACAGCTGAGGTGAACTTGATCTTCTCTTGTTTCTCTTACTCTACAAATGACATATTCTGTTTTGCCTCGTGATTCTTTGTGATTTTTCTTTGCAGGCTCAATTGGAAAGCTGATCYGTTGCGGGAGGGAGGATTGAAGGTCCCAAGATCCTTACTTGCATGCAGAGTCAAGCATGACACTCTGGAGGGTAACACTGCAGTGGAAGGGCATAGGGTGATTTAGACTTTGGTTAAAGGGGGGSGAAAAAAAGATGAGTCATCACAGGAGTTTTGGTAGCTGAAAGGACTGATAAGTGATTAATTTTAAAACCAGAAGCCCTTCCCTTCGTGTCCTCGCTTTCAACCTTTCAATACGTTATCAGATTCTCACATTTAGTTTACCCTTTGAATGCCATGGATGGGCACGGCACTCTTTCTGTAATCTGCAAATGTTGCTTTCTCTTTGCTTTTGTTTGTGTTATTTACAGAGATATAAATGTCAGACTTAGACACTTCGAAAAGTCAAATATTCCCATTATTTTGGAGTGAGGATGAGGGTTAATGGTACTTGCTATGTCACTACTCTGTCTTGTGCTGTGCACTACCTGCTTCAGGGATAAAGGTGTAGAATTTCTTTGATGCTTGTGTGCTTGTTGCATACAGCCTCATTTGCTTTTGCTCAGTAAGTTTTTTTTAAGCCTTGTATTTGAGCAGGATTGTGTTTAGGCTGAGTATCTAACGGGAAAGTCCAGGACCAGGATGAGGTTTTGCATGTGTTGGACTAGTGAAATTGGAGAATCCTGACGACTGCGCTGTGTCCCTGAAGGGATGACTCAAACCTAGACCTTTGAATCCAGTTTAATTAACATAATTAATGCCTATTTGAGTAGTTTTTCAGCTGTAGTCAGCTGAAGACAAGGGGTCGATCATAATCAATTAATGTAAAGCACAGACGCTTCAGTTGCTTTTGATGCATTATTATACCCCCTGAGTGTTTCTGTCTGAGGTAGAGTTTTGATATGAGGTCTACTTTGTGKCTCTGATCTTGGAGAAGGTAATAAGGCTAGGTTTTGTCTTTTTATTAATTAAAACCCTACTGTGTGGAGTCCTGGCAATTTTCAGTATTGAACCATGAAGGTGTTCGTTGCACAGTGCATATAGGTCAAGGCATTTGCCTGCTGACAGTGTCCAAAATAACACTGACTTTCCTTTCATTTTTGCTTAGAATAGTTACAGCTGAGTGAAAATGCATTGTAACTTTAATTTAGGATGTCACTATAGCTTACAGTTTAAATCTGAAATGCTTCRCACCTTCATTTAACTGTCCCCGTGGTTATTAAATCTTGAGTTATGGCTAAGCTCTGGTCTCCGCATCAGACTGCCCTGAGAAGAAGCTGTCTGTCAGATATTTGGCATGGGGACGTAGCCACAGCCTTCTGGTGTTGGTGTTTCTGACACTGCATCTTGTCTGGTGCACAGCGGGGCAAGCAGCTCAACTTTGCTCTYTCCAAGACCTGAGCCTGTGAAGACTTATCTAAATCATCCAGTTTGCAGATAGGGATATACTTTGACCTGCTTTAACCATGAACTTTAATTTACCTTAGTCAGAAGTTAAGATTTAGCTGCAGTGCAGCGTGAGTCCTTTGTAACTTTGGGGTTTTTTTGCATGGTGCAGAGTTAAGATGGTTGGAGTTTTTGGAGCAGAAGAGCACACAGGACTGCTGTTCAAGCACCACGCCGGAGTTAAACTCCAGTTGATTTTGTAAGAGGAATTGTGCAGCCTTTGTAATAAAATAAACATTTCCCTTGGCGCAGAGTATGAAAGAGGGAGGGTTGTGGGTTTTATGTGTTTTGTTTTTTTGCTTTGATTTGGATTAAATGGATTGAGGATGGAGAATGTGGAACTGATGAAGGAATTTTAGCCGTGGGGAAAGATTCTCGGTTTATTTGCGAGGTTTGACCTCCATGAAAGCTGCCTTCGCTCCGGCAGAACCTCCCTGGGTAAATGTCGCGGGCAGAGTGGAGGGGATGTTCACCTGGCAGGTAGTAGAGAGGAGGACGGGAAAGCGGCTCCTGCGAGAGCTAGACAGTTTTGTGGCTTCAGGTAGACAGCTTGCTCTGTGATGGTGTGTGCAGGGAAATTTGGAAGTGAGAGGGGTGAAGGGAGTGTGCGACTGGGGTAACGTGTGTGACTGAAGGAAGAAGTAGGGCCTGGAATTTGCAACCTGACACTTCCGGAGCAAATGAGTAAACCGAGGAAGCTAGTCAGCAGGTGCTGGGCTGCAACTGACCTGCTCCATTTTGCCTGGTAGGTGTGGACAGGAGGACAGGAAGGTTACTCAAGTGACAAGAAGCTGTGCAACTGGTCAGGAGGAGATGTCGACAGGTACCCTGTCTACTTAGGACACTGGTGTGAGGCCTCACAGTGTGGCTGTGTTCATTGTATTCAGCCCGTACCTGCAGAGCCACTTTGTCTGGACTCCTGTGCAAGCCTGAGGAAGATGAAAAGAGAGACAGAGTTGACCTCAGTTTCCTCCAGACCTTAATTTTTTTCTGTTCACAGACTTACTTGCAGAGTGATGTTTGCAGAGTGAGTAGTAGAGCTAATGGGGGGATTCTCCAGCAAGACCTGACTGTTGATGCTCCCACCTGAGAAGCGGGTACCACCAGAGCAGCTCATCTGTTGCACTTGGTCAAGAGCGTATAAAGCAAGAGCTCATAAAACCCCCATGTGTGCCAAGGCAGTGCTTTTGCATTAAGCCTCAGTAAGGCTTGCAGTAGTGCATCTCCGTCTAAACACTTCTTATTAGGTGATAAATATGTTTTCTGACCTCTTTTCCCCGTTCCTCCTCCCCGCTCCCTCCCCCCCCCCTTTTTTTTTTTTTTTTTTTTTTTTTTTTTTTTTTTTTTTTTTTTTTTGATTGAATTGGGAATGGTCCTACATAGGACCTGTGTACAAGAATGCAACTTGTCGTATGGTGTCACATCAGATTGGAAACCTGCAGACACTGAGCCTGCCTGGATTTTCCAACACTCGCCTTTCTGCTATTCTAGTCACAACATCTTCGGTCACAGCAGTTAGAAATCTGTGCTGATAATCATTGGAAGTGACTGCTCTTGTATGTTTTGGTTTTGGGGATAACAAAGCCTCTGAAACGTGACTTCATCCGTGGAAAAATAATGCTCTATAATATTCCTTTGCCATTTATGATAGGATCACTTTCCACCTGCACATTTGCGTTAATATCAGTGTGTTTAAGTCACAAATACAGTGCCCTCTGCAAATAATTGTTTATTAGGCTGGGGGAGTTCCTGTAGCACCCTTAGTGCTGCAGCTTTCCCTGGCTTGCCTGTATGGGCAGCTGAGTTGTTTATGTGTCTGCAGCCCACTGGTGGCAAGGAGAAGGGAACATCATTAGCACAGTCGGCGGTGAGATGTTGGACACCCCTTCACAACCGATCAGTGTTGCAAGGAGGAGGAGATTGCTGTTCAGGAGGAAATTTTAGAATGGTGCTCTCATTCCTCTCCTGCTCTCCCAACCTTTGTGGAGTATTGGGGTACCTGGTAGGAGCATTCCTGTGGACCAGAATGCCCCAGGCTGGCTCCTGCAGGGGGTTCTCYGGGCATGGGGGACATGAGCAGCAGGCTGCACCTTCCACTTCCCCACAAGGGTGTGGGGAGTGTGTTGCTGAGGCTACTGCTGGAATATCAGTAGTGTTTTAAATTTGGACTCCACAAAGTAGGAAAAACAGTTACAGTGACAGCAAGCCGTGAACATGAGAAAATGCCTTGTCTCTGGTTACCAGGTATAAAAGCCAAAGAAGAGGACAAAGACAGATGAAGCAGCTAGGTGAATATAACTGGAGAGGAGTGAAAAGGCTGAAAACCTCCTCCTCCTCCTCTCCCTCCAGAGCTGCTTTTTTTTTTTTTTTTTTTTTTTTTGGTCAGTGACAAAAAAATGTGGAATGAACAAAGCTGGTTTGGACCTGCAGCCTAGACAGCTACTAAGATCTGGAAGAATGATCCCCAGAAAAGACTATGCCCGAGGGTGGGGAGCATGCAGCAGCGCCATGTCTTGCAGGTCTAAACCCAGACTTCCTGCTCTTTTTTTTGTTGTGTGGGAGATGCTTAAAGTATCCCAATGAGGGGCTTAAGGTGAGCTTCGCGCCCTCTCCTCATGTGACAGTGTGGTGGCCATGTGGCTGCGGTGGGCTACAGGCAGGGCGAGAGGCACTGTGGGGCACACAGCAGGGATACAGGGGAGTGGGGAATGCCTGTGTCAGGATAAGAAGCTTTTGAAATGAAGGCAAGGTGCCTTATGAAAATGCTTTACTAAAGCAGACCTGGTAAATATACAGTCATGAGGTCATTTACCAGAATTTGAGCTTTCATGATGATGCAGTTTCTCATGTTCTTCTGGTCTGGGCTTGAACTAGCCTCCTGCTGTGTGGAGTTGCTTGGATTTGTCATCCCACCAAGATACGCTCAGCAGATACTCCTGACTGCATCCCATGTGTGGTTCTGGAGCTAAGCACCGGTCCACACGCCATACAGAAATGATTCAGAGCAGCTGGAGGTGTGAACTCACAGTGTCCTGCTTAGGTGGCCCTGTGTCAGTGAGACAGAGCAGTCCAGAGGGGCTCAGATTCTGAGTACGGGTGACAAAGTTGGCTGTAAAGCAGTTAATCAATTCTTTTTAAAATTTTTATCCTTTTAGTCTTCTTGGGAATAATGCAAAGTGCCTTGTGTAGACAAGGCTTTAAAGCAGATTATGCTAAATAGAAAGGCTGCTCTTAAGAAAGTGGGCACATTTGTGTGGACGCAAGATGTATTGCTAGTCAGGAAGAGCACTTGTATGTTTAAGTCACTCTGTACTTTCATCTGAATTTGATTTTCAAGCACAGATTACTTCAGACTCAGCTAACCTTAAACAGAAATTATGAAAGGAATGTCAACTGACTTGACTTTTTGCAATGCACTTCTGAAACACTGTTGTGGTATCTTAAATTTGTCATTAACTGTGTCATTACTCTTTTGGGGKTTTTTTTGAGAAATTTATTAGTTAACATATTTCATCTATGATAGTGAATGTAATGCATATTTTAGGTGGGTAGAGCCTGCCAACTGGTTTCATTTAAGATTTTTCCAAGCTGATGGAGAGGAACATCAAAGGAGTATGAGCCTTTTAGGACATCTTGGACTTCTGGCCCAACCAAGATTCTTCTTATCCTTTTGTTTATGTGTGTGCAAAGGGGAACATGCACTTCTGCAAAATCCAGGTAGGAGGAAAAGGTTGAAGGACTTAGAGTCTGAGGGCTTTGACAACCTGCAGAGCTATATTTGCCCTTGAGCAGATAAAGCAGGGAACAGAGTAATCCTAGCACAGGCAGCACACACGTCATAGACTATCTGTCCAGACCAATGGGTTTTAATACTTGCAGCCTAATTTAGGGGCAATTTGTTGCAGAAGGCATGGGTAGGGCTCCAATTTTGTTCTTTAATGTATTGCTACAGTCTTTTTTTTCCCCTCCTCCACCTTCCCTCCCATTTTGCTATTTGAAAAGGAAGAGTGGAATACTAAAATGCTCTATGTGTTCTTCTTTAGTCATTTTATGTTGTGGGGAAAAAAGGAAAAAAGCATTGCAGTATCTGATGTGCAGCAAGCACTCCATCACCTCATTTTCAGATGCTCATTTTAGACTCCATATTTCCGCTCTCAGCACATGCAAGCAGCTGCTCCAGGAGCTGCGTGAGTCTTCTGACCATGTGGAAGGATCCGCTGAACTGCATCTGTCCTGTGCTCCCCACCGTGCTTCCAGGGCAATTAACAGGTCACCATCTATGAATAGTTAGCAGCTTTGCTTAAGTCAAGTTATGCTCAATATCAGTAACACCTGAATGCTTTTCCTGCTTCTATGGCAACTGCACAACCAAATTTGTGGCATGCTTGCTGAACACTTTGAGAGTTTATTGCCCTTATGAATACTTGGTCCTAGAAGATAAAGGTTGCTCGTGCACCAAGGTTTCTCTGCTGCACATGCAAAGCCAGATGGAGCACAGGTGCTCCCAGCTTGGAGTGATAAGGGCTGCTCTGTCTTCACTTGTTGCACATGTGCTTGGCATTGCCTTCTGCCTCAGCTCCTTCTGCTGCATGGTGCTGTGCTGTAACGGAGCCACACTGGGAATCGGGCTGAGGTCGCCTTGCTTTGCCTGGCTCGCCAAACAGCTGATGGCTGGGAATGCACAAAGACCATTACACTGGCAGAGAGTCAGGCTGCAATGAGGAGCCAGGAGGTGTTTGTCCAGTGGCAAGAGCCTCCTCGCTGCAGTTGAAGCACAGAGGAAGCAAGTGCAGGTTTTTCACATGCAGATTTTTTAGTGGATGCCTGAAACAGCCAGTCAGCACACCTACCATTAGCATCCCTCCACAGGCTCTACTTGGCTTTGTGTCTCCTGAGGTGCCGAGCATCCGTTGGCGTCATGGGGAGGTGCTGGGTGCCTCTGAAGTTCAGCCCTGGCTTCCGTTCTCCAGCAGAGACAGCTGTTGTGGACCTTGTTATCACTGGACTGGAAGATGGCAGTTGCCATGGGATAACCAAGCGTGACCTTGCTACATAGAACATAGGGAAATGGAGAGTAACCTCAGAGAAATAAAYGCTTAACAGAGCGCATTTGTCATCCCTGAGGAGAATTTAGTGAATGGTATTGTAGGAAAAAAAAAAAGAGTGGAATCTTGGTAAGAAAAAAATGAATAGCCAAGAAGTTTAAATTTTATTCTAAGGCAGCAATAAGGCTAACAGCCCTCTGACTTCATGCTACATCTACAAATTTGATAGCAAAATGCAAAAATGAGGAGGGAAATGGATGCATGAAGATCAGTATTTATTTAAAAGTTAGGAAGTAAATTAAGGAGAATAAACTCCCCATATAGAAGTCAAATAACTAAAGTTACTGGGTAGAGATAATAGCTGATTCAAAAAAAAAAAAATAGTACTAGTAGTTACATTTGGGAAGGTGCAGAATGATAAAGTCAAATGATAAAGTCATATGAAAAGAGTGATGCATTTTTTAAATCTGCTGCTAATAAAAGAAAAATTAATAACTTCTAGGGATAGGCACATGCAAATCAGCAGTGCTCTAACAGTTATTTTACAGAATTTTCTGAAAAGACTGCAGGTTTGCAGACAACAATTTTTAATAACTCCTGCTATAGAAGGACTCAGATACTGGTGTTAGAGGAAGGAAGGATGGGTAACTCATTTGAGCATATTCCAGCTTTCCCGGCATTAATCCTCATCATGATATTGGAAAAAATAATGCAATATTAAATTGGTTAAAAAAAAAAAAAAGACCAACTGCTGCCAACCTGTATCRCTTCTTGGGAGTGCCCCAGGAACATGCCAGTGCTTTAGGATCTCTTAGGTGTTCCTTGGGAGAGCTGCATGGACGTGGCAGCGCTGTGTCTCTGACAGGCTCCACATGGCTGTGAGGAGACAGCCTGGCCCTTGCAGTCCTCCGTCCCACTGCCTCAGGAGCAGCGGGGTGGCTAGGGCCAGCCAGGGCTTTGGCCAGTCTGCCCTCCTGTCCTGACACATTAGCGCTAGGTGGTGATGCATTAAGAACTGACTAACTGTTGTTTAAAAGTTAGTCATCAATGGTGAATCATTATCAAATGGGAACGCTTGTAGAAATCTGTTTTTAGGAGACGGGTTTTTACTAGACCTTTCTATTACGCATCTGGAAGTGAATGCAGCATCACTACTGATAAAATTGGCAGGCTGTGCCATGCATGCAGGGTGATAAGTGAGGACAAGGTGATTATGCAGAGTAATTTGGGTGTCCTGGTGAGATGTATTGAACAAAAATGCCTTTTAATAGTCAGAAGCGAGATCACAGGGTCTGTTGGTGACACTTGTCAACACAGTGACAGGATAAGAGCCTGAGGAATAGCCTTCTTCAGGGTACAGGGAGTAAACCGCTTGAAGTGAGTGACGTGTCTGGAAGAGCCTACCAGAAGCAGRATCGAGTTGGGAAGGAGTTGGAGGAGGTGCAGGAGGGCTCCGTAGTGGCAGGGTCTGCTGAGGAAGTCCAAGAAGCTCCTCCTGGATGAGCTGGTGGATGAGCTGGTGGGATGATGCGGGGTCTGGAGAGCAGCACTTGAGTGGTCTGGCACCAAGCAGGGAGCCGCTATGGGCATGACACTCATGACCGGGAGCTGAGGGAGGCCACATTAGGCTGGAAAACAGGTGTGTGTTTATAAGAATCAAGAAGTAACAAATAAATGAACAAGGATTCCCCCAGGTTGTTCCTGAGGCCGGAAGCTTTTCTGGAAGTGCTGTGTTAGGCAAGCAGAGCTTTGGCTTACAGCTGCATATACTTTACTGAGCTAAATGCAGATAATACTGAGTATAGAGGTCCACAGTGCCCCTGTGGCATCAGTAGCTCATGGATGAACTGTCCTGACTTGCAAAGCAAAATGTATTTCACGTGCAGCAAGCACCAGCTGGCCTCTCTGATGGGCAGTGTAGATTGTGTGTGTACATATACATGCATACATATATATGTATGTATATATGGATGTGTGTGTATATCTCTGTATGGCGTTTGTATCTGGATGGTGCCTCCTGATCCAGAACACCTAGTTTTTCTATTATATGTTTGGAGACATGTAGAAGAAATTAGGAGTCTGCCTGTGATTCCCTGGAGTTTCCTTGGCAGGCAGTGTGGCTTCCAAAGGGTTCCTCACCCCATGCGTGAGGGCATGGCGGGACAAACAGCAGGGAGCTGCACAAGAGCCGGGGAGGCTGGCGGGCAGCGAGTACCTCTGCAGCAGGGCTTACAAGGAGTAGTTGGCATCCCTGGGGTGAAGATTTAGTGACCTTCTCGGAAGGATTAGGAACCTCAGGGAATGAGATTATTCGGTTTAATATTTAAAGTAATATTCTGGGATTTTAAAAGCATTTTGTACCGAAACGAATCTAACCTGGTGAACAGCTTACTATCCAATTGTTTGGCAGGGAGCTTCTTTCACAGAAACATCTGGTTCTAACTACTTTCTACAACAGGAACTGATGATTCAGAGACCGCTTATATATTTAATGCGAGAGGGAATGTGATCCCTGCCGAAGCAACGTTGAGGGTGTGTGTTGGGAGGAGAGATAACGATAAAGGCTCCCTGTGCTCTGAAATGTGCCTCTGCCTTGATTACAGAGCATAGGTGCTGATACCCAAACGGCGTGTACACATCGGGCAGCAAGCTGACCTTAAGTGTTCAGCTTTTCAGGGATCCCAATCAAAAGCGATAGAGTGACAGTATGCAAAGCCATTGCAGATAAAAAGTTTGAGGACTGGTGTCTTTAGATGTGGGGAGGGCGATGGGAGCGGACCAAGGAAATTTCGTGTGTGTGAGGAAGAAGGGTCTAGCTGTGTGTTTTTGGCTAGCAGCATGTGTGCTGGTGTCATGGCTACTGTGTGGCAGTTCCTGGGCAGAATAGGGCAAGTTATGCGAGAGAAGCTTTAGGACCTCAGCACAGGTTGGTCCTGATGCCCTGGGCTGCCTGTCTAGTTAAACATTGTGCTAGACTGGCAGAGCAGCAGGTAGGAGTGATGGAGCTTTAAACAGAGGTGCCATGAAGAACTGCTGAGCTCTGCTCTGTCCGAAGAAGGAAGTCAGGAAGTGCACTGTGCAAGTCTGGGATGTTGTGGCCCTTGCGTGAATGCAGCATTTTTTTCCTCCACGCAGTCACTCTAGTACTTTTTTTAATTCTTTTTGCAGAAAATGCTAAATATTATGGAAACATGAATGATATACTGCAGCAAAAGATTCTTCTGAGGTTCTTTTTTTATGAGAGGGATTTTATTTGCTAAGTGATTTTTCAGTAGTTCCTCAGCACATGCTATTGTACTACTTACGTGATGTTTTACAGTGCCTGTGGTCTGAGCTGGGCTGTGATGACTGCATAAATGGCACCATCTGCTAACTGTGGAAAGATGACTTGATCTGTAAGAGACAATTTTGTGCACACATGTGTTTTACAATGTAATTGTAAATCAAAAATTAGGAAAGTTCAGTGAATGCCAAATACAAGCTGTATTCACAGCTCTTCCTGTACTTTTCTGCCCACAGAAGCTCCAAGAATCAAAGGAGATCATAGAGAAAACTGAAGCCACTTTTGTACTTGGCTGGAGTGGGGAAATAATGAAAGAAATTATGCAGTCTCAATTTTTGAGATGTGTTACATTTTAAATTGGTGTTTGGCCTTCTACCAAGGAACACGTTGCTGGCATTCTGGTTTTGTGCATTAAAAAAAAAAAAAAAAACAAAACCTACTGGGAGTCCCGTTGGCTTTAATTTATGAAGAAATAACTGCACTTGGTTACCATGTTTTGACCATTTTGGGTTTTGGCATATGGTTGTGGTAATTCATAATTTTATATCCTTTGGGTCTCAGTCACTTAAATTACTAAGAAAAAGTAGTTTGTCTTGTGGTGCTCGGTACGCATGTGTTGCAATTGGCAGGGGAACCTTGTTTACGAGCTGTTGGATCAGACCTGTGGTCTGTCATGGTTTTGACAGGGCCAGCTGTTTCAGAGGAAGGCTGAGAAAAACATAGCAGCTACTTTCAGCAATGTAACCCAGTTGTAAAAGGCGATTCACAGTTTGCATTGGTCTATCACTTGCTCATCTTTGCCTTGCAATATAGAGATGTAGAGCTCCTAATTAAAAATTAAAAATTGTCAAGTTAGCCTTGACAATTAGAATGTTTCATATTACTGTGTTTATTCTTTTGCTGGTGGGATTCCGTAACACTAATAAACTTTAATTTTGATTTTCCATTATGCTGAGAGGTGCTACCAGGATCTTTATTCTGATCTTTATTCAGGATCTTTGTTCAAACTGCAATCCCTCACAGCTCATAAGAAGTCATTTTATGTAACTGGATACATACTGATGATGTGCCATCATCACACAAATTTTGTTGTTGTTGTTAACTGAAGTCGGTAGAGATTTCTTAATCGGTGAGTCACAGTTGCTCTTGTTGTTGATCTTATTTATATGAGTGAGATCCTGTAGTCTAAGCCTGTTGGCCTTCACCTCCATGGGTGTTTTGATTTTTTTTTTTTTTGTGAGGATTTCATTTTTGTTTTAAAGACACTTCATGATTACTCATTTCATTTGTCTCTTGCACTTACACAGACAGTTGCATACTCTTCCGTTATGGGTGGAGGCAAAACTTCACTGCAATTTATTTTTCTCAGCCTAACAAAGCGAGTGTTGGTGAGAACAGCCACCTTCAGCAAGTAAGTCTGGGCTGGGGCAAGGGAGGAGTTGGAAACCGGTGGCTTGCGTGGGCCAAAAAAGCTTCATCTCTAGTTGAACTAAACTCCGCATAGGAACCTCAACCACTCTCYCCGCTTGGGAAGCATGGCTGTAGCCTCTGAGCCTCACACTGTGCAGAAATATGGGCAACATCTCATATGCGGTGCAGCCTCGGGCAGTGTGACAGCTGCCTGGTTGCAGGCTTGCATTTGGACAGTGAGAAATCACAGGGGCGAGGAGGAGCTCTAATAACTGGAGACAAATATAGCGATGTTTCTTACTAATTTATATTCCGCTCTGATGTCTGTACTAAATTGCTTTTCAGAACAGAGTTGCATACTAAACAGTAATGGAGGCTGTTTCAACGTTCTGCTAATATTTGTGAGCCGGTTTAGGATGTCTTTAATTTGTGATTTTCTTGTGGTGAAAACGTTGCTGATGTTGGAAATCAAGGGGTTTTGTTCTTGTCATCAGCATAGGCTCACAGATTCTTCCTGCTAAAACTGGTCAAGCTTGAAACTGTTGCCTTTCTCAAACACTGTGCCGTGTTATACAAGATGAGATCTGATGCAATTCAACTGACTTTTGAGGTTGTACTCTTTCTGGGATAGGATACATGGATTATATGATGTGTAATGCAATGAGGCCTTGATATAGAATATGATATTGAACCCTTTATGTAATACTAGCAGAGCTAGCAGAGTCTAGCTGTTTGCCTCAGAGTAACTTTTTAAGAGAGCCAGGGAACTCTGATCAAGAGGCCAAAGGTTGGTGGTAGACAAAGCAAGCACAGAGCATGCAGCGTGAGTGTTGTGAGAAGGGAGAGCCCCGTGAGGCACAACACTATGAAACAGAGGAGCATGATGCTGATGAGCCACCAGCAAGACTGCAGCTTCCCATCAAACCTAACAAAAGGATGGCCTTCACCACTGGCTCTTTCTTTTCTTGGAAACAAAAATAATGTCCAGATTGTGTCTGCCTATGTGTGGCAAAGTAAATTCCCACTGGGATGTTCCTGCAAAGACCTTGTGATGCAGAAGTGGTTGCTGTGAACATGCACATGCCGGTGTCCGTGTGCAGAACTATCAGCCCAGAGCAATGGGACATCTCCCACCTTCTTCCAGGTCGCTGTTTGGATGTGTTCTGGGAAGTCACTCATTGCTGTGTGTGGATATGCCAGGCTTGGTGACAGAGGTTTAGAACAACCCTGCTGACTTCCAGAGCCAAGTCTTTTTTTGGGGTGAGGGATAGAAAGAATAATCTAATTAGGTTTTGGTAGTCCAAATTTTTTTTATATTTTTTAATATGAATAAGAGATTTTATACTGTTAGCCTTTAAAGAACATGAGACAAAGATCATGGAGAGGAAAAAAAAATCCCCATGAAACTATGGTAGTTTTCTGGCTTTGGATAACATTTTTCTTGCTGGAAAAAAAAAAAAAAAGAAAAAAACATATTTGAGGCGTACTTTGGCATACAAAATTCTTGGTCAAAGACAGGCTGTTGAAAAATTTTATAATAAATGAAATGACTGGTTTTGTTCATGTTTTGGTCTGACCATGACAAATCCTAAACTTTTAACTCAAGGTTTGTGGGAATGTAATCATATGTATATTATTGCTGTACACCCACATTCGGAGACCGGAATTCTAGTGTGCAGATGAGATAACAGAAACATAAATAAAACAGTAGGCCAGTTGTCTTTAATGCAATTTCTTGACTAGATCCTGGATAAAATAGTGTCAGACTTACAACTAATCAAAGATGACTTGCATGAAGCTATGATGTGACAYGAGTCACTTGCTGGGTGCTTTCTGGCCATTTGGTGACTTTGTTTTGCCTTGGGTCAGGAGTTTGAAAGGAGACCTGGGTGTCTGAGTAATGCTGGGCATCCCAGGAGGATTGCCTGTCACCTCTGGCTTCCCTGTTCTGTGGCCAAGGGAGCCTGGGGTTAGGCCAGGCCAGCTGGGAGCGCTGGTGGCTCTTCACACTCATGGGAGGGGAGCACAGTGGCCGTCCCAATGTAAAAGGAGTGTCACTTGCTCCTCTCTCCCCACTTTGTGTATGCGAGTAGGCAATGCCCTGCCCCATGGTATAGAAATACTGCTGGAAGAGACATCAAAGAACAATTTGCCTTTTGAAAAATCCTGAGTCTGTTCTGCCCAGGACAGCAAGGGGCCAGATTGCACCTCTCTTGCAGCTGATGATATGTTCAGAACCAGGGCTCTGTGGTCAGTGCTGACGGGCTAGCACCAAGCTCAGATTTTCCATTTTAGTAGAAGAGCCACAAGGTCATTTGAAAGGACCTTTCTTCTCCCTGGTCAATGTGATGCTAAAGGTGCATTCTGGTCTCGTCCTGCTAGTTATCTGAGCTTGCCCAGAACCTTTTTGTGGATCTGACTCAGCTTTGCTCAGTATATGAAATTCATGGTGTTGGGTTGCATAGTGAGGCAATGGTAGCAAGAAACACCCAACTGCTTTGCCTTCCTCCAGTGTCTCTGCGGACACCTTTGCAGCAGGGGAGCTGCTTTAAATGGTGAGTGAAGTGCCAAAACAAGCTCACACAGCAAGCAGGTGGAGTGAAGGGGTTGATGTATCGCCTGTGTGGCAAGACAAGGAGCTGCCTCTGTGAGCTGAGCAGGTTACTTGCAGCTCGTGAACATCCTGAGTGTAACAGGCAACAACAAGCAGCAAAGCTTGGGGCTGTAGAGGCAGCTGCTGCAGATGTTACTGCGGGCGCCCAGTCGYGACTGTAGCAGTCACAGTGAGGCAATAAGTTCGGGAAAGAATTGGTGGTTCCACTGGGGCGTCTCTTTCCAGGAGACACCTATGTGATGCTTCGTTTGCTGCCAGACAGAGCTGGTGCAGGAATGAGATCTATCTATAGGTAAGATTATATACAGTTCTGCTTTTCTACGGTTTTGTTTTGCTGCTTTGAGCTGAACTGAAGTACATGTGGAGAAAGTTGCCTTGCCTTTGTTAAAATAGATTTGACTGGAAAAGGTAGGTTTCAAGGGCTGCTTGTTCAGTGCCTTATTTTTGAGGTAGCATCAATYGCAAAGCCGTGGGAAGGAGCATGGCTAAATATATAGGAATGTTTTAAATACAGATGGATTTATCTGGACGTACTGCTAAGCCTTTTCAAAGATAACAGCACATAAAAAGATTGTTTGATTATACTCTTAATCGTGCTGTTACTCCACTTCTTTCTGGAGGACTGATAATTTTTATTTTCTTGCTTTGTGTTTTATGGCCATGAACACTCTTGTCATTGCCTAACCACAAACTGACTTCCATCAGTGAGCTGTATGGGACAAGGGTTGTCTGCCCGCTCCTCCATAGAGCACTCGGTGCAGAGATTACAATTCCCTCTGTAACACTGGGGTCAAATCATAATTTAAATATTTGCTATTGCTAAATTTAAATTGGAGACTGTCTGGAAATGTTGATGCAATGGCAGCAAGCAACACAGCTGAGCCTTACCTGACCTTTTTTGCAGAGTTGGAAGTCTACTTGTTAAAGCAGGAAGGCTGCTGTGTTAGGAAAGGCAAGTATCTCAACAGTTTTTAATGCAATGTTCTGAATGAGATTTTGGAAAAAAAAAATCATAAAAAGGAGGGAAGTGATCAGAGCCCATTGGCAAAGTCTTGGAATTTGAAAATACATGGTAATGTAATTCCTTTTTCTGCATAAGGGATTGAGGTACACACCCTGAACCAAGCAATTATGGGACTAGGAGGACTTAAGTAAATAGCTTACCTCTTAAGAATGCCACTTAGGTTTAGAGGAAGAAAAAGAAATATGGTGAACTTCACTAAATCCTTTTGAGGATAAAGGCTTCAGCTGCTGGCATTTCCCTGGTGTGAACCCAGCAGAGGTTCAGATGTGGGAAGCTGAAAGCGGATGCGCTGAACGTCCCTGTGCAGGGTCACAGGTACTGCCATTAACAGTGAAGCTTCACGTGTAGGTAAAAGTGCTGGTGTCCAGTGATTTAAAAACTTACAGATTATGGCTTAAAAATCCCCAAACCAGCAACTCGGTGCCAAGCTCCTCTTCTTGCTGCCTCCAAAGATGCCCCTCTTCTACATGAATGCTGAACATGATGGCTGGCGGCACGCAGGGCTGTGGAGCAGCGCGAGGTGTTTTGCCAAGGAGCCGCATGAGTCACTCAGTGCCATGTGAGCATGAGCAGAGCCTGCCTCATCCCACAAGCTTCAGAGCCATGTGGGCTTAAGTCAAAGGAAATTTTGATAATGGTTTAAGGTCAAAACCTTTTTTGGACTGTTCTGGTTTTGAGATTTCTAAATTAAAAATATATAATTTTGGTAAGTTTTTGTTGTTGTTGTTGTTCTTCTAATCTTTATAATGGCTATTTTTAATTGTGTCTCTGTTTCTCAGTGATAAAAGTGCAACCTCTGGGGAAGAGACCTAGCCCATGTGCTTTATTCTGGTGCTGCTTGCCTTGCCTCTTCATAAATTTCCCAAGCGATGTGGTCTGGAGAAGCACCAGATGTTCACTCTGTGTCCCTGCACTTGTGATAGTGGTAGTGAAAACACTGCCAAAATATCCCTGTCAGAAAGACAGCAGAACAGCAGCAAGTTTGGAAATGGCAGAGGGAGTAACAGTTTTATGCTTGACAGTGAGCAACTATTGTGGTTTCTTGGCTCTTTGTGTCTTCCGATTCCAGCGTCTGTCTGTATTGGCACAGGTCAGAGCAACTGCAGAAGTGTCCAGTTGTGTCTGTGCTTGGGGAGAATCACTTGGTGTTGGGCAATACCAGTTAAACTCTCTTTTCAGTGTGTGATCTCTTTTCAGGGTGTGGTCTAGCCTCGCTCGTGCCTTCTCTGGGGGCGCGTCTTGGCTGCAAGGACCCGAATCGCGATCGTGCAGGTAAAGGTGACTCCAAGGGCAACCTGTGGTTTGCAGGATGTGCATATGCATGTCCCTGCATGCTCACACTAACCACATTCTTTGCCTTCACCTGCAAGACCCGCTCGTTACGCTGCCCGAGGGCCTCAGCTTGGGCAGTCACGCTCTGCAGCATTTTCTCAAGAGAAGAAATTGCTGTGGAGTTTCTGTGCTATCAGGGAATGACCCTTGCTGCTAGGAAAAGTCACTTCAGAATTTATTCCTACCAGCTCTAGCCTCATTAGTTGTCTCTTCTGGTTTCCTGTGTGTTGCCACACTAGGTGGTTTGTTTTGTCATTATAAAATGATGCTCAGCCAGGGCATGGGCAGAAGTGAGCTGCTGCTGTGATTAGTTTTCAGGGGCTCATGGAACTGGTGAGAAGTGCAGCTCTGGGCTTCTAGCGCAGAAGGGATCCTCAGGCAGACCTCTCTGACGATGCTTTACAGTGAGGGAAGAATGAGATCCGATGGGAGAGTTTTTTGTTAGGGAAATTGTGGCCACTAATACTGTTTCTTAAATATCATCACCCTGATTACAAAACAGCCTGTGTAGGAGTGATGTATAGCACTAGACCTTCAAAGCACCGGTAAACAAGGAAGATTCGGGGTAAACACTAAAATAGCAGGATCCAAAAGTGGGTTAGAGGATTATACAACCTGAAAAAGTCCAACTTTGAAGGACAGAACTTTCAAGGGTAAAAAAAAAATGGTGCTTTTTTGTGCAGCTAATTTTTGTAAAGGATACTGACTTGACTTTGCTTATGTGAAACAAGAATCTTATTGATGTCTTCAAATATACTGAAGCCTAACATTTCTCTACGCAGCTTGAAATACCAGGTTTTGAACCTTTGCCGTTTTCTGAGTTACTTTTAAGTTTTGGTCATTTTGTTCATGAAAAAAAAAAGTTACATTCCTCAATTTGGGGAACTTATTTACAGTCTGTCTTGCAGAGATTATATATTACCTTTAGAGGAAAGTCCAAAATTGTAGTTGTGCAATTTGGGCCTAGGGGGAGGGGAGAGCTGTTTATGAGAGGTTGTGTGGTGATTTTTGTTGTTGTTATTTTAAATAATGAGTTTATGAATGATGACAATTAATCCTCCTCCTCCTTAATCCTGTAAGCATGTTATCAAATAACAGCATCTTCTTTCTTTCTACACGCACAGAAACTATTTCAGGTCTCTAGTTTCCAAGCTGAAGTGTTTTTCGCCTATGTGAAATCTCCCTCCAGCTCTGTTGTACCAGTTTTCTCCTTATTCAGTTAGCACCGTTATGTCAACAGTGCATCTTGTGATAATAACATCCCTGAAATAGTACCTCCATGTTGCCATGCAATTATTTTTGAGAAAATGAAATCGTAGAAATAAATATCCTGCCCTACAGAAATTTGCTTAGCCTACAGTATCTATTAAGTCAAGGCAATAATGCTGTGCTCAGATGGGGGTAGCTGAAGAGAAGTGGACACACTCAATCTTGTGGATTGATCTAAGACTAATGGAACTAATGGAACTGGCTGCGATCAGATCATTTGGACAGTGGCCTTAAGGAAGAAACAGTGAGGAGAAGTTCTGATTGTTCTTATTTGGGGGGTGAAAACAATAAAAAGAGAGAGAAGGAAGTAGTCTTCTGGTTCCTTGTGTGGGGTCTTCCTGAGACCAAAGCGGTGATTTTGATCTTGGCAGATTATCTGTGAAGTTGTTGACATTCAGTGTGTCCTGTGCAGGAAGAATCTCAGTCTTACAGAATTGAAGTCTAATTGTCTCTCTTAATAGAATATTGCAGAAGTAGAAAAACAAAGGAATTAAAATCGTTAGTGGAGAAAGAAAATGCACAGAGGACATAGATTTAAACCTATGGTGACTCGATGAAAAGGAAGTAAGCAAGCAAAGCCTTTTAGTTATGGGAAAACTGTCTTCTTAATTTCCTGTGGGAAGGGAAAAACTAATTTTGTACATAACAGTGCTTTTTCTTTTTGAGTACCATTTTTTTATATATTTTTGGGGAAAACTCTTGAGGAGTTGCAGTGGCAAGGCTAACTCAAGAATCTTTTTGKTTTTTGAGACAAAATGGGCTTGTTCGGAGTCCTGGGAACCTGAAAATAAAATGAGAGATTCATGTGCTGTAATCTTATTTGTGTGTGTATGTGTTTGTTTTAACTTTGAATTTGCTTTAAATATGCTCTTAAAACAGGAGGGCCAGTGATTTACAGGGGAAGACAGATGAAGTTTTTATCAGTGAGTGCAGGAAGAAGTAGGATATAAATAAACATTACAGTGACATACGGTCTGCCGATTCCTTTTCCTCTAACTTCTGTATTTAATCTAGTTTCTTAGGAAATATCTGGGTATGTCCAATTTTTATTTCAGCATTTGTAATCTGAAGTATGTCAGAAAATAATCACTAAGTTAATGACATTCTGAGACCTTTGTATTACAGCTTTTTAAGACTAATGAATTGTAATTGRTAAACAGTATGATTTATGAAATTAATGGCAGTTCCCTCTGCTGATTTAGCTTGGGCCTGTAACTTAGAACAAATGTGATGTTGTGTTTGCCAGTGCTCATTGCAACTGCAAGTGTCTCTATATTCTGTTTTCACTTTAGTACATTTCAGTTTTTAACTCAAATCTAAGGGAAACATGCCTTAAAATACCGTCCCTTTTGCAGCAGATGTGCACATATTTGTCTTAAATGGGATCTTGCTAGGAAACATGGAGACCTACTTTATATGCTTGGAAAAGAAATAAATTGGTTTTGGTTCTAGACCTTTATCACATTAGCAATGAAAAGGGAAGTAATACTTTTGTGCTTTCAGGATTTAACTGCTTTTCTGAAGATCTTAGGAGGTAGCAAGAACAAAATGGCACTTTGAAACAATTGCTTTGTTTGGCCAAAGAATTTATTTCCCGGAGAGAGAATCCACCCAGGCAGTAGTTGTGGGTAACAGGTCTGGAGCAAGGAGTGGCCAGTGTTATCCTGGGGAGTCATCCAAGGGACACAAATGGTGCCAAAAGTGCAGGGAGTGTAAGGGCTATTTGGTAAAAGCAAAGAAATTTGTTGTTATGTGCAGTTATGCAGCCTCACACATCATGCTCTAGCAGGCGCGAGTTAAGGTCTGTGCTTGTTAAACCTGCACTAAAATACACGATCTTTAAAAAGAGAACCTGTCTCCTGGAATCTGTACTGCCTGTTGCAAATACTTCTCTTCCAGGGCCACTTCTCCCTGCCCTGGATATTGGCACACTGAGATCTAGACAAAATGTTGTACTGAGCCACAGCTTCCTCCTGATGCCTTTTGAACTACAAGGCCTTAAAAAATGCCTTGTTTTTACCTTGAAAAATCTGATGTTTTGGCTTTTCATCTGCATAGCATTTTATGTTCTTCAGGTACCTGCCTAAAAGCTACTTGCATTATTTTCCCAAGTAAAAACCACAGTGATGTTGACAGAAAAAGTTGGATATTAGTAATACTGATGTTCTAAAATTTAAATACATTTTTTCTTACTATCAAATTGTCATTAGAGTTTACCATGAAACTGCAACCTCAATCTGACACCCTTAAAGGAAGACAAAAATTGTTGGGGAAAATACCTTCAATTTAATCCAAATAGTATTCCAAGAAGTTGAATTTAAAAGCAGGTTTTAAATGTTGCAGTTACTTAAATTTGACCTTGCAAGAAAAGAAAGAAAATAAACTAGTCAGTGTTAGATGTATAGTTCTGACTAACTCTGAGTAATTCTTAATATTTTGAGTTTTCCTAGGCATTCTCTGGGTGAGTTACAGCTTAACTAACAAAATAAAAATCAACTTTCCTAGTTAATAAATAAGTGAAGTCAAGGCTTGATAAACTAAATGATGGAGTTAATGGAGAACGCAAAAATACACTTATAGCTTGTCAGAGTGTGTCTTGCACTGTGTGTCGGCTTTAGGTCATTGTTTTGATCTTTTCTTTTTTTTTTCCTCTTAAAGCATGTAAATATTTTAGATGCATGGAGAGGAAAGCTGGTTTGCGGTTCCTGGAAGCAATTTTGCTACCTGGAAGCAGGTCTGCCTCACTTGTATGACACACACCATTTTTGATGGTAATACCATGCTGGAACTTTTTTTGTGTTTCATAACTGCTAATCCCACCAGAACAGCAGCCAACCTGTGAGGGGAAGTGGCTGGAGGGAAGGGGCACGTTCGTGGCGTTGGCCACGCTGCGCCGAAGTGCAAAGCTCACATTGCATCACGATGGCTAAGAGGATTACACCGGCTCTATCGGGTTTCCTACCCTCCTTTGAAATCCTTTTCCCATGTGCAAGGCAGAACTGTGGTGACATGTGCTTTCTATGTTTTCTTTTCTTTTTAAAGCATTTTATTTTCCTAAGTCTGTCAGTAGGACTGCTGCATGCTCTCTCGTTCCATTTCCGTTGTGTTAGCCGCGTAGAGCCGCCTGGCCAGCAGTGCTTGGCCTTCAGGGCCTTGTGGTGAAAGCGAGAGCACATCGCTACTCCACAAAGGGCGTTTTTGCAGGCGATGCCCCCAGTGTTGCAGGATGACTTCCCGCGTCGCGCCCTATAGGGCCAAGCAATGGAGATGGCTGTGGGCAGGGGAACGTTCAGCAGCAGCTGCACCTGCTCTTTGCAGGAGACCTCTGCTCCCTCCTCTCCCTCACTATTGCTTGCGAGCCCAGGGCATGGGGGGACGGTGCCTCAGAAAGGCGCATTGCTCTGAACTGCCGAGGCAGGTGAGACCTGAGTGGTGTGGAAGTGGCTCCCAGGAAAGCCAGCGCCAGCAGACAGTTCCGGTGCAGTCAGGGCTCCTGGGCAGGTAGCCACGGCTCCCAGGAATCATGAGAGTCATTTCCTCTAACTATTTACGTGAGTGCCGCTTACTAACACTCCTCCTCTGCACACCCTGGGTATTTAAATGTCAGCGGCAGAGCCTTGGGCCTGGCGGTGGAGCTGTGACTCAGCTGGGCGAGCGGGATGGTCTCTAACGCTCTAATGGTCTCTTTGGGGAGATGGAACCCATGACAYCGCTGGCATTCCCTCAAACTCTGTGCATGGCAGTGCCACCACTTGTGAGAGGGAGACCCACCGCTGTGGGGCAGCCCACGATGAGCAGCATGGGACCGCTCAGCTTGGGGCCCCACACGCTCCCCAGCGCCTTCCTGTCCCTGTCCCCCAGGCCATGTGCGCGCACAGACTGTGAGCTCTGCTTCCGAAGCACCACATTTGGGTCATGGGTTCAGCAGTTAAAATGATGATTTTGCCACATCCTGCTTGCACAGGAAACTTATGTGTGTTTTGTTGGTGGGGGTTTTTTTTCTTTCTTTTTTTCCTAAAATAGCTGATAAGTTGAATCCTCCAGACTTCGCCAGAGCAGAAGGCAGAGCAAGCTATTCAAAGTCRAAGGGAGGCTTGGTATTCCGAAAGCTGTTTGCCACTTTGGTGTCAAGTTAGAGCCTTGTAACTTGCTCCTGTGCTGATTGGCTTCCTGCGATCACCAGGCTGTGAGAGCATTCTGAAAAATATTGCCCCCTCCCCGTGCTGTGGAGATAGACCTTTGCTTTTKCTTGGTTGAGTTGTGTTTTTCTGAGATAAGATTATTTTTCGTGAATTAAAAAAGAATTTCTTTAGTACCATTTGGTCCAGTAAATAGGTTATGTTTGTTTCTCACTGTGCAGAAATTTCACTTAGTAGCTGCCAGGCGCCTGCTTGTGCAGAGTGCATAAGGGAAGGCAGCCAGTGAGCCTGGTGGTCCACACCAGTGCAGCATAATGAGGAGTGGAGATGTTGTGGGTTATGTTGAATAAAAGGAAATTGGAGGTCTTTCCTTTAATGGAGCAGGAATCGAAGATGTGCTATGCAGATCACGACCATGGTGCAGAGCATTTAACAAATGTTGTCCGTTTTGTTTMTATGCAGAATACCTTTGAAGAATTGGTATGAATGCTGGATTACACATATCCAAAGACTCAGACGGTTATTTTTTATAGACTCTGACTTTTTACATTGCAGTCAGTTGTTGCTGTTTGGGTTCTTAAGATACCTCAGCTACAGCATTTTACCTTTTAGATATTTCAATTGTGCAGAGCAGGCTGTGGTACTATGAAGTGGTAAAGGTTTATAAATATCATCTGGCCTGAAATGAACAGCTTTTGGTTTTGACAAGAAAGAAATGGATCATTTCAGTATATAATCACTGAAACAACCCTCCTGAGTGGAATGATGAGCAGTGTGGCACATGCCACATAATATAATGAACACGAAAATCTTTTGATGGTCTCCATGTCATGGTGTGAGTGTTGTAAAATAGTAAATAACCTGTTCACCAAGCAACAATGCTGATTTTGTTTTTCTTTTCTTGCAGGAATGTTTACCCTTGCAGAAGTTGCATCGCTTAATGACATTCAGCCAACCTATCGTATCCTGAAACCATGGTGGGATGTATTTATGGATTATCTTGCAGTTGTTATGTTAATGGTTGCCATCTTTGCTGGAACCATGCAGCTGACCAAAGATCAGGTGGTCTGCTTGCCAGTTTTGCAGTCTACTGTAAATTCAAAAGCACAACCTGGCACATCAGGGAAGGCTGATGTTACCACTGCTGAAACAACCACTGGTCAAGCAGAAGCTGCATCAACGAGAATGGTTTCCTTTGGAAGTGCCCCCACTGTAACACCTGATGTACCTCTGAGCAGAGCTACCTCTTCTCAGTATCAACCCACTGAATCAGGTCAGACGCTGAAGAAGGAGCAGAAAGATTCTTCAGGCCGTAAAACCAATTTGGATTTCCAGCAATACGTATTTATTAACCAGATGTGCTATCATTTGGCTCTTCCTTGGTATTCAAAATATTTTCCCTATCTTGCTCTCATTCATACTATTATTTTAATAGTCAGTAGTAATTTTTGGTTCAAGTATCCCAAGACCTGCTCCAAAATAGAGCATTTTGTGTCCATATTGGGGAAGTGCTTTGAGTCCCCATGGACTACAAAGGCATTGTCCGAAACGGCGTGTGAGGACTCTGAGGAGAACAAGCAGAGGTTAACTGGTGCCCAGTCTCTGCCCAAGCACGTTTCCACTAGCAGTGATGAAGGCAGCCCAAGCGCCAGCACTCCCATGATAACAAAAACTGGCTTCAAGTTTTCGACTGAAAAGCCAGTGATCGAGGTTCCCAGCGTGACTATTTTGGACAAGAAAGATGGAGAGCAAGCCAAAGCACTTTTTGAGAAAGTCCGCAAGTTCCGTGCCCATGTGGAGGACAGTGACTTGATTTACAAGCTCTATGTTGTCCAAACCGTCATCAAGACCGTCAAGTTCATCTTTATTCTCTGCTACACTGCAAACTTTGTCAATGCCATCAGTTTTGAGCACATCTGCAACCCAAAAGTGGAACACCTGATTGGCTACACACAGTTTGAGTGTACGCATAATATGGCTTACATGTTAAAGAAGCTGCTTATCAGCTATATTTCTCTCATTTGTGTCTATGGTTTTGTCTGTCTCTACACACTCTTCTGGCTCTTTCGAATACCTTTAAAGGAATATTCCTTTGAAAAGGTCAGGGAAGAGAGTAGCTTCAGTGATATTCCCGATGTCAAAAATGATTTTGCGTTTCTTCTGCACATGGTGGATCAGTATGACCAGCTGTATTCTAAGCGGTTTGGTGTCTTTTTGTCAGAGGTAAGTGAGAACAAACTACGGGAAATTAGTTTAAACCATGAGTGGACTTTTGAAAAGCTGCGACAGCATGTTTCCCGTAATGCCCAGGATAAGCAAGAGCTGCACCTCTTCATGCTCTCAGGGGTCCCTGATGCAGTGTTTGATCTCACTGATCTGGATGTCTTGAAACTGGAGCTGATTCCTGAAGCAAAAATCCCAGCAAAAATCTCCCAGATGACAAATCTTCAAGAGCTTCATCTATGTCACTGCCCTGCAAAGGTGGAGCAGACTGCCTTCAGCTTCCTCCGAGACCACTTGAGATGCCTTCATGTGAAATTCACAGATGTTGGAGAAATTCCTGCATGGGTGTATTTGCTCAAAAACCTTCGTGAGTTGTACCTGATAGGCAACTTAAACTCTGAGAACAATAAAATGATAGGGCTTGAATCTCTTAGAGAGTTGAGACATCTTAAAATTCTCAATGTGAAGAGCAACTTGACCAAAATTCCCTCCAATATCACAGATGTGGCACCACATCTAACAAAACTAGTTATTCATAATGATGGCACTAAGCTTGTGGTACTGAATAGCCTTAAGAAGATGATGAATGTTGCTGAGCTGGAACTACAGAACTGTGAACTGGAGCGAATTCCTCATGCCATCTTCAGTCTCTCTAACTTACAGGAACTGGATTTAAAGTCAAATAGCATACGCACAATTGAAGAAATCATCAGTTTCCAGCACTTGAAGAGGTTGACTTGTTTAAAGCTGTGGCACAATAGAATAGTCAACATTCCTTCCTCCATCACCCATGTAAAGAACTTGGAGTCACTTTATCTCTCCAATAATAAACTCGAATCCTTACCAGCCGCAGTGTTTAGTTTACAGAAACTTAGATGTTTGGATGTAAGCTACAACTCAATTGCAGTGATTCCAATAGAGATAGGTTTGCTTCAGAATCTGCAGCATTTTCACATCACAGGAAACAAAGTCGATATTTTGCCAAAACAGTTGTTTAAGTGTGTTAAATTGAGGACTTTGAGTCTGGGACAAAACTGCATTACCTCAATCCCAGAAAAAATCGGTCAGCTGCTGCAGCTAACTCACCTGGAACTGAAGGGAAACTGCTTGGATCGTCTGCCAGCCACACTGGGGCAGTGCCGGCTTCTCAGGAAAAGCGGGCTGGTTGTGGAGGATCACCTCTTTGACACACTGCCCTCGGAAGTTAAAGAGGTGCTCAATCAAGACACGAGCATTCCCTTTGCTAACGGGATTTAAGCGGAAGCGAAAGGCTTCAGTTACTGACTTGTGAACAGCAAATGCTAAAAAGTGGGGATACTGCAAGATCATGCGTTTTAGAAACGGGAATTCCTTGGAAGGCAGGACTTATTAGCAGGATTATAAAAGATGTAACTGAGTGTTCAGTGTTTGCAGTGTTTTAAAAGATTATTTCATGATTTTTTTGAGAGGATAAAGAACCTTAATAATCTTGGATATTTTTTTCCCTAAGTTGTTTGTAACTTGGATGCTGCCGCTTTTGAATGTTTACAAATCTGCTTGCCCGCTTAAAGTAAATGATTAAATTGATGACCTTTTCTTACTATGCAAGTTGTTCTTTAAGGTCTGGATTTACTTTAGTGCATTATGCGTGAAAACCAAGGATAAACGTTGTATATGGCATATTCTAACAGCCTTTGAAACTCATGTGCAATGTTAGTGTTTAGCCATTCTCAGCAAATGCAGCCACTCTGGGTGTGCTTTGAACTCCTCATTTTCCTGCATAAAGGTATGTAGTTTGCATAAGGCCAAGTGTGTTTGTTCTCATCCCTCCACCCCTAAGCCTCCTGTTTCTGGATGAGAGTTGCTCTGCAATCCAGTGTGCTGCTCTTGCAGACTTGTGAAGACCCATCCCTTTTCCCTCCTCCAGCTTCTTTTCCCCCAGCTTCCACAACGCTCCTCTGTCTTGAGCAGAGATGGGTGATAAAAGGGAGAGTGCTGCCATGGGCTTTCAGACAGTGACAGTCTTGGCATTTGAACTGTTTTGCAAAGTGATTTTGAAAGGTCATCAGGCAAACCCGAAGCGCTCTGCTGTTGATGGTTTGCTTCAGAGTTTTCATCTGGGAGACTCGAGGCATTTTACAAAAGTCAGTGTGTGTTTTGTTTTGCAGCTCTTGCTCAGGAACACAGATGTCTGCTCTATTTTCTAGACTAGAGGCAGAGGCATAAAAGTTGTGATTTACCAAAAAGTGATTTGGTTTTATCACCTCTTGCAGTCTGGCATCCATACCTGGACTCTAATGGTAGGATTGTCTTTTTTTCCCCAACCTCCAATATTGCAATGTCTTTGATCATTTATGCACTGTTACAAAACCCTAAGTGTGTGCCAGATAAGTCATCAAATAAAGAAAAAAGCAGACAGCAGTGAGCATGGATTTTTTTTTTTTTTAACTGAGCTTATACTGCCAGCACCATTGGAGAAATATAATCCATTAAATCTGTAATATCATCACTTGTAAATCTTGGCCATTTACATTCCATGTGTGCAGAAAAGAAGTACTATGCGGAGAGATGATTACATGATTACTCATGGCTTAAAGACAATTCCCTATTGTGGTGTGGTCAGGACTGAACTCATCTGTCCAAGGGCCTGTGTAATCCCCCCCTCTACAGGGATCGCTACTGTAACTCCCCACTCCGAGCTGCTCTGGCTTGCGCCACTGTTAACAAGGGGTAGGTTGGGCTGGGGGGCACCGAGCACATTTCAGATGCTGCTCTTACAAGTGCTGCACATTTTACTGTTAATCATTTACTGCAAATCATGCTGGGAGGACTACTCTCAGCTGTAGGTAGCAACCTCCAAATACCTACTTGCTCCATATGTCTCTGTGTATCAGCAGACCAATTTACAACTAATGGTTTTCCACTAGGTTTGGGGATGCAGCTCTGTATGTTCTGCACTTGCCAGCAGGTAATAAAGGTGTCGTGTTTGCATTTTGGCAATGGCAAACAAGCTTGGTAGAGTAGTTGCAGTTACTGCAGTTACCTGTTATCTGCTGGGAAACTTTGTCAAATTTTTTTTCTTTTTTTTTCTTTTTTATTTCTTTTTTTTTTCATAGGTAAAAGTTGTTAAAACTGCATCGAATTTCTCTAAAGAAACTATTACATGTGTTTAAATTTTTGCACTTAGCTCACTTTGAAATGCTTAGGCTGTTGACTCTTAGAAAAACTGTGGAATATATTCTTGGTGTATTCTCTGTGTTTGCTGTTGACCATCATTTCAGCTTCCACGAAACTGCATGTAGGTGGGAAGAAGACTTGGAGAAAGACAAAGTACGTAGAAAAATAATATTATTTCTTCTTCTTCTTTCTTCTT
>PTEX01000167.1:18030-36259 GCA_003342815.1 Eudromia elegans | reverse complement strand
TTCTTCTTTCTTCTTCTTTCTTCTTCTTTCTTCTTCTTTCTTCTTCTTTCTTCTTTCTTCTTCTTTCTTCTTCTCAGATTGATTCTGTTTTTAAAAGCTTTTTTCTTGTGTTTCTGATGTTCCTACTATTCCAGTTTCTTTGTGTTTCTGATGCTCCTACTGTTCACATTTCAAAAGAAAATCCATGTTAGTTTGGTATGACTAGGAAATGCAAAATTTAGACAACTGTTTTAACTAGCGCTTAGCCAACTATACTACTTTAGTCAGCTTCCTCTGAGACGAGGACATTTGAAAGTTATTTAAGGGTTGTGATGTTTACTCGGCATAAACTCCATAGAATCATAGAATGCTTAAGGTTGGAAGGGACCTCTAGAAGTCATCTAGTCCAACCCCCCCTGCACACGCAGGGTCTCCTAGAGCATCTCCATCCTTGATTTTAGGAGAAGTTTTTGAGAGTGGTGGTGGCAACTGCTCATCCTCCCTATGCTGCCTTCCTCCACAGCCCTTCCTCCTCCTCGTGACTATTGTAGTGCTCCAGTTCCCTGTGTGGTATCTGACAGCCTTGCTTTGAAGTCTTGGAAAGTTTACCACACTGCCGTGTAAGGCATGTGAAACATATTTTTGCATATATAGTTGTTTTAATAAATAAGTTGTCTATATCTTCCTATAATCTGTTTTTTATGGGGAAAACATGTTTGCATAAGTAAAATCTCTGATTTCAAATATTATATGTGGACTTAGTTCATGGTCCCTATAAATCTGAGGAGGAGGAGGTATGAGGAGATGATCCTAATAATCTTATATGTACAGGATACAGCCAGGCAGTAACTGCAGACCCTCTGCTCTGAACTGACTATATTTACAGCCATTTGCTTGCAGAACCACAAAATGAGAAAAGCTGCTCACAAGCAGCTTTAGAGTACTGAAGTCTGGGAATCTTTTGAAGGAGCTGTGAAGGACTTTGAGCATCAGTTTTCTTACTGATGTCTGTAATAAGGCTGACAACCAAGCAGCCCATCACAGCTGTGGTATGATGTTTCTGTGGCTGCTGTTCCTTGTCTTAGGCTGAGAGTTGATGTTCTTGCCCTTATGTGGCTGAGCAGAGCTTGGGTGGTCGGTTTGCTCGTGAAGAAACTTGTCATAGTATTTAAATAAAACGCCTTTCAAGTTTCTTGTGGAACCACGTTAAAAGGTGATCCTTAAGATTACCAGATCTGAGAGAACCCAGAGAGATTCTTTCCTGTTTTTAACCATAGTTGTAATCCGTTGCCTACCACTGCGGCCTGTTCAAATTGCTCCGAGAGCTTGGGAAGAGGTTGCTCAGGGTTTCCCAAGCCATCGGTTATCCCAGCACTGCCAGGGAGTTCCCAGTCCAGCTTGAGCGTGTACAGTGTGTTCAGCTCCTGAGCTTAAGTCATCAAAACCCCAATGTTGTAAATCCCTGAGGGTTTGTGCTGTGGCCCCTTTCCCGGGACAGCAGAACAGTCTCCGTGCTGTTGAAGGGAGGGAAGGCAGCATTATCGCGTGCAGTTTTTACTGTGGCAAAGATGGAGATTTAGAGTTAAGCTCAGGGATAGATTTTCCAGACCAGTTTGCAAACATGAACCCATTCCACGATAAAAGTTGCAGAAGTTGTCTTTTTGGCATAGAGACAGTGAAAATAACTGCTGTAATTCACTGGGGCCCGGGTGCAGAAGTGACAGCTCCCTCGCGGTGCACGTCAACACAATGCCGCCAAAGTGAGGATCTCGAAAACCACACGAGCTGGAGCAGGGCCGGCTGCATCTCTCTCCCTCAAGAGAGCAGCCCCTAAGCCCTTTTACAGTTACAAGAGCCGGGACTTTTGTTCTGTCTTGCCTCCAACATCACATTGCCCCTTGATGCTGGAGGTAACATAGAGTTATAGGCTTAATAACCACTGCTCGGGAAGAATGCCATCCTCTAAATTAGCACCACAGGCTCTTGAAGCAAGTCCTGCAACATAGGGCAGGTCTGTGCTCATAAACCAAAGACACACTGTGCCCATAAACAAAAACTGGAATAGGGATTGGATTGCATAGACCATTGGAAGTAAATGCATGGACATGCTGTTCTCATAACCAGTTCTGGGGAGTTTGGCTGTTTCACGTGGCTTTTTAAAATGCGTTTTTAAGACCTTTTCCATAGTGCTAACCTGCAGTGTCTCTTGAGCCAAATGCTGCTGGAGTGGGGTTGGTGGCTGGTCCCCAGCAGTGCCACCCAGCTGGGGTGGCAGAAGGGCTGGGGGCCATGTCCCCTGGCAAGGCTGGTGGCTACCAGGTTTATCTGGCTTCTCCTAAGTCAGTATCTGTGGGAGATGCCACCAGAGCCAGTGCCCTTACTGCCACTAGAGAATGCTGTTGAATAATGTGTTGTCAAGCTAATGATCATCGGAGGAAGTGCAGGATAAGGGAGGAGGTGGAGGTGCCCCTCCCTGAAATTTCAGAATTTTCAGAGAGATGGGATGAAAATCCATAACAGAGGTTACAGCTGCTTCTGCCTAGGGACTAGCACCATGGGAGTGCTCTGCATGGCCGCCGCACTGGCAGGGCCCGCATCTAATCTCGGAGCTGCAGCTTCTCCGCTTCGAGGGATTCTCCCTCCTGCCGGTGGGCAATATGTGAGCAGGGCCCGGCCTTATGGCCCAAGGGCACTAAACATCCCTCCCTGGCTCCTGCCTGCCTTCTCAGCCGCTGCAGAGCAGGCGATGTTTGAGGCTGGTGGCAGCTCTCACTGCCCCATGGAGCAGCATGCTCCTCGGCCTGCAGAAACCCTGCTCAGCCACTGCCCCCTTCCTCCGGAGCAAGGGCATCCACAGGCACATGGGCAGCCCAGACTCTGCTAGTGGTTGAACAGAGAGGACAGCCAGGCTGTTGTGCAGCCTCAGCCTGCCTCCCTTGGGGACAGGGATGTGCTGCTCCATTTTGCTGTATGTTCCTCTGAAGTGCGAGGAAGATAACCTGAATGTGGTGGTCTCCAAGCTGTCTTAGCGCTTGCCCATCAGCAGTTTTATGGACTTCTGTAGCTGCAAAGTTGTGCTACGGATATGGAATGCTGGGCAAGCAGAGACCCTGGGTATGTACCTAGACTTGTGGAGCACAAGACAGCTGGAAAAAAGAATGCCTTTCAGGACCTCAGATTTTTACCTGTGATAAGTGGGGAATGTGCTCTACTTGAATGCAAAAGCAATGTGGGTTGTGAATTGATCTCTGACATTATAGATTTTAATGTAATTGAGACCTGAAAAAATACCAGCATGATCTAAACCCAGGRGAATGTAATACTTCCCAAAGTATTCTTTAGCTTTCTTTAAAATCTGATTTAAAAAATTGGATTTAAAAATGAGTTTGTTAAATTGGTGCAAATTCCTACTGTCTCTGATAGCACTAGCACAGATGGAGAATTCATGTTTCCTACCTGCACAAGTTCCTCAAGCTTTCAAAGCTCTTTTTGCTCATGTAATATCTGAGTCTGTGTCTCACTGCAAGTTTTACCTGTCACACAGCGCGTGGCTGTTTTGCCCATGTGCTAGCAGTCTCAAGTCACAGCGTGTTGCCTGTGCTGCTAGGCAGAGGTGCACGTACCACAGTCCACGCAGGCATCGGGGTGAGTAGCCACAGTTACACTCTCTCAGTGACTGCCTCTCATTCAGTTCAGCTAACATGATGCAGTTGTGAACTAGAACTGTGCAGAAGGGGAGTTAATTAAATCATTTTTCTGAAGTAATTAAAAGGCTGTAGAATTATCATGCAGGCAACCCTGCTGCACCGCTGTTTGAACTCTCCCTTTCTGCCCAGTGCAGACAAGCTAGTCTGAAACAAAACAGGTTGTGGCTTTATGGGTGATGTCTCTTCTCTCTGAAATCCCCTGGCGGACACATTTCTTAGGGAGGCTGGGAAGGTTGTTTGGTCTCTCCTTGCTAGGGGCTAAAATTGAAAGCTAAACCAGTCTGGTTGGGACCTGGGATAAGAAGAAATTGCAAGAGTAGCTTGGAGCAGAGCTGGGCAGTGTGAAGCAGGCTGGGGTTGGCCACCTCTTCCCCTGGTAGAGAGGTGTGTTCCCAGCCAGGGTATTTCTGCAGGAGCTGCCCTACAGAAGAAATACGCTTGCAGTAAAAGAATGTGTATCTTCAAAGGTATTCAGGCAGCACATGCTTGTCGACAAGTCCTTGTGTCTCTGGGGCTTTGTTTATCTTTCTGCTTGTGTTGATCAGCCTCAGCAACATGTTTAACTCCAAAAACTTTTATTTAATGAAATGTTTTTAGCATCCATTACTGGGCTGCTAATTGCTGACTTGCCCCAAGGAGCTCTGCAGCAGGTGAGGCAAAGTGTGGTGAGCTCTGAGCCGCTCCGACCTTCCACAGCAGAGCAGTCAGAGGTGCCTAAACAGTGGGTTTCGGCCACACGACCTGCCGCCCTCTCCCCTTACCAGCCTGAAACAGGGCTGGCTTGGAGGTGGGTTCACAGGACCAGGAAGCCCTGCAGTTTTGTCAGTTTGTAGAGCAACACCGACGAAAGCCTCAACAGCTGCTGCTGTTACTAGAGACATGTTGACAGTGTGATTAGCACTAAGCAAGGCTCAAGCTCATAGAAGCCTGAAGGCTGAGCTGAGAGATGCAGACTAGATTTGGGCAAAGTATATTGAAGAACTGCAGCAGCCATCTGCGATGGGGGAAATGGTGCTCAAGCACTGGCTCTCCAGATGTCCTCCTGGACATAGCACGTCCTCCGCTCTGTAGCTAATGCACTGTGGTGGGAGTCAGTGCTCCTGAGTGAAAAGAGTAGCCTGGTCTGTGAGGCTGGGTGGTTTCTGCAGTTGTGCAGTGAGGCTGCAGACACTGGTGGGTGGTGGGAGCAGCTTGCGGCAGGCTCATGACGAGCAGGGTTCAGATGCCTCAGTGCAGCCATTTGCCCTTGGCCCCGCTACCTACAGGGCTGGCACTCCTGCTGCTGGTAGATGTGAAATAGGTGTCTTGGAAAACAAACAAACAAAAACAAAAAACCCCACTTGGTTTAGCATAAGAGGAATGGGTTTTGGTGTGGTCATTTGGTCATGAGCTCTGCAGATGTAAAATTCCTTGCTGTAGGATAGGGGGATGCTGGTGCTTTTCTAGGCTCAAGGAGATCCTGAGGAGATTCATGTCAGAGAAATAGAGGAGACGCAGAGAAATCTCTGAAATGCTTGGTGGATGCATCAGAACCACCTCTGGTGTGGCACAGGCCTCACTTCTGTTGGATTCCGTATTTTCTTAAATTTTCTCCTTTGGCTACTGCCAGGACCTTGAGGTGCTTGGACAAACTGCCCTTATAGGGAGCTCACAGCTGCTGGGTGCCCTTGCTCTCCTTGGCAAGCTGTGCTGACTCGGCAACTGGTCATGCCCCACAGCGATTGCAGCATGCGCTTGCCAACTGTGGACATGATTTAGACTCCTGATCCTGACAGCTTTACTACAGGCTGCTTGTGACAAATTTCTGTGATCAAAAAGCTAATTTCCCTGTCCTCCTCTGCCTCACGTTCTCCCGGCCTCCCCAGCCAGCGCCTTGCCGCTCGCTGGCTGTCTGCCTCGGGAAATGCGGCCTTTCCCACTCTCTTTTCCACATGTGGCTCCCCATTTTGCCTCCCCGGCCTGGTTAATAGGAGCCAGATGTCCCAGGGAGTGATTTGAGCCACCCATGAGCCAAAGAAGGGGCATGCCCTCCGTCTGCACAGGCTTGGAGCTCTGAGGAGAGGACRGGATGAAAGGTTGGCTGGTGGTTCCTGCTTGTAAAAGTAGGATTCTTGGGAGCATCTCACTTGTCCTACCTGCACGCTCGCAGGTGCCTCAAGGCAACCCAAGAGAGCAGGGCTGCTCGGGCTGGCCCTGGGCCGCAGCAGGGCTGCGGGCTGCTCCAGCAGGGCCTGCTCAGGCCCCCGGAACTCGCGGGTGCTGTGTCCACTCCATCACCACAGTCTCGTGCCAAAGGCACAAACAGCTCAAGGCTGGGGATTTGCTGTTTCGCCATTGCAGGGCTGAGATGAGGCACAGCTTGGGAGATGCCTGCTGTGATTACAGGGAGTTTGGAAGGAGTCCTAACACACCCTGAAAAGCAGGGGAATGCTGCAGTTCAGTGTGTGTGCTGTCGGCAAGGCTGCTTTGCAGTGGCTTGTTTGCAGCTCAAGCACATGAAGCACAGAGCTAAACGAGCCCTGTTGTCTCCAAAGTCCAAAAAGCCTGGGATGGCACTTAGAGCTTGGGCAAAGCCAGGGTGTAGAGGTGAGCCTCTTTTAATGTTTTTCCTTCTTTGCTCCCAAGAGGTTTAGTCTCAGTTCCTTTGGCTTTACAGACAAAATACTTCCAAATTTGTTTTTTTTTTAAGATGCCTTCTTAGAAATGTGCAGGCTCAAGACATTGTACATAGCTCCAATTTCAACGTGCGGCAAATTTGACAATGGTCTTTATTTTTGCTTCCCAGCCCAGTGGCTTGTTTTTCTTTCTTTTTTATTTTTGTTTGTTTTTGTTTTCTGGCAGAGATTTCTTTGTCACAGTTAATTAGTTTGACAGTGGCCTACAACATCTCTGCTGGATTAAAGGAGATCAGTTATTTGAAGTGGCCTTTTATGTATTTCTGAATTCTAGTTATTTCTTAGTGAGAAACTACAGGCTGTCTGTAGCTATTGAAATAAATCATTCCATTAAACACTTTTTTTTTCTCCTTTCTTCTGCCAGTTTGGAACAGTGAAGCATCCTTTTAGAGCCCTCTTCCCTACTAAGATCTGATGCAAAACTTCCACAGAGAGAGAGGAATCATTCTACTACAGCACCCCAGCGGTGCACAGAAAATTTTCTTCCTGAAAGAATTTTGCTCTCCTTTTATAGAAGCTCCCCTCTAAAATTCAGGGCTCAGATCCCAGCCATTGGCAGGTGCTGCCATCCTTCATTAACTAATTTGCTGGCTTACTGAAACCACAGGATTGTGGGGAACATTTCTATTCTAGAGTTTTTTCAATGAGCTGTTTGTGCAGGTAAGTGTTGTCAGGTTTGCACAATCCAGCCCTTCAGAGCCTGTAAGAATATCCCTTTACAGGCTCTAAAAGCAGCAGGAGTACCCACAGGCTTTTCCCTTTGCTGCAGTTCTGCTCAGAAATGCAGAGCTATGTGTATGTGGTGTTTACTGGGCAAACAGCAGAGCTTTGAATTCCTGCAAGTGAAACCTTTTCTATTGATTTTCACTGTCCAAAGAATGCCAAGAACAAATACAAATGTAGTGCAGAATGTGGCTCATTTGGGTATAAATGTCTACAGAGATATGAGTAACAGGCAAAGAAATGGCCTTGTGGCAGGAAGATTTCAAATCCTACTGCTCTCCCTATCTGCAGCAATCTGGTTCAGCCAAGGAAGTGGCAGCCAGTGTCCAGCCATTCACCCCTGCCCTTGAGCTTTGATCCAGAACCAGAAAGAAACCACATGCAAGGCCACAAATGCAAGTTCATGCTTTATTTCGATTCTGTGCTTTTTGCTGAAGCACAAGGAGAGAGAATAGATAATGCTATTAGTTGTGATGGCCTTGATATACGGACACCAGTCTGCTGGGAAATTAACCAAGAGCAGCAGTTCATTCTCATTTGCCAGGGGACAGTTAGATGGTGGAAGTATTGACTTACCCTGGGAGCTACAACAGAGTGTGCCATAGCTACCATCRCTGAGATGTAGCAATGACCTTCTTTTAACTTTGAGCACCTGGGAAATTGCTTTAAATGGACAACCTGTGTGTGTATATGTCCTTTGAGGGGAGAAGTGGCCCTGAGGTCACTCCGTCAGCCCTCCCTGGGCCAGGCTGGTGCTGAACACGTGGCACATTACCTTGAGTGTCGCAGCCAGATTCGAAGTTTAATTAATTTTCCTGAAGAATCAGGCCTGGCAGGACCTTACAGGCAATATTATTTTTCCCCATCCTTTCTCGAGTCCTCAGGTGAACATAGTCTGAGAAGACCTGAAGGTCTGAATCAAAACTCCCGATTCTACATGTTCTATGCTATCCTGTTGTACATTTAATAGCAGTCTGTTTATGTGGCATGGATGGACCAGGACACAAGTGAGGGGTGCTGAGACTCTGCACTTCAAGTTCCTTGCCTAGTACTGCTGGACTGCACACAGAGGAACTTGCCATCACTTGCTGGTAGATGGTCGTGGTTCTTCATGGTTAATCCTTCAAAGGAATTTTGCCTTTTGTGTGTGTCWGAGATACAAACTGGTATTTTGTCTTTCTGTGAGAGAGGCTTTTCCACTTGTCCCCTGGCATATATCTTGGAGAGTTTATACATCTCAATGAAATTGTGCAAAGGGGAGGCAATGCCCAGAAGAAAGGAGAAAATGATGGAAGCTTCTAGAAATAACATGGAAACCATTTTTTTCTGTAGTGCTGAAAGCCCATTCTAGATAAGGAAATTCAAGCTGTTTGTAGTCATACCCCGAAAATACAATACAGTTATTTGAATGTTTTCTATCATTCTACCCAAGCTATAAGCCTGACAGGCACTGCCACCACCAAGGGTCATGCACAGCCCCTAAGGAAAACCATTGCCAGGGATAGGACAAGGGTGGCCCCTTACAAATGCCACCTGATGAATTACACTATTCTGAGTTGGTCGTCGAGCAATCTTTGGCTGAGTCTCTGAATGCCGATATTAGGAACATAGCACAGGAAAATTTATTTTTTCTGCCTTCTACAGAAAACAGAGAGAAAGCTAGAGCTGGCTCAGCACGCAGCAGTTTCTGGGCCAGCCATCTCACACACGGTCTCTGAAACACACAGCGGTTTGGACTGGCCTGGTAGGTGGGTGCAAGGTAGGCGACAAAAGCTCTTGTGTCCAATTTCAGGATTCAGGCCCAGAATGTGCACTTCCAAACCAGTGATGTCCTCCACACAGTTATGTATCAGAAAGCAATGCAGAATGCTCAGTGGAGTCCTGGCACTCTGGAACCAGCCCTGGAAATCTGAACCTCACAGTTTGCCATTTGTTTTTGTGCCTGTCGTGGAAGAAAAATATAAGCACATATTTCTCATGCTCATGGATCCCGGCTAGCTCCCCGGTTGCTGCTGGAGGCCTGACTGGCAAAGGACAGAGTGGGAGAAAGACCTTTTCTCAACTACAGGAAAGACTGTTTGGTGTATATAACTAAGTCTATCAGTCTTCATGGAGAAAATGTGGACAAACACAATGATCCTGACCCCAGTGAATGTCCTCAGGCTGTAGGTACCATCCCTACATTTGTCCCAGAACTTAGGATCCAGAGTAACAAAGGCAGCAGAGGAGGAGGACGAAGAGGAAGCAAAAGCTGATAGTAAGCAGAGACTTTCATAGCTTTCTCTGACTGAAATTCCCTCACTATGCTTGGACTCAGAGGATGCAGCCGTCTCCGAGGGAGGCTGAGCCAGGCTGTGGGCACATGCCGGGTTGGACCTCACTGAGTTTTTTTCTCACTTCAGTGTTGAGCTTCCCATGGGAGGCTGCAGTGCTCAGGAGCACTCCAGCTCCTAATCCGGTTTGTCCCCATGCCTCACAGGGGTTGCTGCCCTGGTTGCTAACTTGTGTCCAAAATGTTGGAGGCTATGAGGGGCACGATGGTACTGCAGCCTCTTGCAATGAGTAAACTCACTCTGTGCCTCAAGAGCAAAGAGGGTTTAATATCAGATGTTTTGGAGAAATAAGTGTGTTTGGATGTGAAGCTCCTCAGTGCAGAACAGTTCAAAACATAGCAAATGCAAAGCCCAGAGAAGTCTTTATTTTGCACATTAAATTCTCTGAAAGAGGTAATCTGGGTATAGGTGCAGCATATGCAGGTTTCAAAGGTCTAGAACGATTAAGTGCAGAGGAAATCTTGGTCATCCCTGAGGCAAATGGGTCATAGCACTCATGCAATGTGTGGCTATTTGCTTCTCTTAAATATTGAAAAGATCCTGCATATGTTCCCATTTTGGCAAAACTATGTGTTGATTCTAGAGGTCCCTTCCAACCTTAACCATTCTGTGATTCAGCGATTCCTCTATAAAATGTCAGGCCTACTCCCAATGCCTGCCCTCGACTCTACTCCCAGTCTTTACCCTCAACCCTACTCCCCATGTAAATCTCCTTCTCTCCCGCTAATGATTTTATTCCTATTCTCCCACTACTTATCTTTTACTCCAGTTAAAAAATATTTTTTATTTCCTTTATATTTCTCTTTCTCTCTGGCTTTTTTTTGTCTTCTTCCCCCAAAATAATTCTCCTCTTCTCCCGCTAATAATCCTTTTCTTTTTCTCCTAATGATTCTTCTCCTCTCCTGCTAATAGCTCCCTTCTAATTATACTTATTTTTCACTTCTTATGTTCCTGATAATTATCCTCATACACCTATATTTATTTTTCACTATTATGCTGATTTTCTTTCTGTCCTCTTATAATTCTTTTGCTATTCCCCTAATAATTCTCTACCTCTCCTGCTAATAATTCTCCTCCCATTCCATTATTATTTTTATTCCTATTCCACGCATTCCTTTTTCCATTATAATTCTATAACACTTCCCTTAAAAATTCTCCCCCTCTCCCCTTTATACGTCTCTAACTATTCTCATGATCATTTTCTTCCTATTCCCCTAATAATTCCTTTCCCACTAATAGTTTTCTTCCTATTTATGTATAATTCCCTTCTTAATCTGCTAATAATTCTCTCCTGCTAATAATTCTCTTCCCATTATACTAATTACTCTCTTCCTATTTTCCTACTAATTCTCTTCATATACCTATATCTATTTTCTTGCTGTTCGGCTAAAGATTTTCTTTCTATTCCCCTAATAATTCCTTTCTTATTCCCATAATGATTCTCTTTCTCTGCTGCTAATATTCTCTTCCCATTTAATCAATATTTTTATTCCTATTCCACCCTTAATTTTCTTTCTATTCTTCACAAAATTCTCTTCTCATTTTGCTACTTTTCCTTTTCTCARGTAATGCTTCTTTTTTTCTCCCGCTAATAATTTTCTGCTTTTCCCCCTATAATTCCATTATGCTTCTCAAGAATTGTCTTGCTTTCCTGCTAACAATTCGCTTCCAATTCTCATGATCATTTTCTTCCTATTTCTCTAATAATTCCTCTCCTATTCCCATAATAATTCTCTTCCTCTCCAGCTCATAGTTTTCTTCCTATTCACTTAATAATTCCCTTCCTATTTCTCTAATAATTCTCCTCCTATCCCATTAATAATTTTATTCTTATTCTACTCATAATTTTCTTTCCATGCCTCTCATTATTCACATAATACTTCTTCTCCCACTCATAATTCTCTGCTTTCCCAACCATAATCCTCTAATTCTTCCCTTAAGAATTCTCTCCCTTTCCTGCTCCCTTTCCTTTTCTCTTGCTGTTCCCCTCATAGTACTTCACTACTTCTAATAGTTGTCTGCTTTTCCTACTGTAATTCTACTACGCTCCTCTCAGGAATTCTCTTCCATTCCTGCTAATATATCTGTACATAATCTCATGAACATTTTCTTCCCACTCCCCTAAGAATTCTTTTCCTATTCCCCTAATAATTTTCTTCCTCTCRCACTAATTATTCTTTTCCTATTTACCTAACAATTCCCTTCCTATTCTGCTAACAATTTTCTTGCTTTCCTGCTAAAAATTCTCCCTCTATTCCATTACTAATTTTATTCCTATTCCACCCATTTTTTTTTATTGAGCTCATAATTCTCTTCCTATTCTGCTATTTATTTTCTTCTTCTCAGGTAATATTTCTCTTCTCCTATCTGTTGCAGTTTGATGGTGGGGGGGAAGAGTGCAAATTTGTTAAGAGATTAATTTTCTTGCACTCCAGCCTGTCCACAAAGGTTAGAAGGACTGAGGGTAGCTGGACTCGTCTCTTAATATGGACACCAAATACTGTGATAACTGTAAGCCCAACTGTGGAAGTACCAGATGCACGAATAGGGTGTCAGTTGTAGGTCCAATCGCCTTCCAGAGAGCGACTTGAGTTCCCAAATAGTGTCATCAGCTATAAGCTCAACTGGCAGTATCAGGTTCATGAACAGCCTGTTGATTGTAGGTCTGATTGCCTTCACAACAAGCAGTCAAGTTCACAAATAGCACAACTTATTCAAATGCAACATTTTAGAGAACAGGTTTTGAATGTAATTACAGGAAATTCTCCACTAGAGTATGGGGTTCTTAGCTAGTGCCTAGTGTACAAATCCACAATTAGCACTCACCCAGAAGATGTGAGAGGGCTCTCAGTCTTGAGGAGTCTTCCCAGGCAGCATCCTGACCAGAGGGAAGGAAAGGAGTTCCACCTGTCAAATGATGCAGAAGTTACAATGAAGTCTCCCCTCGTTCCCTATTCCTCCTTCTTCTTCCTTGATTCCTCCTTCTCTTTCTTTCCTTTTTTTTTTTCCCCCTCTCTACCTCCCTCCTTAATTGACTTTATATATATATATATATATATATATATTTTACATTTAGGTTGAACTTGAGTGACTCTAGTCATACATACTTTCACTATCTTCGTGTTCATTCCTTGGAAGCAGGTAACTTCTAGGATAGGGTTGTGTATTGGTATTATAATGAGATTAGAATGAGGAGAAGTTTGAGCAAAGTCCATTGGAAGGGACTGATCTGCCACAGTTGTTGGCCCAGCACCAGAAATCTTATCAGAGTATGTGGCTTATCAGCTGCACAGTACGACCAGATTGCCACCTCAGCACAGAGTACAACAGAGTTTGGCTGCAGTGTCTTCGCTCCACCCTCCATTCACTCATCAGCTGCAGGGCACCATTTGATTACCACACCCACAGGGAAGCCAACCAAGTACGGGCATGATGTCTCCATTCTGCTCCACTCTTCCTTTACTCTTATTAGTGTATATTGGGAGGGCAGGTTGCATTGTCAAGGGAATTGTGGAGAAGCAGATTCCATACATACCAACCATCCTGGAAGTGATAACTGTCTCTCACCTTGAGCAAGCCTCTATACTGCCCTAACTTCTGTTAGGCCCTGGCTTTTCTCCAATTTCCTCATTCTCCAGCAATTCTCCCACACTGTCATTATTCTCTTCTTTCCTAACTATAATTCTCTTGTTCTTCTCTTAAGAATTCTCATCCTCTCCAGTTAATAATATTCTACCTATCTCCCTAATAATTTCCTTCCTATTACCCTAATGTCTTTTTCTCTCCCACTAAATAACCTCTTTCTAAATCAAAAATAAATCTTTCTCTATCACTTTCTTTTTTTGTGTTCTCCCCCTACTTATCTATTGGTCCACTTAAAAATTCTATTTTTACTCCCCTAATATTTCTCTTCACTCTTTAATTTGTCCTCCCAATAATACTTTTTTCCTCCCGCTAAATTCTTTTCCTTTTCCCCTAATAATCCTCTTCCTCCTCTGCTAATAATTCTCCTCCGATTATACTAACTATACTCTTCCTATTTTCCTACTAGTTTTCATATACCTATATCTATTTTCTCACTATTCTGCTAAAAATTTTCTTTCTGTTCTCCTAACAATTTGCTCCTCCTAATAATTCTTCTCCTAGTCTGCTACTAAATCTCTACCTATCCAACTAATACTTCTTTTCCCACTGTCTTCTCAGTGTAATTCTCTTTTTCTCTTCAGTTAAGAATTCTCCTCCTCTCCTGCTAATTTTCTTCCTATTCCCCTGAGAATTCCCTTCCACTCCTGCTAATATCTCTTTTCCTGTTCTGCTAATAATTCCCTTCTATTCCCCTTTGACTTCTCTTATTCTCCTGCAAAAAATCCTATTCCTATTCCCCTAATAATTTTTTGACTCCTGCTAATAATTTTCCTCCTATTACATTAATTATTCTCTTCCTTTTCTCCTGATAATGCCCTTCCCCTTCCATTAGCAATTTTATTCCTATTGCATTGATAATTTTCTTCCTCTTCCTCACATAATTCTCTCTCTATTTTGCTTCTGATTTGCTTCAAATTTTTCTATTTTTTTTGGTCTTTATTCCCCTAATAATTCTTTTCTGGCTAATTCTCCTCCTCCTTTCCCACTAATGCCTCTATTATTCACCTACTAATCCTTCTCTCCCTCTCCTGCTAGTACTTTTTATTCTCTTCATCATTTTCTTTCTCTTCAGGTAATAATGCCCTCCTTATAGCCCTAAAAAATCTCTTTTCCTCCCATTAAAACATCTCTTTCTCTACTGCTAAAAATTCCCTTTCTGTTCTTCTAATTATTCTGTTTCTCTTCCTCTAAGAATTTTATAAATCTCCCAATAGGAATGCTCTTCCTATTTCCCAAGACCTCTCTTTTTCTCTTGCTAATCATTTTCTTCCTATTCCCCTAATAATTTTCTTTCTCTTGAGCTATTCTGTCTGTTCCCCTCATCCTTCTCTTTCTCTGTGACTAGTACTATTCCCTTAAAAATTTTCTACCTCTCTCACCAATAGTTCTCGTCCTCTAATAATTCTCTTCCTGTTTCAGGAATATTCAGGTAATAATTCCTTTTTAAAGCCCTGAAAAAAATCTTTATCTACCGCTAAAAATTTTCTTTCTATTCTGCTAAATATTCTCTTCCTCTGCCACAAAGTGTTTTCTAGGTCTCCTGCTGAGAAATCCCTTCCTATTTCCTCATAATTCTTTTTGTCTCCCGCTCATAATTTTCTTCCTATTCTCTTAATAATTCTCTTTTAAGAAATTCTCTCTGTTCCCCTTATACTTCTCTTCCCTTACAACTAGTACTTTTATTCCTATTCCCCTAAAACTTCCTTTTCTGCTAATAATTACCATCCTCTCAGGCTCATTATTGTCTTTCTCTTTGCTAAAATTTCATTCCTATTCCTCTAATAATTGTATTTCCCTCCAGGGAAATGTCTTTTTATGTACTAATAATTTGCCTTCTCTCGCACTAATAATTCTTTCTATTCCTCAAAATTTTCTCTTCCTCCCTAGCTCATACTTCCCTTCCTCTCCAGCTCATAATTCCCTTTCTTGCCCACTTAAGAATTCTATTCTTACTCCCTTAATAATTTTGTTCCTCTCCTATCCATAATTCTATTTCGCTAATAATTCTCTCTCCCACTCATTCTCTTTCTCTCTTGCCACTAATTTTTAAATCTTCCTGACTGCCTAAAATTTCTCCTTCTCTGCTTATATTAGTTATGTTTCTCCTGCAAATATTTACCTTTTTCTCCCACTAATTATTCATCTTTTCTCCCACCAATTTTCCTCTCTCATACTAACACTTTCATTCCTATTACACTAATAATTCTCTTCCTTTCCCACTAATGCCTTTCTATTCATTCCGTTAATAATACTACTGTATCTATTCCCCTAAATACTATTCCTCTCCCATTAATATTTCTTCTTTTCCTCCACTAATAATTCTCTTCCTCTCCTGTCAATAGTTTCCTTTCTTATCTTGCATTAATTAGCTTCCTCTCCAACTAATAATGCTGTGAAAAACTTCACCCTTCCTTCTCTCCACAAATTCCTTTCTTCTCCCACCAAGAATTTTATTCTTATTCCCCTACCAATTATCTTCCTCTCTCACCAATAATATTTTTTCCTCCCCCAGTATTATTACCCTTTCTCTCCTGCAAATTAGATTAGACTTAGGGTTAGGGTTAGGTTAGAGTTAAGGTTAGGTTAGGGGTTAGGTTTAGGGTTAGGGTTAGGTTAGGGGTTAGGGTCAGGGTCAGGGTTAGAGTTAGGGGTTAGGGTTTAGGATTTAGGGTTATGGTTAGACGGTTAGGGTTAGGGACAGGGTCAAGGTTAGGGTTTAGGGTTAGGGCTAGAGTTTAGGGTTAGAGTTAGGGTTAGGGTGTTAGGGTTAGGTAAGGGGTTAGGGTCAGGGTTAGGGTCAGGTTTTAGGGTTAGGGTTATTTAGGGTTAGGGTAAGGGTTAGGGTTATTTAGGGTTAGGGTTAGAGGTTAGCCTTAGAGGTTAGGATTACGGTCAGGGTTAGGGGTTAGGGTTAAGGTTCGGGTTGCAGGGGGAGTCCAGCCACGGGCGCACGGAGGGTCCTGGCGGCCGCACAGGAGGCCGCAGGGGGAGTCCGAACATGGGCGCACGGAGGGCTCTGGGAGTCGCAAGGGAGCCCGCAGCGGGAGTCCAATGATGAGCGCATGGAGGGCCCTGGGGGCCGCAGAAGAGGCCGCAGGAGGAGTCCGTCCACGGGTGAATTGAGTGCCATGGGGGCTACATAAGAGACAGCAGGGGGAGTCCGACCACGGGCGCACGGAGGGCCCTGGGGGCCACACGAGAGCCCACAGTGGGAGTCCGGCCACRGGTGCACGGAGGGCCCTGGGGGCCGCAAGGGAGCCAGCAGCGGGAGTCTGATGATGGGCGCATGGAGGGCCCTGGGGGCCGCACGAGAGGCCGCAGGAGGAGTTCGGCAAGGCGGGGAGGAGGGCCCTAGGGGCCGCACGAGAGGCAGCAGCGGCAGTCCTGCCATGGGCGCACGGAGGGTCCTGGGGGATACACGAGAGGCAGCAGGGGGAGCGGGGCCACGGGCACACGGAGGGTCCTGGGGGCCACATGAGAAGCCGTGGCGGGAGCTCAACCACAGGCGCATGGAGAGTCCTGGGGGCTGCACGAGAGCCCGCAGGGAGAGTCCGGTGATAGGAACACGGAGAGCCCCGGCAGCCGCACGAGAGGCCGCAGGGGTGTCCGACCACGGGCGCACAGAGGGCCCTGGGAGTCGCAAGGGAACCCACAGCAGGAGTCAGACGACGGGCACATGGAGGGCCCTGGCGGCCGCACGAGAGGCAGCAGGAGGAGTCCAGCCACGGGCGCACGGAGGGCCCTGGGGGCCCCAAGAGAGGCAGCAGGGGGAGTCTGGCCATGGGCACACGGAGGGCCCTGGGGGCCGCACAGGAGGCCACAGGGGGAGCCGGGCCACGGGCACACGGAGGGCCCTGGGGGCTACACGAAGGCCCGCATGGGGAGTTGGGCTACGGGCGCACGGATGGCCCTGGAGGCTGCACGAGAGCTCGCAGCGGGGGGAGGCCACGGGCGCACGGAGGGCGCTGGTGGCCACACGAGAGGCCGCAGGGGCAGTTGGGCCACGGGTGAATTGAGTGCCCTGGGGGCCACACGAGAGGCCACAGGGCGAGTCCGGCCATGGACGCATGGAGGGCCCTGGGGCCACACAAGAGCCCGCAGGAGGAGCTCGGCCATGGGCTTACGGAAGGCCATGGGGGCCGCACGAGAGGCTGCAGGGGGAGTCGAGCCACGGGCGCACGGAGGGTCCTAGCAACCGCACGGGAGCCTACAGGAGTCCAACCATGGGCGCATGGAGGAGCCTGGGGGCCGCACGAGAGGCCGCAGTGGGAGTCCGGCCACGGGCACACGGAGTGCCCTGGGCGATAAATGAGAGCCCGCAGGGGGCCTCCGATCATGGGCGCATGGAGGGTCCTGGGGGCCGCACGAGACACCGCAGGGCGAGTCTGGCTAGGGGCGTACGGATGGCCATGGGAGCTGTACGGGAAGTCGCAGGGGGGGGAGGCGACGGGCGCACGGAGGGCCCTGGGGGCCCCACAAGAGTCCGCAGCTGGAGTCCGTCCACGGGTGAAATGAGGGTCCTGGGGGCCGCAACAGAGGCCACAGGGGGAGTCAGGCCACGGGCACACGGAATGTCTGGGGGGATACACGAGAGCCCGCAGGGGGCATCCGACCGTGGGCGCATGGAGGGTCCTGGGGGCCGCACGAGACACCGCAGGGAGAGTCCAGTCACAGGCGCACGGAGGRCCCTGGGGGGCTGCACGAGAGGCCACAGGGGGAGTCCGGCCACGGACGCACGGAGTGTCGTGGGGGCCGCACGAGAGCTCGCAGCGGGGGGAGGCCACGGGYGCACGGAGGGCCCTGGGGGCCGCACGAGAGGCTGCAGCAGGAGTCCAGCCTGGGCACACGGAGGACCCAGGCGGCTCCACGAGAGCCCGCAGTGGGAGTCCGTCCACGGGTGAATTGAGGGCCCTGGGGGCTACACGAGAGGCCGCAGGGGTAGTCCGAGCACGGGYGCACAGAGGGTCCTGGGGGCTGCATGAGGGCCCGCAGCGGGAGTCGGGGTACGGGTGCACGGAGGGCCCTGGGGGCCGCACGAGAGGCAGCAGGTGGAGTCCGACCACGCGCGCACAGAGGGCCCTGGGGGCCCCAAGAGAGGCAGCAGGGGGAGTCTGGCCATGGGCACACGGAGGGCCCTGGGGGCCGCACAGGAGGCCACAGGGGGAGC
>PTEX01000167.1:6041-17890 GCA_003342815.1 Eudromia elegans | reverse complement strand
CCCTGGGGGCTACACGAAGGCCCGCATGGGGAGTTGGGCTACGGGCGCACGGATGGCCCTGGAGGCTGCACGAGAGCTCGCAGCGGGGGGAGGCCGCGAGCGCACGGAGGGCGCTGGCAGCCGCACGAGAGCCCCACAGGGGTAGTCCGTCCACAGGTGAAATGAGGGCCCTGTTGGCCGCATGAGAGGCTGCAGGGAGAGCCCGGCCACGGGCGCAGGGAGGGTCCTGGGGGCCGCATGAGAGGCCGCAGTGGAAGTCCGGTCACGGGCGCATGTAGGGCCCCGGCGACCACACGGGAAGCCGCAGGGGGAGTCCGACCACAGGCGCACGGAGGGCCCTGTGAGTCACAAGGGAGCCCGCAGCGGGAGTCCAGTCACGGGTGCACGGAGGGCCCTTGGGGCTGCACGAGAGCCCGCAGCGGGAGTCCGACCATGGACACACGGAGGGCCCTGGGGGGCCGCACGAGAGCCCGCAGTGGGAGTCCGTCAACGGGTGAATTGAGGGCCCTGTTGGCTGCACGAGAGGCCGCAGAGGGAGTCGGGCCACGGGCGCACGGGGGCCCTGGTAACCACACAGGAGCCCGCAGGAGAAGTCCGACGACGGGCGCATGGAGGGCCCTAGGGGCCGCACGAGAGGCCGCAGGAGGAGTCCGGTCACAGGCGCACAGAGGGTCCTGGGGGCTGCAAGGGAGCCCGCAGGGGAAGTCAAGCTCACGGGCACATGGGGGGCACTGGAGGCTGCACGAGAGCCTGCAGTGGGAGCCCGGCCCAGGGCACACGGATGGCCTGGGGGCAGCACGAGACCTCGCAAGGGGGAAGGCCACGGGCGCACAGATGGCCCTGGCGTCCGCACGAGAACCTGCAGTGGGAGTCCAGCCATGGGCACACGGAGTGCCCTCGGGGCTCCATGAGAGCCCGCGGTGGGAGTCAGTCCACGGGTGAATTGAGAGCCCTGGGGACCGCATGAGAGGCTGCAGGGAGAGTCCGGCGATGGGCGCACGGAGGGCCCTGGGTCCGCACGAGAGCCCGCAGAAGGAGCCCGGCCACGGGTGYAAGGATGGCCGTGGGGGCCGCACGAGAGGCTGCAGGGGGAGGGCGGCCCCAGGCGCACAGGGGCCCTGGTGGCCACACGAGAGGCCGCAGAGGGAGTCAGACCACGGGCACTCAGAGGGCCCTGGCGACCGCACAGGAACCCACAGGGAGAGTCCGGCCACAGGCACACGGAGGCCCCTGGGGGCTACATGAGAGGCCGCAGGGGGAGTCCGACCATGGATGCACAGAGGGTCCTGGGGGCTGCACGAGACACCGCAGGGGGAGTCCGGCTACGGGCACACAGAGGGCCCTGGGGGCTGCATGAGTAGCCGCAGGGGGAGTCTGACTACGGGGGCACGGAGGGCCCTGGGGGCCGCACGAGAGGCCCACAGTGGGAGTCTGGCCACGGGTGCACAGAGGGCCCTGGCGGCCACACGAGAGGCTGCAGGGAGAGTCCGGCCATGCGCGCACAGCGGGCCCTGGGGCCGCACGAGAGCCCGCACGAGGAGCCCGGCCACTGGCGCATGGAAGGCCCCGGCAACCGCACGGGAAGCTGCAGGGGGAGTCCGGCCACGAGCGCACGGAGGGCCCTGGAAGTCTCAAGGGAGCCCGCAGTGGGAGTCCGGTCACGGGCGCATGTAGGGCCCTGGCGGCCACATGAGAGGCCRCAGGGGGAGTCGGGCCACAGGCGCATGGTGGGCTCTGGGGGCTGCACGAGACACCGCAGGGGGAGTCGGGCCACGGGTGCATGGAGGGCCCTGGGGGCCGCACGCGAGCCTGCAGCAGGAGTCCAACCATGGACACATGGAGGGCCCTGGGGGCTCAACGAGAGCCCGCAGTGGGAGTCCGTTCACGGGTGAATTGAGGGCCCTGGTGGCCGCACGAAAGCCTGCAGGGAGAGTCTGGCCATGGGCACACAGATGGCTCTGGGGCCGCACGAGAGCCTGCAGGAGGAGCCTGGCCACGGGCGCATGGGGGCCCTGGTGGCCGCACGAGAAGCTGCACGGGGAGTCGGGCTATGGGTGCACGGAGGGCCCTGGAGACTGCACAAGAGACAGCAGGGGGCGTCGGGCCACGGGTGCATGTAGAGCCCTGGGGGCTCCATGAGAGCCCGTGGCGGGAGTTCGTCCACGGGTGAATTGATGGCCCTGGGGGCCGCACGAGAGGCTGCAGGGAGAGTCCGGCGATGGGCGTACGGAGGGCCCTGGGGCCGCACAAGAGGCCGCAGAAGGAGCCCGGGCCACGGGTGCAAGGATGGCCGTGGGGGCCACACGAGAGGCCGCAGGAGGAGGGCGGCCGCGGGCGCATGGGGGCCCTGGCGGCCGCACGAGAGGCCGCAGGGGGAGTCAGACCACGGGCGCTCAGAGGGCCCTGGTGACCACACAGGAACCCGCAGGGAGAGTCTGGCCACGGGCGCACGGAGGGTCCTGGGGGCTACACGAGAGGCCGCAGGGGGAGTCTGACCATGGGCGCACAGAGGGTCCTGGGGGCTGCACGAGACACCGCAGGGGGAGTCGGCTACGGGCACCCGGAGGGCCCTGGGGGACGCACAAGTAGCCACAGGAAGAGTCCGGCTATGTGCGCACGGAGGGCCCTGGGGGCCGCATGAGAGGCTACAGGGAGAGTCCGGTCACGGGTGCACAGAGGGTCCTGGCGGCTGCACGAGGGCCCGTACGGGGAGTCCGACTACGGGCGCACGGAGGGCCCTGGGGGACGCACGAGAGCCTACAGTGGGAGTCCGGTCACGGGCGCATGTAGAGCCCTGGGGGCCGCACGAGAGGCCGCAGGGGGAGTCGGGCCACGGGCGCATGGAGGGCTCTGGGGGCTGCACGAGACACGGCAGGGGAAGTTGGGCCACGGGTGCATGGAGGGCCCTGGCGGCCGCACGAGAGCCCGCAGCGGGAGTCCGACCATGGACGCACGGCGGGCCCTGGGGGCTCAACGAGAGCCCACAGTGGGAGTCCGTCTACGGGTGAATTGAGGGCCCTGGTGGCCGCACAAAAGCCCGCAGTGAGAGTCTGGCCATGGGCACACAGATGGCTCTGGGGCTGCACTAGAGCCTGCAGGAGGAGCCCGGCCACCGGCGCACGGGGGCCCTGGTGGCCGCACGAGAGACCGCACGGGGGGGGGCGGCCACGGGCGCACGGGAGCCCTGGGGGCCGCACGAGAGCCCGCAGCGGGAGTCCAACCATGGACACACGGAGGGCCCTGGGGGCTCCACGAGAGCCCGCAGAGGAGTCCATCATCGGGTGAATTGAGTGCCCTGGGGGCCACACGAGAGGCCGCAGGGGGAGTCCGGCCACGGGCACACAGAGGGCCCTGGGGACTGCACGAGAGGCTGCAGGGGGAGTGCAGCCACGGGTGAATTGAGGGCCCTGGGGGCCGCACGAGAGGCTGTAGGAGGAGAGTCCAGCCACGGGTGCACAGAGGGTCCTGGGGCTGCACAAGTGGCCGCAGGGAGAGTCCGGCCACAGGCGCACGGAGGGCCCTGGGGGCCGCACGACAGCCTGCAGGAGGAGCAGTGGGAGCCCGGCCGGGGGCGCACAGATGGCCCTGGGGGCTGCACGAGACCTCACAAGGGAGGAGGCCACGGGCGCACGGAGGGCCCTGGTGGCCGCACGAGAGCCTACAGTGGGAGTCCGTCCACGGGTGAATTGATGGCCCTGGGGGCCACATGAGAGGCTGCAGGGAGAGTCCGGCCACGGGCGCTCAGAGGGCCCTGGCGACTGCACGGGAACCTGCAGGAGGAGCCCAGCCACGGGCGCACGGAATGTCCTGGGGGCTACACGAGACGCCGCAGGGGGAGTCAGGCCACGGGCGCACGGAGGGCCCTGGTGGCCGCACAAGAGGCAGCAGGGGGCGTGTGGCCATGGGTGCACGGAGGGCCCTGGGGACTGCACGAGAGGCCAGAGGGGGAGTGCGGCCATGGGCGCACGGAAGGTCCTGGGGGCTGCAAGGGAGCCCGCAGGGGGAGTCCATTCACGGGCACACGGAAGGGCCTGTGGGCTGCATGGGAGGCTGCAAGGGGATCCAGGCCATGGGCGCACAGGGTGTCCTGGAGGCACATGAGAGGCCACAGAACTCCCCTGGCCACAGGTACACACAGGACCTTGGGCGTCACATGAGATTCCGCTGGGCCAACCCAGGTTTTTTCTTTTTAATCAGTTCCCTGGGAAAGGATAAGGATTTTCTCTGCTCAGCTGTATGTGTTTTTGACTGTGATGAGCCAGCCCTTCCCTTCGTAAAGGCTGCTGGTTGGGTCAGTTTGTGGGATTAGTGGGTATATAAAGCCAGGCTCTGGTGCTGAGGGCTTCAAATAGCTTTTACTGCTTTAGGGTGGTGAAGTCTTTGAATGGTTTTCCCAACTGCTGTCATTGGTAAGTTTAAGCTTTTCTGCCATATTTTTTTGTTGCTTTTAGACAATATAAGCTCTCTTGTACGGTAAGATTATTGAGGGGTATGAGATGGAGCTATGAGGTAGTAGGAGAGTGTGTGGGGGGGCTTTTTTTTCTCTTTGTGAGTTAGCACTTTAGTGGTGGGTGTTTAGAGGTCCTGAGTGTCCACTCTTTTCTGTTGTAGCTAATAGTTTTCATTTTTTATGCTTTAATTTGACTGGTGATGGAGATAAATAAGGTCAGTAAAGGAGACTTGGTGGCCATGCAGATGCTTTTGAGAATTTTTGTCCCTGCTCAACAGGGGTCTAGTGCCTTATCAAGTGAGGTATAATGGCAATGGGTGTGCTTTTTTTTTCAGCTTGTGAATTGTTTTTACTTCAATAGTGATTTTCTGTCCCAAGGAGAGTCATCAGACCATGTTCTAGAGCTATCTAGAGTCATAGAACTGTCTAACTGTGGCCTTGTAGATTTTTCTGGTCCTCAGGTTGTTATGGGTCCAGAGAGCCTTGGTTGCATAGGACTTTTCTCCACGTTTCTATCTAATGTGGGTGCATGTCTGGGCCCCAAGCTGCCTTCCACACAGGTGTTAGCAATGGCAGCATGAAGAAGGACGCAGGGAGAGAGCAGACGGGCGATCTCGTTGTCAGTGTGTTTCAGTTTATAGGTTTTTGTGTTCTGTTTGTTGTTGCAGCTATGCCCTAGGGTGAAAGCTTAAGAAAAAAATGGAAGAAAAGTTTATGCTCTCAAAAAGTGAGTTTTAGAGTCGTAACAGAAATGTTATGAGTGGGGTTCCTCGATGAGTCTGTATTTTTTCTGTGTAAATGCAAAGCAATGAAGAGATGCAGGCTCCTCGCATCCCGGGGGAGCGTGGCGAGCCTAGCGTAGATCTGAGAGAGGAAGACGAGCCCGGCACAGGACAGTCATCTTGCCAGCGCCGTTCTCGTTGCCAAGTGCAATTTTGCTTTTACATATACCAGGGGAGGTGTAGTTGTCCATAGTCGTGACAGCAGAGATGAATGAGCGGACCGGGTAAAGCAGGGTATCATCACAGAAGGCGTGCGGTTCTCTCATAGCTTCAAAGCGAGCTATTTTGACGTTTGAAGATTTTGCCGGAGGGTTGCCGAGAAGCTGAGGGGTAACGCGGAGTCTGAGCAAGACAGAGGAGGATGTATGTGTGTGTTTTACTCCTTTTGTGTGGTGAGGTCACGCCAGGCTCCCTCTTCTTGATTTGTTTCTCCTCTTTCCTCAGATACTGACGGGCGTTTTCCAGTCATGAGAGAGGATGTGAGGTGAGGCAGAGTATCTGAATATAACAGTGTCTGTAGTTCTAGSAGTCCTCGGTCCCGCCTAGCGGAAGGATCGCTCTATAATTTTGTTTGTTCTAGGCGTCATCGCAGCCTTGGCAACGGAGAGCCCGTCTGGCAAAGCGCGAGCGAACGGAGCCACAGCCATACTTTGGAGGATATCTTTTTTCCACCGCCAAGCTAGAAACCATCCGCCACAGGAACAACTAGTCGCGCGCCGGTTAGCAGATGCCGAGGGCAAAYGTGGCGCGTCGAGACGGAACGGAGCGCATTTTGACAGTGACGACCGCTCCAGAGGTCTCGTCTTGGTGCCGAGCGCCGCAAAAGCTAAGTGAAGGGATACATGCTGCTGAGGTGTCTCGTGTGTGTGTGCACACTAGTCCAGAGCTTCTAGTATGCATGCCTCTTGCACCCAAGTGGTGTCAGGCAGCTGTTTTGGGTGTTTCAGAGGAGAAAGTACAGGTGTGATCGGCCCGGCAGCTCCAGCCTGTGCATCTATGGTGTGTTGTAGCTGCACTCTGTCTTGTTCAGGTCTTAAGAGCGTTCTTGCTCTTTGTGTTCTAGAATACATCCTGCCTCATGCAACACTCATGCTATAGGCATCCTTTGTTTTTCTGCCTGGCCTCAATCATCATTCTGCCAGCAGATCCCATCTTGTATCACAAACGCAGCTAAGGGTCATTCCGTCCCTCTCGCTTTCTCACGGTCGTATTCGGCCAGCGATCTTCGATCGTCTTTGAGGCCTTTTCGGCCTCTTTCCTCGCTAGAGGTCTGTATTTTATGGCTTCCCAGCACACTTTCAGGGTTGCCTTCCCTGCGTTGTCACGATCTCAAATCTTTTTCAGTCGACGACTTCYGCCTCGCGATCTCCGGCTTTGCCGGCCCTTTTCCTACACGGGCGCTCCCGTTGCGACTTTCTTCCGGCCTCAAGCTGAATGTCAGGGCCGCGTAGCGCTCATGTCTTAGGACCATCATCCTATGTATCTTCTGTGTGGTATTAACGGTTATTGTGTAGAGCTTTCCTAGATTTGTCTTTTTGTGTGTCTGTCAGCGCCTCAGGCTGGACCTGCCTCGCTCAAAGTCGACTGTAGCGGCGTGCAGAGCGTGGCGGCGGTGGGTGGGCCTGTGGGTAATCCACTCGATGTGTTTATTTTTGGTTTGTGGGTGTTGGTCGATGGGGCAGGTAGATGCTGGGTGAATTTTTTTTTTTTTTTTTTCTTTTTCAGATGCTGATCAGGGTACCTGGGCCTCTCAAAAGAGATGGAGTAAGAAAGCTTTGTGCCCTAACTAAGAAGGTGAGCTAGGAAGTTGTTAAAAGGTGAGCGTTGCGGTCCGTGGGCTTTCTCGATGCCGCCTTGCTTTGTGCCCGTACATGGTGAGGCATCACATAATGCAGAGAGCGGGTCGCTCATTTCCAGAAGAGAGCCACGAGGCGAGCCTCATCCCATGAGATGACGCGGAGCCTGGCGTCAGGCGGTCTTTGGGCAGATGTTGTCCCTCTCGCTCGCTCGTGTTGTACTCTTACAGGTGCTGTGGTCGACAGAGCTGTAYGGGCGCAGAGGCCGGAGGACTAGCTGGCCAGCGGAGGAGGTCAAGGTGGTGTAGTGAGATATTGCTGCGGTTGGGTTTTTGTGGGGTTTTTTGTTTTGTTTTTGTCTCTTCAAGGTTTGCTCTTCTCTTGGTCATTGTAGATTTTGCTTGGGGTCCCCCARAGAAGAATCTGCATGAGCGAAAGGAGAGAGAATAGGTGAGAGGGAGCTGCCCACACATACATATTAGGTTGATATTGGGTGGCACAGTGTTGCCAGCCGCCTCTCTGATTTGCTTTTCCTTTGCCTTTTCAGGTACTGCTCCAGCCTTTTCCAGTCACAGCTGAGGATTTGAGGTGAGGTACAATACCTAAGGATAATAGTGTCAGTAGCTCTAGGACTCATCCTCCCTGCCTAGCAAAAGCGTCACACGGCTGTTTCGTTTAAGTGTCCCGGGTGTCCTCACAACCGCAATCCCGAGGTATATGTACAACTGGATCCAGGTGYGCAGAGTGACAACTGTACTCGGGGGAGGGTTTTTTACGTGGTAGAGGCGGGACCCGTTCATCACAGGGATGATCGCTCTGGCTCTGGTTTAGCAGGTAACGAAGGCAAACGGAACCGAATAAGATAGAAGGGAACGCCTCTGCCGATTGGGAACGACTCCCAAAGTCTCGTGGTGACCTCGTGCTCTCGCAAAGCTAAGTCGAGGGGTGGCAGGTATCGGGGTGTCTGGCCGGGTGTGATGTTTATCTGGTGCTAGCCCATTTAGCGTGGATGTCTCTTGTGGAGGAGCGGCGCGTGAGGCGAATATTTTGGGTCTTTTAGAGGAGAAAGCGTGGGAGCACTCAGGCAGGCAGCTCCAGCCTCCATCTGCGCGGTCTGTATCATAGCCGTTCCGCGTTTCGCTCGGATCTTGAGCTYGCTCTCGTTCATTGCGTTCCAGAATGCATCTGCCATAGCGCAATGCCAGTAGTGCCATAGGCATCCTTTGCTTTTCAGCCCTGTCTGAGTTGTCACCATTGTGCCGACAGATTCCATCTTGTCCTGCGAACGCGGGTTGGAGGCGTCGTGTCCCTCGGACTTGGGGTCTCTTGGCCGTTTGTGGCCATTCATCTTCATTGTTGTCATCGAGGCCTTATTGGCTGCCTTTTCCTCTTTGGAGGTCGGTCTCGTGTCACGCCTTTCCAGCATCCTTTTGGGGCCATCTTCCCTGTGTTCTTGCAGCAGCAGATCTTTCTCAAAGACCGTTTCCTCATCACCATCTCTGGCCTCATTGGCCCCTTTTGGACACAGATACCGGCATTTGCTTTTCTTCYTCGTCTGTGCCGAACATCAGGACTGCACAGTTGTGCCGTGGATTTTTCTAGCCCTCGGTATCTTCTGTGTGGTAATAGGGCTTTCTTCTGTTTCTCTGATGATGGTTTCTGTCCATGTTTGTCTGTGTCAAGCTGGGGCTGCCTTGCCTGCAGGAGTYGGCTGTAGTAGCACGGGTAGCACGGCAGCAACGGCTCAGGGAAGCGATAGGCCACCCTGTGTGTCATCCACTTGATTATTTTGGGGGGGACAGATTTCTGCGGGTCAGGCAGGTTGGCATCGATTTGTTTTTCAAATGCACAGCAGCGGTGCCAGGGTTCCCAAAAGAGCTGGATTTAAGAAGGGATCCTCTCTTAAACAGATGATGAGCTAGAGGGCTCTTGGAAGGAGAGCCATGCGGTCTGTGGGCTTTCTTGATGACTTTCTCCTTTGAGTCTGTAGGCACTGAGCAATGGCACCAATGGGTCCCTTCCATTCCAGAGGATCACGGCAAGGTGAGCGTCCACTCATGAGAGGAAGCGGAGCCTGGCGTATGGGTGGCATCCGCTCGATCCCCTCCCTCTCGCTTGATTTTGTTCTGATTTTACAGGTGCCGCAGCAGGCATGGCAGCTGCGAAGTGCAGGTCGGTGTGTCAGAAGAGCTCACAAAAGAGGTAAGGATGTTGTAGTGGTGTATTGTTGCAGATGAGGTGGTGCTTTTTTGGGGTTTGGTTTTTTTTTTTCGCCAGGTTGTACTTGGGTTTGCCAAGAGGAGAAACCATGTGGGCAGAACCAAGAGCAGGTGAGAAGCGGTGCACTTGATTGATGTGTGGGTTTTTTTGGTTTTTTTTTTTTTTTTTTTTTTTTTTTTTTTTTTTTTTTTTTTTTTTTTTTTTTTTTTTTTTTTTTTTTTTTTGTGTTTTTTTGTTTTTTTTTTTTTTTTTTTTTTTTTACTCGACAGTGTGTTCCTGGGCCACCTTCTGGTGATTTGGTTTTCCTCTGCCTTTTTGAGCACCACATGGGCCTTTTGCATTCATAACTGAGGATTTGAGGCGAGGCCAAGTGACTGGATAGAATGGAGCGTCAGTAGATCTAGGAGGAGTCACCCCTGACTAGCAGCTGATTTGATCAGTACTTTTGTTTGTTTTAGCTGTCACGAGTGTCATCGCAGCCCCGATGTGGAGTGAGGATCCGGCACAGTGCAGGTGAGCAAAATCACAAAGATAGTTTGAGAGAGACTGTGTTTGTGGATGAGGGGGGGACCGATTCTTATGAGAGTGACTGCTTGTACTCTGGTTTGGCAGATGACGGAGGTGAAAGGAGCRTCCAAAACAAGATGGAAGAAGCGGTGTCAGCCAGTTGAGGACTGCTCCTGAAGTCCTGTGATGACCCAGAGCTCTGCCCAAGCTAAGTGAAGGGATAGCAAGTGGTAGGCTATCCTGACTGTGTGCTCATAGTGCCAGCTTATCTACTATGAATGCTGCTTGCTGACGAGTGGTGTATGAGGGTGAAGTTTTAGGTGTTGTGCAGGAGAAAGCGTGGGTTTGCTAGGGCAGGTGGCTCCAGCCCACGTCCCTGAGGCATGCGCCGTAACTGCACACTGTTTCGGTCGGGTCTCGAGCTCGCTCTTCTTTGCATTCCGGAACGCATCYGGCATACCGCGATGGTTGTGCCATAGGCATCCTTTGTCTTTCCGCTCGGCCCGAGTCACCATTATAGCGCCACCAAATCTCATCTTGCGCCGCAAATGCAGCTTGGGGGTGTTTCATCCCTCCATCTCCAGATTGTGACCATTGGTGACCGTTCTTATTTCTGACCATTGAGAAGGCCTTAAAGGCCACATCTTCCTCTTTGAAGGCCAGTCTTGATTTTTGTGTCTTTCCGGTGCCATTTCAGGGTCGTCCTCCCTGCATCACCGCCTCGCTGAATCTTTTTCAAAGGCCTTCTCCCCATCGCCGTCTCTGGCTTCCTCGGCTTCTGTGACGGGGGTGCCATCGCTCGTCTTTCGTCCGCCTTGGTGCCAAGCGTCAGGGCCGCGTAGTTGCCGTGTTGTAGGGTTTTTTTGGTTCTCGGTATCTTTCGTGCGGCACTAGGTCATTTTTGCCTAGCGCCATCCTCTGTCCAATGCTGTTTTTGCGTGTTGCTGTCTACGTGCAGCTGGAGCTGCTGCAGCTGCGGGAGTTGGCCGTAGTAGCGTACGGAGCGTGGCAGAGATGTTCTGGTGCGGGAACTGGTTGGCCTATGTGTAACCCACATATTTATTGTGTGATGGGGGGGCAGATGGCTGTTAGCCTGGCAGGTAGGCATTGTTTTGCTTTTCACAGGCAGAACAGTGTTTTTGGGGTTCCCCAAAGAGCTGGATCCCGTCTCGGAAGACGAGCTAGAGGGTTGTCGGAAGGAGAGTATTGTGGCGTGTGGACTTTCTCGTTGACTTTTTCCTCTGTGTCCTTAGGTGTTGAGTAACATGCAGAATGGGGTCCCTCGCAGTCTAGCTCATTGCAGTGAGGCAAGTGTCAGCCCCCAAGAGAAAGCGGGACCTAGCGTTCGAGTGTCATCCTCCTGGTCTCGTCCTCCTTTCCCGCTCGTATTTTGCTTTTAGGGCCGCTATGGTGACCGTAGCGGTTGTGGAGTGTCAGCTGGCATTCTGGATGGACTAGCAGAAGATGTAAGTATGTTGTAGCATGCTGTTGCAGATGGGGGTGTGATATTTTTCATCCCCTCAAGGTGTCCTCTTTCAATGTTTGCAGAGCATGCCGGGGGTCACTGAGAGGAGAAGCTGCGGGACTGGAAGAACCCTGAGTGGGTGAGAAGGGCTTCCTCGAGGGYGCGCACTCAGTTCTCTTTGCGTGGCGGACCGTGACACCTCTCAGCAATATGCTTTTACTCCGCTCTTTTGGGTGACGTGCAGGTCCATTCCATTTGCAGCTGTGGATTTGAGGTGAGGCACACTGTGTAGAATGGTGTGTCAGTAGATCTAGGAGTAGCCATCACAGCCTCACAGATGASTTAATTGGTGCTTTTGTTTTTTCTAGGTGCCTTGGCTGTCGCGGCAGCCTTGATAGCAGAGCAAGGATTTCCCACGGTGTGGGTGAGCAGAATAACAACAGTTCTTTGGGGATGAGGGTAATTGTGGGTGAAGTGGGAGCTGTTCACAAGGCTGAACACTTGCGCTCTGGTTTGATAGGTGATGGCGGTCAACAGGACGTCTGAAATAAGATGGGAGAAGATGCATCTGCCATTTGAGGACTGCTCCTGAAGTCATGCAGTGGCCCAGAGCCTTCCCAAAGCTAAGT